>JASCZW010001700.1:0-92324 GCA_034211315.2 Aedes japonicus | reverse complement strand
CATACATTTTTTGAAATTTTGTATGGACCGAAGACCTTGTTCAAAAACGCTCTGCCCCCAGAAAAGTCTACGTGGTTTATGAACAGCTCCCTAGAGTATAAGAGCAAATGAATCAACTCTCGTATGGTTCTGATTCCAAATCTCCTCGCATCTCTTTTATAATATGCTATGATGCTGTGATTATTATGCAAATCCTGTTTCGAATGTCAACCTCAAACTATCAGCATTCCAAATATTGCTCAGTGGGATTCACTGCTTCTCTAATTACGGCATACAGCATGCCTGATCGGAGATCTTAGCAATGCGATAATTATAAGCGGATCTTAGCCAATTAGTGAGAGAGCACCTTGTTCGGTATTTCAAACAAAAGTTGCCCATCAAGACAAATTTTTTTTTCCTCTTTGACCGAATGAGTTCTCAATTCACATCAAATCTTTCTGGATTCCGAACTGATGTGATCGTCCTGTTTTGTTGATTGAAAAGACTAGGTATTTAAAATGTTCGAGGCCAATATGGAACTGATTTGAACCAACAGTAAGCATGCTGTTGGGGGAGAACCTAAAAGTGGGAAGACAAGACACATTTTGAATGACGCTTGAGAGTGGATTTGGGACGATTTCAATATCACTAGTTACAATAGTAAGAGTGTTCCTGGGGCCTCTTACCAAATGTGCTGGAGGATATTCATTCGGCAAGATTATTGAAAAACCTTCGAGGTCCAATTTGAACCTATTGAAATCAAAAGAAGGAATGCTGTAGAGGCTACTGTTAGTGAAAGGATGGGAGTTGTTTTTTATTGGAATGACATGGTAAGTTTAAAAATGCTTGGGAGGATGCGCTGGGACCACTCAGAATTGTGATGTTGAATATTGTTGAGCAGACAAGGTAGTTTGAAATAAAAGTTTAAGAGCCAATTTGGACCTATATAAACAAACAGCAAGGCTGCCTTTGGAGACATAACAAAGTGTGATGGTGGTTTACTTCATTGGAAAACAAGGTTTTGCAATTACGCTTCATTACCACTTTGAACCGATTTAGACCAAAGTAAGGATGCTGGTGGCGATTAATCGATGTGTATTCAGGGTAAACAGTAACAATTTGTAGATCTCTCATACCAAAAGCTTCTAGCTTTTACTTATGTATCGTTCATGGCTAGGCAGCTCCCGCCCTTCCATTGCTTTAATTGTTTTCTTCCCAGACCCATACCTCCTCCCACTTAATCATCCGCTTAGTATGAAATGCTCACCACCTGAATCCTCAGTAATCAAAACAAGGTAAAATTTTCCCAATCCACGTACATATTTTCCCATTTTCATATAATTCAACGCTACGTTCTCCTGCATCTCTTAATGCGAAGCAGCTCGACGATCTCGTCGATTATCTGCTCCGGAAAGATGAAACCACGGGTGCAAATCCCATAAATTCCATCGCCACCTTCTTCTTTTTTTCTTTTTTCTCTCCAGTAACACTGCTACTGAAAGTAAGCGAAGAAAGTCACCTTGAGGTCGTCGTCGTCGTTGTGGCATGGTTTTTACTTAAAACTCACTGGTGGTGGGGAGAAAACCGCAACCCCTAGTGGTAGTGGTTTGCAGCTTCACGGTCTTCATTAGAGCGAAGCAAAGCGGAAGGGGGGCATTTTTCCTGCGCTCACTTACCAAGGAAAGTCGGTCAAATCCACCTACCGGGTGGAGAACTTTATTTTTAATTTCATATGGTGGCACACTTTTGTTCCCTGAACATTGGGAGGAATGAAATTCTTAAATCTGAGTGTTGATTTCAATTTTTAAAGATTTGGCAATTTAGGTTCCAGCAGCCTTTCTGCGCCACTGAGAGAAAGGTAAAGATAGCAGTTCCTTTTTTTTCCTTCTCGAAAGGATGCAGAAACGAGTGTAATAAATTTTATTTGTTGAATAAATCATAGCACGTTGAAATTTCAGTCTTGGAAGAGCAATTGGCGGATGAAGAGGAATGGAAAAGCGAAGAGGTTGACGGTGCTGCCATCTGGGTGCAGCAGTATAGAAGTTGCAACAAAGTCCTCCTTAGGGACGAACGTGGCGTGAAATGGTGCGCATTGGGATTCCAGGATCCAGTCACCGATTTCGATCTCTGCGTCTGTTCCACGCCACCAACTGCACCTCATGTGTTATTTGTAAACATAAATCTTTTTATATATTTTTATAAAGCCATCGCACCGTAGTTCTGGTCCGACGAATCTTGGCGCGGCCATCAGCGGGTGGCGAAAGCATCCACGCTGAGTGAGTGCATTTTTCTTCCCGCAGACTTGTTATTTAGGAGCCGTTTTTTCCATGAGCCAGTAATTGCATGCCCGGCATAGCGGTGCCATTCTGCAGGATGAATGAAGTTCCTCTTCTCCGGTGGCGAGTTCTGCTGAGTGACCCGAGAACTTTGAACTGTAACAACTCTATGGGTTAAAGAGGATCATTAAAGAAGGAATGCGTTTCAACACAATGGGGCCTCGAGGGAAAGTGCGAATGGTCGTCGAAGGGCGTGTGAGTAGCGTACTGGCTGGACATTTCGGCCTCTTGGTTTCTGTCAAGACGAAGAACATTGTTATATTGGAAAAACAGGAAAATGTCAAACCTTCGAAATATCATCCCGTACACCTTAAACAACGCAGCAAGGTCAACTTGTGCAATTAAGAGGCACTGTGCCACTGATAAATATTGTTGATGAAGCACTACTATGAGAATTACTTCTGAACTTCCCTAAAACTGCCTTGGCATTAGTATATAGACTGTTCCAGAAAGTATGAGTGATTACTTTCAAAAAAACAAAAAGTCATGTTTTTTTTTAGTTTTAATAATTTTATTTGGCAAATCATATTTGTATTTGTGTTTAATATGATATTTTACTCTCGTTTAATCAAAATATTTAATCATAGCCAAGACTCTTAACTTTTCCTCGAATATGACCCAGGAGCTTCTGCACAGTTGTACTTTCCACCATTCCGACCACTTTTCGCCAAACTTTTTTAAATTTTTGGATGTCGTCCGCTGGTTTTATGAATTTTCGAAGCTTTGCTTTGGTTAACGCCCAAAAAGTCTCGATTGGCCGTGCCTCCGGGCAGTTCGGCGGATTCATGTCTTTCGGCACGAAACATACATTTTGACTTTTGTACCATTCTAAAGTGTCCTTTGCGTAATTACAAGACGTCAAATCAGGCCAAAAAACCACTTGAACTTCGTGCCGCCTGATCATCGGCAATAATCGCTTCTGGAGACATTCCTTAACGTACTTCAGGGTGTTCATCGTCTCCGTTGTGATGTACGGACTAGATGTTTTACCACATATTGCCTGTCAAACTCTCTGTTTTGGAGATGTCTCTTGTATTCGCTTACAGTATAGAATTGTGGTCCGGGAGACGTTTTGTAATCTAGTTTCACATACGTTTCATCGTCCATTATTATACACCCAGAATTTCTACACAATAACGAACCGTAGAGTTGGCGGGCCCGTGGTTTCACGGACGCGGCCTGCTTTAGGTTTCTTTTGTGTTTTTTTCTGCTTCCGGTATGTTTTTAGCCCAAGTCGTTCTTTGGCACGCATGACATTACTCGATGAGGTCCCTAGTTTTTTTCGCAACATCCCGAACGGAAGTCGCTGGTTTTCTCTGTAGGCATCCCTGATCTTTTTATCGATATCCGGACTAACAGGACCGGATTTCCGACCACTCTTCGGCGCATCTTCAAACGTACACTGTTCTCTATATTTTCGATTCGCAGATCGTACCGCTCTGACGCTTACACCCCTCTTCCTTGGCCAATTTTCTCAAGGAGAGTCCGCTCACAGTGCACTTTTTCGTTGTTCCGGAGTAAGACCGCGTATTTTGATAGGTAACACAAAACTGCGCACTTTTTTGATGCTATGTCATTCAGAAAGGTGCAAACAAAAGGACGCAACCAAAACATGTTGAAATATTTCATTATATTAAAAGTGACCGTTAAAATAAGGTGTGCTTATACTTTCTGGAACAGTCGTTACAATCAATTCAGCATGAGCTAAAATTCCACTTGGTTAGCCACACGTACTAAAAAGTGCATAAAAATTAGTTATACGCATCCCAGATTTGTAATAAAACTTAAACAATTTTTTCTAAACAATGTATTTTATTGCAGCTTAACATGTTAAAATATCAATTTAACTAACAAATGTATCAGATTGTTCATTTCGCCAATATGACGGTACTTAAGCTTTTGTACCCTCCATCATGTTCTGCACAATGGTTTTGAAGCACTTTCTGGACGCTGTTGACTAGTTTTGCTTAAATTCTTATATGTTGGAGGCCATTGCTTTTTTAGGTCCGACTGGCGATTGCCCAGAATCGTTTGATCGGCCGCAGTTTGGGAAGTTTGGTGGGTTGATATCTTTTTGAACGAAATCAACGTTGAACGTTGAGAAAACCACTGTAGAGTTTATCTGGCGTAATGGGCAGAGGCCAGATCCGGTCATAAGAGAGAGGATCTCATGCTTCCGATATAGTTCTGCTAGCACTCGTTTCAGTAAATTTCAGCATTTATTGTTCCCTTTATGCATTCTGGAAGATGGAATGGAACATCGCAAGCCACAAGTTCAAATTGCAACCGACTTAGTCGTATCTACAATTGGGACACTCTCCTCAACCTATTTGTTTGGGAACCTTTTTCACGTACGTTTCGTCGCCTAGCAAAACACACTGGAAGGAATTGCGCAAATTACGGTTGTGCAGCTCATTTTAGGGGTTTCGTTTTGGCACGACACTCCTGCTCCGGAGATCATTCAATCTAATCCGCTGAATCATCTCGAAATTGGTCCTCTATTTCTTGGCCAAATCACGAATAGAGGCTGATTTGTTCTCTTGAATATAATCAACGATTTTGGCCCAAATCGGGATTGCTGGAATCGGATATTGGTCCAGTTGCTGCAGGATGCTCTGCTCTCCATACTTTTCCATCACTAGTTTCACACTTGTTGGATGAAATAAAGCAGATCCTCCAAAGTCTCTGTGTCCCAAAAATAAGACAGAACTTCAGCTATGAATGTATTGGGATTGATTCAGTATATAGGAATGTGGTCTTTGGCAAAGTACCTGTATAAATCTGAACTTCTAATTTGAAGAACAGTTTACTTCAGCAATGTCTCGCTAGGTGGCCTTTCAAAACAATGATAACCTTTTCTGATATTTCTGTAAATTATATCTCAAGAGATTGGTCAGTTATTTTTTATAAATATTTTTTACTTTTTATGGTTAAAAAATATAGTCGACAGGCAAATGCTTCATGGGAATGGGAGGGACCATCAGGGCACCCGGTTGATGCACTCTGGATGGGGAGAGTGTGAATGTCAACCTCCCATTGCTAACAGTTTGTAAATAGAGGGCGGGCTCTTCTTCCCGCCCATTGGGGCATCCTCATGTTAGATAGCTTGCTCTTTTGACCAACTGTTCAATCTTGTTGTTGGAAGGAGATTCTTTATATCCCTGTGGAAACGTATAAGTGATCTTTCCCAACCCCTTTTTGGCCCTTCATACAATGGCATGATTAGGATAATCAGTGGTTATTAAAGCTCCGTCGAAAATTTCGTTGATTTCGGTTCAAGATGGTTTGGAGATCACTGAACATGTTTTTGAATCAATTTGTTAATTCAAGAAAGCTCTCATATGCTTTCTGGAGACCCCAATAAACTCCCCAAATAATTGCGAATGTCTTTTAGACTTCACAATTTTCTTGAAAACTTGCTCCTTACCTTGCTGACTAGGCTAAAGAAGGAGATATAGGCCAGTAAGCGAACCAGCTATGAGGGCCTGTGTCAGACGGACAACCGAGCAATCACCAGAGCTGCTGCAAATGATCGTTGGGGGACTCTTTCCGAACCCCGACCTGAATCCCTGGCCTCCCGCTGCCGTAGATTTGTCCCATGACGAGCGTTCCAGTGGTCATGGAATAAATCTATGGCGGCGGGGGGCCAGGGTTAACAGTACAACGGGGGACGGAGACGAGGCGACGGTGGCGAACGACGAACTCATTGTAGCCGCTAGAGGTGAACGAAGTACCAGGACCGGATGTAATTCCGGATCTGGCAATCAATCTCGCTGACTCCCGAAATGTTCAGGGTGGTGATGCAAATATGTCTGGACGGAGGTGTCTTCCCGGGCGCCTGGAAACTTTAGATCCTAGTGTTGCTACCAAAGACAGGGGGAAGCCACCAGGGGATCCGTCGGCATTTAGATCTACATTTTTCTGTTGGATACTACGGAGAAGGTGCTCGAACGGGTAAACCTGAACAGACTGACAAACTACAATGTCTAATAACTAGTTTGGCTTCCGTAAAGGGACGTCGACGGTGGATGCCATTCTGTCCGCCACCAAGACGGCTGAAGTGGCTGGATTACCACTTCAGCCGTCCCTCTATCCGTGCCGTGATTTAACTCCAAAGATGATGAGAACGACACGTGAGAAAGGCCAAAGATCTTATCGTATCTTGAAAAACCATCAGATATGTACTTAAAGAAGAATTGGAAGTTCGAGCATACAAAAACATTCAAAATAGTCGGACTTATGAAAGCAAACGAAGAGAATAGAGTCGTTAGATGTCGGAAAACAACGCCGAAATAATGATTCGTGGATTTCAGGATTTCATTCGTGAATCTTCAGAATGATAGAATCTAGGCAGCATGGATCCATGAGATTCCTTCATCAGTTCGATTCGGTTCGGTTTGGGAATCAATATTCTCGGAATGCCGACTTCCTCTAAAAAAGGGTTTTTGAAAGGAAACTTGATGAATCATGCCTCAACCATATTTAGAATCCACAAATCGGTTTTTCCAACAGGATTCTGCCCCTTTATAATCTGCAAGAGTAACGCAAGCCTTGACCAAGAAGCTCTCTGAAGAACTTTAGCCGGCCTTTTCGTCAGACGTATACCGGTTGGAGTGTTCCATTTGGGCATTATGGAGGAAAACTTTAAGAACCCCAAACAAATGGGCATTGAATCGAGGCAACTTTGCGGAAAATATGGAATGAAATTCTTGAACAAGAGATAGCTCAAGGCAATAATTGAAGCCAAAGGTGACGGAACTGAGCTCAAAGTCTATAATGTTGTAGTTTAGTATGTTAGTAAGAGATCCTAGAAAGAATTGATAAAATATTTCATTTCAATTCCAAGCAATGACGTTTTATCTCAGCTTCACTGTAGGAAATCCAACCCTGTAGGAAAACCAGTTTGATTCGGTATTTGACAACTAGGTGGTGCTAGTGAGCAAACATTATTTTGAGCTGTAATATTTCCAAAATCACACGCCCTAGAAGAATGGATTATTAGGAAAGTATTTTTTTGAAAATCAAGCGCTTCCTGATAGCAGCCAGATTGATTCGAAGTTCATACACTTAGTGTTGCTAGCGATTAATCATTTTGATAGAATCTTCAGGACAGTAATTTAGATTTTCAAGAGCAATCTGTTAATTACCAGAATTCATACAGGAACTTTGCGTGATACCGGTCGGTATGAACTAACCACTCTTAGGCACATAAGCCTGTGCTTAAGCTCTAGTTTACTCAGGTAGCTCTTGCTGCTCAAACCGGTGATCTATGCCGGCCCGCCGTATTGACAGGGCGATACTGGCGAGGAGCTTACGCTTACCCCCTTGCACCGCCGAGCTAGTCGACATCATGTGGGGTATTGCCAATATAGCCATAGAGACTTTCTTGCAGCCGTAATCGACGAGGCTGACAAAGGACAGCTTATCGTCAATCATGACCACCAAGTACCTTAAAGATCTCTTCGATTCAATTGTGCAGTTACCTGCACTAATCGTCGCATGTCACTCCGATTTTCGGTTGTTAACAACCGTGACCTTAGTCTTATGATGGGCTAGCTCCAGTTTACTGGGACTCATCCATCTCTCCACAATGCCCATGGTCGTGTGAGGCCGTTAGCTCCGCCTCCTCGATGGATTAACCACATATCTCTAGGATGATGTCGTCTGCAAACCCGACAATCTTCACCCCGTTCGGGAACTCAAGCCGTAGTATCTCATCGAACATCGTGTTCCATAGCACTGGATGTAGGATCGAACCTTTTCGGGATGCCTGCGGTGATCTGAACACGTTTCTGGCCTACCTCAGTATTGTACACAAGTGCCGGATTTTGGAAATAACTTCCCAGAATCTTGTACAGGTACCCAGGAACCTGGAAGGGTTGGAGCAAGTTGGCGATAGCCTCCTAACTGGCGCTATTGAACGCATTTCTCACGTCAAGGGTGAATACTGCACAGTAGCGGACTGCTCGACTCTTGTGTGAGAGGGTAATCCTTAACAGACTGACAAAATACAATGTCTAACAACTCTCAATTCTTCTTTACAGCATGAGAAAACATTGTATACATATATATGTTTCAGAAACCAGCCACCAGATGGCATGACTGTGTGTAGATAGACTTGTACGCAGAAATAAAAAAAACTACTTTATTTATTTGATTTAACCCTGCCGAGCCTTTAACCATAAAAAAATGAAGCCGCATATTTTATCCATAGCATATCTTGAGACCTATCGCAATACATTAGTTCAAAAAATAGTTTGCTCACTAGCACCACATGGTGGTTGAAATACTAACCAAAATCACGTAGTCTTTGATCATCTAAAAATCTTGCCTGAAGATTAGTTCTGTCTAGCTTATCAGGTTTTAGAGTTCCAGAAGCTCAAACGATAGTTTGCACACTAACACCACCTGTTGATTGCATTCCGAATTAAATGACCGATTATCAGGTAGCCTTTGATCATCATTAATTTTTTCCGTAGATTCCATCCGGTTAGCTCGTTCCCAAGTAGCACAGTACGATTATAGTTAGTAATGATTATGACTTAGCAAGTCATATTCTAATGATGACACAGCAAATGTAGTAGTTCAAATAACAAATAATGTACTGCTTCTTACTAGCGTCACCTGGTGGTTTGGCAACGGTTAAAGTACATTTAACTAATCATGTTTTTTTGTTATTGCATGAAGCACAATCGATAATGTTTGAAAATTGGAAATATCCTTCTTATCAACATGCAACCCTAGAAGTGGACAGCAATTTCTGCTTGAACCAAAGATGTGAAGAGAAAGTATTGATAGGTCCGTAAGAGCACGGTAGGTTGTGGAATTGAATAGAAGTAGTTGAAATTGAGTGTAGGTCATGTTTGGCACTCTTTTGCCTGTCAAGGGGGTTCCACGCATTGTGGTAGTTAGGCAAGAGATTGTCTGCTTGATCGGATGCCGCCTTTCAAACATGCTCTACGCTCAATTTCAACTACTTCTATTCAATATCTCAACCTGCCGTGCTCTTACACCTATCAATACTTTCTTTTCATACCTTTGGTTTCAGCAGAAATTGCTGTCCACTTCTAGGGTTGCATGTTGATAAGAAGGATATTTCCAATTTTCAAACAACGGTTAAAAGTTACTTCTAGAAGTGATCATTATGCTAAAATCTGTTTCAAAACTTGTTACCATCTTGAGTCCTAAATACTATTACTAATCATTAAATAGTGAAATGTCAAATGACTTAGATGGTCATATTTTGGTAACCCTAGACAAGATAACTTCAAAATCAGACAAGTTTGTCCGAACTCTTCACCACCATTCAAAGGAAGTCAATAGCAAAAGTCAAAATGTGCTGCGACTTACACTTTCTACCAAGATTGAAGGTTATTCCGAAAATCGAAGCGAATTGAGAAAAGTCCCTTCAACTTCCGGAATAACCCCAATTGATTCAAACACATTTCGTTCCTTTATTTTATTGGTTCCACTATCCACATCAGAACATCTTTGTACACAATCTCGTACGCCGAATCGCCATAGATGAAATCCGAATGCTGCAGCTCGTCGTAAGGCCGCAGCCTTATCCGCGGACTATTGATCAAACGAGACCCCAACCGCATCACCCCCAACGGGTCGACGATCTTATCCCTCAGTCCGTAGTGAATGTTAACCGGCACCGAGACTCGGTCCAGTGGATACTCCGGGGGCTGTTTCGTTCCGTACATCTTGAGGTTTTTGCTCACTCCGTGGTCGAATGGTGCAAACTTTCTGGTCCAAATCAGCTGAACGTAGTGCAGAACCTCCTTGATGGACGCCCCAGCCGGCATGCTCTGGTAGATCCGATCGATCCACGACCTATTCATGCCGACACTTTCCCCATTCAAGAATTGGTAGTACAAATCCGTGCAGATCTTCTTCTCGGTTTCACAGGCCTCCACCGTCACCTCGTTCGTCGAGTACAACGCGTAAGCAGACTGTCGACCCACAGATCTATGAGTAAACAAATTGAACAAACTAGACAGTAATTTCAAATACTCACCCGGAATACTTTCGGAATCTTCGCAAACGGTAGAGCCAGATACCGATACCATGTATTGGAAACGAACGCTGCCGGAGCCATGGCGTCCAGCGCGATCAACTTGTCGTTGTATTCCGGTCTCATAGACAGCATAACCATAGCCAGGGCTCCTCCTTCCGAATACACCACCAACCGCAGCCTGGATTGTTGAGTTCTCGCGAGGACCATGTCGATCATCGCCGGAAGGTCGTAGACACCCAACTCGTGCCAGCTGTAGTCCCAGAATTCCTTCGAACAGGTGCACATTTTCTCATGTTGATGCGAATTTAACGACGATCGACTATTACCGAGCCATACGTCATATCCAAGATCCACCAGCTGATAGGCAAGCGATCGACCCGGCCCCAACACTAACCAATCGGCTGAGGAATGCAGAATTCCATGCTGCAGCAAAATGACTCCCCGGGTAGAGTTCACCCCCGGTGGCTGATCGCGCCAGATCTGATACAATCGGAGAACGTAACCATCTCCCGTGACGACCCGGTATGCTTTACCTTGATACCCGTCGATTCCGAGCAATTGATCCTGCAAACATTGAAAAAAGGGGTGCTAATTGCATTAACACGCATCTCCGACCCTGAAACACTCAACTCACTGTTCGTTCGCGGTTCAGCGGAAGTGAATCGAGAAAGGCATTCACCGGATCACACAGGCAATCGTTGCGCGGCAGCAGAATGGTATTCACTGAACCGAAGCAGCAGCAAAGTGTCACAGCGAGCACTTTCAGCATTACAGATGACGACGACGACGACATTCTTGGATTCCCGTTCTGAGCAGGATTGGGCGCGGGCGCATGCACTCTTGGACACAGTCACCGAAACACTGTGAACCGGTTGCCGCTGCCGAGATCTAATGAAGATTCTCGGTTGGCATTAGCAACCGGATGGTGATAGAGCATTGAAAGCAACGAAAATGTACGGAGCAGCAGCTGAAGAGATCAAGATCGATCGTGTCTAGCTCATGGCGATGGCGGCGGTGGCGGCGGCGGCGGCGGCGACGCTGGTGGAATATTTATGTTTGATGTGTGATCGGGAAGCGGAGGGTGGGAAGCAGCAAGTACCTGTCGGGAGAAGTGTTGATGGCGCATGGAGAGTGGTGGCAAATGGTGCCAGTTTGATTATTGACGATTCAAGTTTTTCTTTCGAAACATGGAAATTCTAATGAGTCTTGAACATTGCGGGAAAGATAAATACACAATGGTTTTTTTTTGCGCGGGGGATACGGTCCACTTTTAGTATGGAACCGTGTAAAAAATGACTAAATAGTGTTCATAAATTCACATGCCTAAACATTTTATATTGCTTCGATTTTGTTTGTATGCATTACCTTTCCACGCAATGGTCAAAATGTAGTTCTTAAAATTTTGAGTATTTGCACCAAAAGTTGTGAATTTTTGGAAAAACTGCCATATGATTACTTTTTGCCCAAAACGTAAAATGTGATTTGAATTAGGTCGATAAGTTGTTCCGTTCTGGAGTTATCGCCGAAAACAACCCATGTAAAAAAAAAACCTTAGTGTACATAATTTCAGAATCAATTATTCTATATAATTTCGTTTGATGCATTATTATGATTAATATGTAAGCCAAGCCAACGTCGTAGCGAAACATGGGAGAACTTGGTTTCAATGGTTCGTGGCGGTGACCATTTTTAATATTTACATTTTCCATGTTAATATGTCACTTATCATGTCAAACAGAAATTTTACATAGATAGAACACAGTGGTCGAGAATGCGATTTTAGCTGAAAAAATACTTCCCTATGTCATTTTTTCTAAAAAAATTTAAAAAAAACTGTAACATTTGTAACAATTCGCTCGCGTTTACTAGTGATAGTTTAAAAATGTTTTTTTGGTTTTTTTATTTTTTTAGAAAAAGTGATCAAGTGAATGTTAATTTAAATTTTCCTAGTTTTCCAATTACAATCGTTCTACTAATACGTTCGTAGAAGTGTATTTAAAAAAAAGTGAAGTGGAGAGATACGTTTTCAGCCTAAGTTTGAAGTTTTGGAGTAAAATTGTCTTCTAAAAAGTTGTTTCTAATAACGAGGTGCTTCTTTTGATGTGTATGAAAACTAGGGTGGTCCTTGTTTTCAGAGAAATCTAAAATCTAACTTTTTTACATGCATAAAGGCATATATTTTTCGAAAAAGTTGAAGATGAGAAAATTAGAAGCAACTTTGATTGAATACATTTTTCTGTAGGCTTTTAAATGACCGAATTCAAACAATTTTTCCTACGTAGCTTAGGGTGTTCCTATAAAAATCAGTTATTTGGTTCTAACTTTTTTATTCCAATTTTTTTAGCAAAGTTGTCTTGCCATTGAATCTAGAACAGTAGAAGAAAAATCTTTCGATGTACTGTAATCGTCGCTTTCGTATGTCAAACAAAAGTTATTACGGTTTTTGTAAGAAAAATCGACCTTTTTCAAATGTGGATCTCTCTGGTTGGGGCCAAGAAAAAAATATTTCTTAACTACATTTGGAAGGTTTTGTATCATTGCATATTATATCTGAAACCTTGACCCTATCTCCAGGTTATTCTTTTTAAATTGAGTAAAACACATTTGAAAAGGGCATAGTTTTGTAAGAAAGTCATAAATAACTCGCTAACGGTAAAATACATCGGCATGATTTATGAACCAAAAGTTACATCTTTTTAAGTACTGAAAACCATTTGAAGACAACTTTGTTGGCAAATTTGAAATAAAAAGGTGAGAGCAAAAAACTTGTTATTTTTTTTTGCAGGGACACCCTAAGTTATTTCAGGAAAACTGTCCTAGTGAAGGTCTCTACTTCCGAGATTATATATGAGTAATTTCGCTATTGGATTTGTTTTGTAACAATTTGTATTTTTCATTTATTGATTCGTTATAAACTGTATTGCAAAATATGCAGATATTACAATCAATTTTAATGTGTTCCGTGCTCCTTGTGACTTAATAACAACGATGATAACTGCGATAATACAATACGGAATGATCTATTGGCAACTCTAAGATGACATCTTGGAGCCTGACGTACTTCATCCGTCGTTGTCAGTTAACAGTTAGGTCGAATAGGTGTCGGCAGCGTTCGCCGATGACAGGGGGTCTTGTACCGTTACGCACATAGTCCACCCCGTATTGTTAGAAAACCCATCAGCCATAATAGTACCCGAACCACTTTGACTGACGTGAGATAACTTGTAAGTATTCTCTGATCCTTCGATTCCATAAACGGCCCAGCATGACCTGCTTTCAGTTCGAACGCATAACCGATGATCCGTTTAACGGGGTAGCGACTGATTGGCATACTCCATTAGAGCTTAGAAGTGGTTCGGGGTTGGCGTTTCACTCTCTACCGAATCTAAAGGAAGATACGATACGTGAGTGGACGAGTCACTATTGACACTATTGACAGCCTCTGCTAAGTCGCCGCCGCCGAGTCGAGGGTTTCTTCATCCGGATTCTCCGACTTTTCCATGGCAGTCCAAGAAGTCTTCACTAAGGGTACTAATCTTTTCCAGATGTCCTTCATATGTGGAGCATAGAGAAGATTTAGCTTCCACTGTGGTGCTGCACTTGTGAACGTTGTGGCTAGTGCATTGTTCATCTTATGGACTTCTTGCAGCGGTTCCTTCCGAGCACCCTGGACATTCGTCCCCTTATCCGAGTATATTTCAAAAGGCGCACCACTTCTAGCGATGCAACTTCGGATAGCTAGTTTAGTGGACTCCGTAGTCAACGTGATTGCTAACTTCAGGTGTACTACCCTCTTCGTAAGACAGGTGAATAATGGGACCCAGCGTTTGCCACAACCACGACCAAATCTGTCAGATAGCGATCCAAAATAATCTAGACCACTGAAGATAACCGTCCTTACGTATAGAGTAAGACGCACTTGTGAGAGTGAGTCATTCGAGGAGGCTGGAGAGTCGCTGTGTGAACTCTGCACCCCCAGCTGAAACGTAGGCGGCCAAGCTCGCGTCCACGAAAATATGCAATTCAAGAGTTTCAAAAGCTTTCGGACCATACCTGGGAAAATAGCAGCGTACTACTCGCTCTTTTCCGTTGTCGTTGCCACAGTGGGAACGGTAATGTCCGGTATTTTTTCATCTCATTCTATGCCCGATCTCCAAACATCTTGTATCAAGGCTTTAAAACCATGGATTACGAAGAGGATCGAATATGTTCATGACTTAATTTAGAAGTTCCCTTTTTCAAGGATGAAAACAACCGTTCCTCTTGAGGAGGCCAAATAAAACCTTAAACTCGTTCTGAATCGCTACCTTATTCTATTACGAACACTTCGACCGGCAAGTCCGATATTTATTCAATTTTTTAAGCTTTGAACCATATATATTCAGCATTTATTAGGGTATATAAATGCATGTTGTTTTCAGCATTTCTCTATTTCCTTCGCTATAAAAAAAAATTTAAAAAAAAAATGGTACTTGTGGTACTTTTTACCAAGCCCAACAACAATCATATATTCAAGCAATAATCGACAACCATATTTTCAGATTACTTAAACATTCGTCTCTTTAAGCTTATCGAAAAAATATTAATTTTGTATACATAAACAAATTAATGATTAAAAAAAAATATTTTGATCGAAAATTAAGAGCAAACGAATAAACGCGTCAAACTTCTCGAAGTGTTGCACTACCTTCCAATCTGTCAAAGGGTTTGTTTTGTTTTTTGGTTCGTTTTTCTACACAAATCCCCTCCCCCCACCTTGGTCACCCTTTTTGTATGTTTTTTTTTTGGATCGTCACGGTCTGTAAAATCCCCTTCCCCCTAAAAATATGATGATATTAACGAACGTTTCCTTAGCTGTTGATGACTCGCACTCATTCTGCCGTGAATCGCATATCAGTACCCTATTTTCTTGATTTCCTAGCCTTATGGGACGGATATGCGATTCACGGCAGTGTTGGCGTCCTTAAACCGGTGTAGTACCGAATTAAAAACGACATAAGTGAGGTATTTCTGTTTGTCTAATATTATGGTGAACTACTGAAAAATAGCAATGGATGGGTCGTTCATAAATTATTTCATGCTGTTAATGGAAGGGAGCTTTGGGAATTGTGATAATCTGTACACAAAATTTAAGGTCCATAAAAACATGACAAAACAGGACAAAGGAGGGTTTTGAAAATAGTCCTTTTTTTGCGTGACACAATTAATGAACGTTCCCTTTGGGGAATGCTCCACCCCTGTGCTATTCGGGAGACATCTGGATCAAACGGTTTGCATATAAATTTGGTGTTTTTTTTATTCATTTAAGCACTTCAAATGGTTAAAATTGATTTTGATCGAAGTCACCCCATTATTGAAAATTGGCCGCGGGAATTAAACAATTTTTTTAAAGTTCATCTGACATAATACATTTCTAAAATTTCTGTGTAGTTTTATACTACAGATACTACATGTACTGGTTTTAAAAAAGGAAAACAAAATTTTAAAGATAATTATCATAGAAAATTTCAAGAAATAGTTCAAAAAGTGATCGAAGTCACCCCGTTTTACGGTAACTTAAATTTTCGGAAGTTAAAAAAAAACATTCTTTTGATATCGTGGCCAAATATTGCCCACAATTCCACAAAGTCACTGAGAACCCCAAAATGTATTCTTATGTCCCCAACTCCAAGAGTTCAATAATTTTTCGATTCTAGAGCCGAATTTCATTGTATAGTAAGAATTGGTGAGTGCGTTCCAATTATGAAAAATATGTGCAAGCTACATTTTTATTGAATCGCAATAAGAAAAATGCGCACTGGGTGCTTTGGCAACAACTGGAAACACGAGACTTGATCACTCTCACGATAGCGGAGCATGTTTCTGCTAGCTTGATGGTTCCTCGCAATGTCTGTTCTGAAGTTTATAAAGCAAAAGTTCTTTCTTGTCTTGTCTGTTTTGTTTGAAATATCGGCTGCCAAATAATTTTACACGTTTCTCGGGTTTGTGAATCGTTCAAAAAACTACTGATAGCATCTCACTTTTCCTGATAAGTGACAAAATATACCCAAAAAGGTGTTTAAATGACTACAGCAGCTCTAGGCTCTAAATCTCGATTATACAGAAAAGAAATATTGAAAATCAGAGATAACTGCAACTTTCGTTATGGTCCATTTGCGCAGTTGTACACGTTGTGGATGTCTCATGATTAAGATGTTTTCTTTATAAAATGAATTTGAGTGTTTTGTGAAACTACCTGTGTAGTGGACAGCTTGAGCATGCAGACAAGACGCCAATGGCCATTAATTGCCTACAAGGTTCGCTAAAAAAGTCTTACCGAGTTTCATCTAAGGGAGGGGTATGCACGTCCAAATTTCGTGTTCCAATTGGTAGCTGATGGATTACAAAGGTCGATAATAGCGATGCGGCTAGAATATTATGCGGTTAACAGCAAAAGGCTAAAAAAAAAAAACTGGAGCAGAAGCGTTCCCAGCTCCAAGAATTTCATAAATTTTGTACTCTTGAGTTGAATTTCATCAAAAAGTAGAAATTGGTGAGTGCATTCCAATTTTGAAAAATATGTCCCAGCTCATTTCGATCCACAAACACTTTGTTTTCGTTGACTATTTTTGATGTTTCTCTCTGCTGCACTATGAAAGAAGCGCACCGGTAGCTTCGGGAACAACTGAAAATACGAGACAAGTTCACTCTCACGATAGAGGAGCATTTTTCTGCTAGCTTTTGGTTCATAAAGCAAAAGATCTTTCTATTTTCGTCTATTTATTCGTGTTATTGGCTGTCAAATAATTTGGCAATGAATTCACGTGAAAGATAATCTTTATTATTTTACTCTTTTTGACCTATTTATTCATGGTTATTGCTTTAAGATAATTTATGATATTGAAAATGGAGTAACAACGCTTATTGGTTAACATTCAGATTTCACCTTACCACTGATTTGGCGTCATGTCAATACGCAAAGGACACTTTAGAATGGTACAAAAGTCAAAATGAATGTTTCGTGCCGAAAGACATGAGTCCGCCGAACTGCCCGGAGGCACGGCCAACCGAGACTTTTTGGGCTTAAACCAAAGCAAAGTTCCGAAAATTCATAAAACCAGTGGACGACATCCAAAAACTTAAAAAAAGATTGGTCAAAAGTGGTCAAAATGGTGGGAAGTACCACTGTGCAGAAGCTAATGGGTCGTGTTCGAGGAAAAGTTAGGAGTCTTGGCTATGATTAAATATTTTGATTAAACGAGAGTAAAACACATATAAAACACAAATACAAATATGATTTGCCAAATTAAATTATTAAAACTAAAAAAAACATGCATTTTTTGATTTTTTGAAAGTATGCTCATACTTTCTGGAACAGTCTATAGTGAAACTTGCGGATTATTTCCTTGACTTGGTTTAGTAAATTTTGAATCTATTTTTTTTAGGTTTTGGTTCTCCCTGAAGACCAACAGGTGTTTTCGAAGACACTGGATTTGGCCAGCTTTTTGCTAAATAACTTAGATACCAACTCTAGTTGTTATCAGTTACGTAGAAGCAGCTGCGAAGTCCGTGGTCTTCAGATAATGAACAACTTCCTCAAAGACACCATTATTCCAAAAGCTGAATCTAGCTTGAACTGCCTCGTAAATCATTTTACCACTTCTATTGCTCGCGGTATTATCGTGGCGGTCCATTAGAGCAAAATAATCCGTCACATTCATGTTGTACAATGTGACATTGAACCATGGTTCGATTTTTTTCTTCTTATTGCCTTATGACAGTTCTTTAGCAAAATGCAACAAAGAATATCAAGATTTTATCTCTCGTCAATGGTGGACTCACCAGCTTCAGTTATAGTCTGACAAAAACGTGTATCAACCTTCGAAGTCGATGTTTTCTGAATTCCTAAAAATCACGCCTACTAGCCGCTCTAACTTCCTAAGCTTGCATACAAGCTTGACCACCGATGAAGTCATAAAATGCTCACCCATTCATTCTTCAACAAAGAACCAAAACTAAGAATACTCGGCAATCATCAACGTGATCTTTGCAAACAGTAGTTCTCGTTGAATTCTAATTGATCAACAATGTCCCACAGGCGTGAATCGATTTGCATAGATTTCCTCTCTTGCCGTTTACGCTCAACCCAATCGTCTCGGTAATGAAATTTCAGCATGTGCCGATTTAGTGTCCGTGGTCTTTGCATCAAACTGTGACTGTTTTTTGTGACGTTGAAATCCTAACACAACTAACGAGGCATGTACGCACTTCATCGCACCGAATGAGGCTACCCTTGGACTATAAACCCTGACAACAGATGTGTGATCTTCTTGGAGGCATTATTGTATAGCTATGATCGTACTCATTGAGTACGTTGTTTCGAATATCTGCACTGAATTGAGATCTGCAAGTTAGATGTACTTCTTCTTCATCTTGGCTTTTGACGCTGCTGGAGGCTCTTGATGGTTGCTGCTGCTGCCGGCTCTCATTGCACTGAAAGGATTCAATGTCCAAACCAACCAACCGAACCCCCTACCTCTGACTAGGCTACACATCACCATCACTGACTGGACCACCGAAGTGCGCCATCAGCCAGACAGGTTGTCGTCTCTATGGACCATGGTAAGTACTCGATCAACACGACGAAACTTCGATCCCCGCGTTCGCGAAGAAACCGGCACCGGCTGCGCAAGCGAGGCGAGAAAGCATGGCTCAATCCAAACAAAACCCACCGACTAATCCGCCGCCGAACATATGTAACGACGGTGCCACATCGCACGCTCACCGCAAGGTCAAGTACAAACCTCTTAGGCGACCAATTGCCTCCCGTCTTCTGGTGGGTTCCAAAATATCATTCGCGCTCGTGCCGTTGGTTGGTGCGTTGCAATTATCCATCTTCAAGTACCTACCCAACGACGGCCTAAGCAAAAAATAGCATTTACATGAGCTGCCGTGCGTTCGCCGCATGAATCGAATTGCTCGGCGAAGTAACAGTCCCAAGAACCAGCCATCATCATACCATTAGTAGAAAGGAACAAATGGCTGACTTCCACTTAGAAATAAAACAAAAAATAAAACAATACAGATGATCGGGCCCCGCCGGAAAATATGATTAATCGGCTCCGACGGAAGATTCGGTGCGTGCGGCTTCATGCCGCCGCTTTGCGAGGTGATTGTTGTGCGACGATGGACGATGGTGGATGATTCGTGGAAAGTCGAAAAATGCTTGGTTTGTGGTTCTCGTGAAGTATATTTAGGTGATTCGTTGGAATGTGGAACTTGGTGAACGAAAGTAAAGTTCGTGCCAAAGGTGTGAGGATTTCTAGCGGATGTGGAGACATCGCGATTCCTAACCTATTCGGATGACTTCACTGTTTTACCTGATTCGGCTATCCGCCGCATTCTCATGGTCCTAACAATTATCTGATGTTGTTTTCAATTTTTTGTTTTATAATCAGTCTCATGATATTCAATCAATAAATTCCATGAATTGACGGATTTGTTTTGTTTTGATTATTGTTCGTATTGTGATTGTTCGTAAAGTGGCCTAAATTTGTGCGTGGTGTTGATGGCGTTAATGGGTTGAATTGTTGGATAATTATAGGTTTTTATGTGATTTAAGCTGATGCGAATGGAAAACTAAAAGTTGTTATGGCAGTCTTGTGCAGAAGATATCTATTATTCAGTTCAGATGTACGTTGTTTTGGGTGACCAAATGGTTCATACCTTTTTATGCAGACGGGCAAATTTTGCATTTTGAATACAAATTATTCGTTTTCAACATGGTATAACACTATAGAATGTTCCAAAAAATATGAATACACTTTTTTTATACCCCAATATAAAAGAGATATTTTATTCTCAAACATAAAAATAAAAATAAAAATGTTTACTTTCCATCTTTATTTCAACGTGCTTAATTTTTTGTAGGGTGCTAGTTCTATAACTTTGCCCTCAACACTACTCATAAGCTTTTGCATAGTGCTTTCTCCTACCATTTTCACCAGTTTTGGCCAATCTCTTTTAATTTTTTCAACACTATCCGCTTGTTTTATGAGTTTTCTTAGCTTTGCCTTCGTCAAAGCCCAGCAAGTTTCGATGGGGCGAATCTCTGGGCAGTTTGGTGGATTCATTTCCTTTGGTACAAATACGACATTGTTCCTTTTGTACCACTCTAGTGCATATTTAGAGTAATGGTAGGAAGCAAGATCAGGCCAATAGATTGTAGGCTTGCTACCCTAGCAAAGGAAAATAACAAGCCGATATCCCATAAGTAACAAGTTCTGTTATCCAAGTTATCATTTTGATTTCCGCTGTTATCGCATAACAAATTTAGTTATCACCATTGGCAAAATTTGGTATCATTTTGGACACATTTGTTTTTATAAACGTTATAAGTTATAACTATAAATATTTCCAGCATATTTGAACATGAAATTTTGCTTTTATTGAAAAAAAATATTCCAGCAAGAGAATTTGATTTCAAATTGATAACATAATTTGAAACTATTTCAATAAATTTGCTTAAAATACAGGATTTGTTATCAAGTTGTTCGCAGTGATAACAAAATAAGTTATTTTTATGATATTTACGAGTATTTTTTTGTTATTCATTCTGTTGTTTTGGCTGTTTATGCAGCCTCAATGATAACATATTTAGTGATCAAAAATGATAACCTGGTATTAGAACTTGTTATCAATTTGGTATAATATTTTGCTCGGGTATGCTGTTTGATCAAGGGCAGCAACCTTTTTTGCAGACACTCCTCCACGTAGATTTGACCATTCATTGTGTCGGTCGTAATGATCGGACGAGATATTTTTCCACATCCGCATTTGGCCTGCCACATCATTACCGTCTTGCCGAATTTTTCGGTGTAAATGGGTTTCACTGATCCAGGAACATCCTTTCTCTTCGGCGAGGTATAAAACTGTGGTCCCAACAAAGTTTCATAACCTAGTTTTATTTAGGTTTCATCGTCCATGATAAAACAGCCCGATTTTTTGGTCAGCAGTTTGGCGTACAGCTTTTGAACCCTCGGTTTCACAGATTCAATCTGTTTGGTGCTGTGCTTTGGTTTCTTCTGCTTCCGGCGAGTCTGCGGGTCCTTTTTTCTCCTAGGCTCACATAACATTAGCCGCCGAAGTACAGTACTGTACAAAATAAAGTACGCACCTTACATATTTCCAAAATTTGTCATATTATCCAGCAACTATGAAAGATAACATTTCGATATCTTTGGACGAAAATTACAATTACCTGTGTATTTTCAGAATATGAATTGATTTAAGCTTTGAGTGTGGTATTCAACTTAAAACAAGGTTTATTGGGTGGGGGGTTTGTTTGACTACTCAACTAAATGTAAGTCATTGAAATTGTACATTACAATATTCTTTGAACTATCCGTCTTAGGACTAATTTTTTTCAAATGGTCTTAATTTGATACTCAAAAACAGAGAAATGATTGAAGAAAGTAGGATTTATTGCTTTGAGATGTGCAAGGTCTTCCAAAATGTCCTGGAGTTCAGAATTTAAGATCTACTGTTTTAACAATAGCTATACAATGTTTTGATATACATTTAAACATATTCAATGAATGTCCTGGAAGACCAACATACATTATAAGATTGGGTTATTCTACGCCAAACAAACTAACTTAACTTTGCATAGCCCATATAGCTACTGTTTGCCCATATAGCTCATATAGACCTAAAGTTTCGAAGGGCAGTTTGAATGACCTGAAACTAACAAGGTTATCCTATGTTCGATGTCTGTTGACGTTTCAGAATTTCATTGACTATGTTTGAATATTTATCTTAGCTCTGTAGCCCAAAAGGCTACGGTTACTACTGTAAATCTTATGTTCTGAACTCAATATCAGTTTTTATCAACTTGAGCATCGCAAAATAATCTAATAATCACTGGTGACCTTACAGAATTTTGAATGCATATCATCACCTTTCATAGGTTATAAAGTTAATGTTACGACTGAAGATACTAACTTCTGAACTCAAGGCCAGCTTTGGCGACCTAAAACATCTCAAGATATCTCATTGTATGTGTTGAACTTGCAGGAGACTCACTTAATTTGGTCAAATACATTACCCTGTTTAGTCCAGAAGACTACAGTTACAGCTGTAGATTTTGAATGCCAGAATAGTTTGGTTAACCCGGAACATCCGAAGATTATCTCATGAATGTCTCATGATCTCATAAATCTTAAGTTCTGAACGCCAAGATAGTTTTAAAGATCATCCCAAGATTTTCTTCTTGTATAGTCTTATGTTCGAAAATATCCACTGAATATTTTTAAATACGTGACGTAACGTTGAACAGCCCAAAAAACTACTGTTTATGCCTTAGATTTCATGTAATGCGCTCAAGGACAGTTTGGATTACTTAAAGAATCACAAAGTTACAAAATAATTACTGTTGACCTTCCAAAAGATTCATTGACTATGTTTGAATACATATGGTCACCTCACATAGCCCAAAATATTACTGCTACAACTGTAGATCTTATTTTCTGAACTCAAGGACAGTTTGGATAAGCTAGATCATCCCAATTTATCTAATGTTTTGAAATGTTCGAAATGTTCACCAAACTGGTTGAATGCAGCGTAACTTTAAAGCTCAAAAGCTATAAGGCCATTGTTGGATCAAGTTTGAACTCAAGAACAGTTTGATGACTACAAAAAGAACGATAAATGACCGTTGACTTTCAAAATGTTTCTTACACATATCGTAAATTTTAAAGTAGTTTTTAAAGCTACTGTCATAACTGCAGATCTAAAGTTCTTTAATCTTGGAGACATTTAGGAGCAAGAATCCAGAAATATCCCAGAAAGGTACAAAATATTTGGAAGTCATTAACGAGAATTTAAAAACACGTTATTATGACATTATATAATTATTTCTTTGAATTGCCCAGAATCTTTGACAAGTTTGGTACCCGAAAATGCAAGCGTATTATTTTTTAGTATTTTCAAAGAAGATCTAATGATAACAAATTTACCTGATATATAAGGTCTAAAGGACTAACATATATGAAGTTTTCTTGTTGATAAGTAAACTTATTCTGCCAACCAGCTTTACGTGCCGAATCTTTCAGATTTCTTTTTAGAATGCTGATGTAAGAGTCGGCAGTCAGTATTCCATCCATCATAGCACCCCCACACCATGATATTGCCATCTCCGTGCTTCACTGTTTTTTGAACATTTTTATCTGCAAGTTTCTCTTCAGGTTTTGTCCAGATTCGTGCCCTCTATTTACGACCAAAGAGCTTGAACTTGCTCTCATCACTCCAGAGAACCTGTTTCCAGAAGTCTAATGGCTTGTCGACGTACTTTTAGGCAAAGTTGAGACGGTTGATCCTACAGGAGTCATAATTTGTCTTAAATAACATTAAAACAAACAAATCTGTTAACTTTGCGAATCAAAGGTCGACGCTGGGTAAAGCTGTTCTTATAACCTGTTTCATGTAGTCTTCTGCTGGATATATTCAAGTTAACGTTTTCCTTGGCTGGTAGTCGACGGGGTTTAGTCAATTCGGTGATCATCATTGATTCTTGTCTTCCGTTTCTTTCTTCTACCTGCTCGTACTTCTTGCATATTTTTCGCACTTCTGCCTCACTTAGTTCATATTTCTCTGTTTAAAAGGCCCTCTTGACTTGCGAGGATTCCTGACCATACTGGCCACTAAGAGAGCCCCGTTGAATCAGAGTTCCTCCGGGAATTCATATTCATATTCAAATAATTTGCGAACCCTGACATACGACACATTAAACTTTATGATTTTGCAAAACTTTGTCTTCGGAGGACATTTTGAGGATTCCTGCATGCACTTAGGGAGTCCCTGCGGAGTCCAAGTTCCTCCGGAAAAGTGGTCATATTCAAATCGTTGTCAAAATCTGGCTTGCGACACATCAAATTCCATGATTTTGCAAAACATGGTCATTAAAAGACGTTTTTAAGATTTGTTATGGCCACTACTCCGGAGGAATTTGAATATCGCAGGACCTTTCCAAGTGGTCAGTATGGTCAGAAATCCTCATAATGTCCTCTGAAGACCTGTTTTGCGAAATCATAAAGTTTGATATGACGCAAGCCAGGTTTTGGCCAAAAATTTCATTACGGTCACCTTCCCGGAGGAACTGGAACTCCCGCAGGGCCACCTCAAGTATGATCAAAAACCATCAGAATGTTCTTCGAAGATAAAGTTTTGCAAAATCATGAAGTTTACTATGTCGCAAGCCAGGTTTTAGTAACTAAAGGGCGATACGGTCAAAATTTGGTCAATATCAACTTGACGTATTTCTTTCAATTTTGCATTTAAAAAACCTGAACACCCCTCATTTTGAAGGTGTGTGTGTGTAGAATGTTGCTTCTATTTTGATTTTGGAATTCACTCTTCAGTTGTCAAAATGCCGTCCAAGCAAGAAGAGCAGCGTTTCAAAATTTTGCTCGCGCATCGCGAAAATCCGAACTACTCGCACGCAAAGTTGGCAAAATCGCTAAAAGTTGCCAAATCAACCGTTACAAATGTAATTAAAGTGTTTGGGGAACGTTTGTCGACAGCCAGGAAGTCTGGATCGGGGGGAAATCGAAAACCGGAAGCCGCTGAGACGACAAAGAGAGTTGCCGGTAGTTTCAAGCGAAACCCTAACCTATCTCTCCGAGATGCCACAAATAAGCTGGGTGTATCGTCTACAACCGTGCATCGAGCCAAAAAACGAGCCAGACTATCGACTTACAACCTTAGTTACAACCTTACTACCTTAGTGACTCCAAATCGCGATGATAAACAAAATACGACTGCCAAAGCGCAATCCCGGAGGCTGTACACGACGATGCAGACGAAGTTTGACTGCGTGGTAATGGACGACGAAACCTACGTCAAAGCCGACTACAAGCAGCTTCCGGGACAGGAATTTTATACGGCAAAAGGAAGGGGAAAGGTAGCAGATATTTTCAAGCACACAAAACTGTCAAAGTTCGCAAAGAAATATCTGGTTTGGCAAGCCATCTGTACCTGTGGCTTGAAAAGCAGCATTTCATAGCTTCCAGGACTGTCAACCAAGAAATTTACGTGAAAGGAGTGTTTGAATAAACGTCTGCTGCCTTTCCTGAAGAAACACGGTTGTTCCGTACTGTTTTGGCCGGATTTGGCATCTGCCATTACGGTAAAAAGGCCATGGATGGTACGCCGCCAACAACGTGCAGGTGGTTCCCGAGGACAAGAACCCTCCCAACACGCCAGAGCTCCGCCCAATTGAGAAATACTGGGCTATTGTCAAGCGGAACCTAAAGAAGACCAAAAAAACTGCTAAGGACGAGCAGCAGTTCAAGGCAAACTGGCTTTCTGCGGCGAAGAAGGTGGACAAGGGGGCTGTACAAAATCTGATGGCAGGGGTCATGCGTAAGGCCCGGCAATTCGGATTTGGAAAAGCGGAAGCCTAACTGAATATTTTTCCTGAATTTTATACTAATTCAACTTGAAAACGAAATTTAATTTGATTTTTTAAATAAACGATTTCACCGATTTACACGCGTTTTCCCTTGACCAAATTTTGACCGTATCACCCTTTATTTGCATATTGTCAATATTCCGGAGCAACTCGTATCTCCCAGGGCTTCTTTTAGTGGCCACTTTAGTCAGAGATTATCAAAATTTGTTTTGATAACCTAGTTTTGCTAAATCATGAAGTTTGATATGCCGCAAACCATGTTTCGCATCTAGGAATACTTTGTACGCCATCGCTGAACACTTACCCCTTCGAATCCAAAACTATGGAAATAGTCGAAATAACCAGCACAGATCCAAAAACTAGCATTATTTTGTGATCTATTGCACAAGAAACCGCATTAAAATCCGATGCCTAACGATGGAGTATCATTAATTATAAATTTGAATTTGTCTTTCTCAGAGTGTTTGGGGACGTACGTGTGAATCGAAAATATACATCTAAATTTTTGGATCGATTTTAAATCAACGGTAAGGATGCTGTTGGGGCCATTTACAAAGTGTGATGGTGTTTTTTTTATTGGGAAGACAAGGTTATGTAAAACGTTCAAGGCCCTTATGAACAGATTTAAACTAACCAAAAGGATTCAGTTCGAGCCCAACCCTGATTGTGATGGTGGTTTTTAAATAACAGAACATGATATTTTTTAAATGACGCTTGAGTGTCGATTTGGACCGTCAACAGTAAGAATGCTGCTAAAGTCTCTCACAAACTGAGTCGCAATTTATTGAAAAATAATCAAGAGTCGATTAGGATCGATTTAAATCACCAGAATGAAAGCTGTGGAAGCACTCAAAAAGTTTGATGGCAGTTTATGTTATTGTAAAGGCAAGTTTATTTTTAACCTTCCAAGATATTGCGATCAATTCTGACCTATGGCGTAACTTCAATGTACGCTATCTTTTTTTATTCTTAAACCAATCGGGCTGAAATGTTTTGACTTTTAATAATTTACGGAATTCTTCATATCTGTATAAAAATATAAGTTTTTTTAATTTAATTTAGGGTGGTTGTAAAAAAAAGTGACACTTAAGACATCGACCCGGATTTCAACCGTTTGTAGAATTTTGATTATGTAACTTTGAGTCAATGTTTATTCGCCATTTCAAAGGTTCTGTTCTCAAAACTACATTGGAACAAAACAAAAAACTGGTTCGGGTAATATTGTCCCCCGGGAATCTGCTACAAAGGGAAGAAAGTTTAAGTTTGGCTGTGTTAACAGCAATGCACACAAAACATTCCAAACTCATTGTAGAGAATGGACATCTTGAGCACAGTTTCTCAGTGGGTAATGAATCGTCTCTTCATAGGGTAGGTACACTTGACCCCGAGACCTATTCCAGCACGGGTTAACGTTAACCTACAACGCTAATTTTGTAGTATGGTGCTTAACTAGATGGAGCACCATACTGCAAAATGAGCGTTGTAGGTTAACGTATTGTGCTGGAATAGCTCGGGTGCTAATCGTACCACCCTATTATCATATTAGTTCAAATTGTGCTGCAGAGATCGAATCTATCTTTGTCAAATAAAACTTTAGAGAGATGCCGGCTTGGGTAAAGTTGTTGAGAATGTAAAATGTAGTCATTTAACATTATCATATTAGTTCCAAAATGCGCTGCAAAAAGTTCTTGAGTTATGAATTTTTGATTTTTGCAAACGGAAAATTTAAAATGTGAATGTCTTTTAGTTTTTCAAACATTGCTTGAGAACAAAAATAAAACATCCCCAAATGTTCACTATTTGAAGTTTAGGATCTGGTAGACTAGAGAATATTTTTTGTTTGAAATTTTCCAAGATATCATTGTTTTTCCGAATTTCGTTTAAGTTTTCCTCCATCGTGATTTTTTTTTGTAAGATAGACTGCAGCGCCATCTCTGAGGCAAGATCATGAACACACGTCAAAGACCCAAATCATTTACCAAAATGTCTTGAACGTATAAGCTGCGCTATATAGCCGCTCAATCTCGATCTACTCCAACAGCAAGGATGCAGTCCTTGCCATTCACAAAGTGTGATGATGCTTTCCTTTATTGCGCAAACACACATTTTCTGTAAACTATAATTCAAATTATTCAAACCAACAGCAAAGACGCCGTCGGAGCCACTCATAAAATGCGCTGATGATTTTCTTAAATGGGAAAACAACACTTTTTAAACAACCTCTAATAATAGCGTTGAATTAATCCAAACTAATAGTAAAGATGGCGTTGCTGCCATTGACAAAGTGTAATACTGCCTTTTCATCGAGAAAACAATGCGATTCTTAGTACCGCTTGAGGGCCGAATTCGACCGATTTGTACTAATTGTAAGGATGCTGTTGAGACCATTCTCCAAGTGTGCTGATGGTTTCCTTTATTGAAAACGCCTAATCCCGATTCATAAAGCCTGTCCACGTTAAATTTCGGATACCAAAATAATACGGCAAAAAACATTTACACATAATTCAACAAAATCTATTGTTTATTATAATACATTAGAAACAGTTGATTAAGATGTTAATCCTTCTTTCTGTGAAATTCTCGAACGGAACATCAGGTTCCGTACGGTATCGTCAGATACGCCCGTCGTGACGATTCTCCATCTTCTCTTGAAATCACCGTTCCATTTGCTTTCTCCTTAGTTTCGAAGAGTTTCCGCTTAACTAGAGCCCAGTACTTCTCTTTTGGACGAAGTTCTGGACATTTTGGTGGATTGGCTGTTTTTGGCACGTATTTGACCTCTTGTACCTTATACCATTCCAGGACGGATTTAGCATAGTGACAAGAGGCCAAATCAAGCCAAAACAGAGCTGGAGATTCGTGACTTCTGATGAAGGGTAGCAACCGCTTTTATAGACATTCTTTCTCGCTCACATCCTTTTTGATAGTGGTCGGTAGAGACGAAACTTTTGGCCTGCCAAATCAAATACTTATTCGGGAATGTGGACGCCTTCTTTGTCCGAAAATGCTCGCCAACGGCGTTTATTTGCATTGCGGTATATAAAGGCAGACCCGGAAACTGTTTCAAATGCTTGATTACGTATTTTCCCTATCACGACTTTTTGCAGTGAATTTTGCTTGTTATCATGTCATTATCAGGACTGACTTACGTTATATTATAGTGATTTCAATCTTTTATGAGTCGATTCCAAATTATTCAGGTTTCAGTAACCTTATATTCAAGTTATTCAGCACAGACTCATATAATATCCCCATGGATTGCAGCTGATTGGCAAGGGTTCAATAAAATAACGATCCAAAACATTCCACATAACCGTGCTGCGGGTTCGTGAAAAACCTGTAACACAAATAAAATTTGTTTGTTATGATTTGACTAGCTCAATCGCCAGGTCTGAATCCCATTGAATGACTTTGAGATGAGCTGAACCGAAAGACAAGAAAAAGTTCCACAGTCCCATAAACACCCGTGAGAATGCTTACAAACTAGTTGGAGGGATGTCAAGGATGATACTTTGGGAAAGCTGGTTGAACGAATGCCAAGAATTTATAAAGCTAAACATAAAAGCCAACCCGCCGTATTTCGTGTTTCGAGAAATTATAAATAATAAAAGCATCCAAATTTTTCTACGGCACTTAATGTTGATAATTTGATATATTTCGGAATTTTTTTCCTCTATTAAGTTGCAAATAAACCAAAGGAATTAAAGTAAATGAGTTTGAAATTTTTTCTTGTAAATAAGTTTCGAATTTCCTCTTAGTGAATCGATATATTTCTAGTATACTTTTTGCCTGTTGGGATAATTGTTTTAAATGAGTATCAACGTAGTAAATGTTACATACCTAGTAGCGTTACGTAGTAAAAGACCTCCGAGCTAAACTATGTACCTTCTGGTTGTAATTGAATTTCTTAACAATTTTGCTAAAGCCGGGCACCTTTTTTAATTTGTACGCCTTCAATCCATGCCTCTGCTTCACTTTTTGTATGTATAATTTTGACAGCCCAACTTTGCGAACCACATTTCGCACAGAAAGATTGTGATTTTTCTCAAAAATGGCTACCATTTACCTTGTCCATTTGTCGGGAGCATAGTTTCGATTTGTCCCACTTCCAATCCACAGTCAAGCGCTGGTCAAATGATTTGCAAAAACAAAATACGGTACTTTTCGGTAGTTTTAGTTTCTTGGCAAGATTGCGTACCGATAAATTCGGATTTTGCTGCTGTTCGTACAAAATGCATCTGTGCTCTACCAATTGATTCGACGCTGTTTTTCTGACTGGAACAAGAATGTTAACATGTTGTACCACGAAATAAAGTCGAGAGTCTCAGCTGACATGTAAGCAAAACGTTTCATTGATTGGTAACATAATTCGAAATTTACACTGAAAGAAAAGTGTTCAAAATTTAACGTGGACAGGCTTTAATCACGTTTCGATGTTTCCCAATTCCCAAAATTGGGTGCTTGAGTAAATGCTTTAAGGGTTTGAAAGTCATACTGAGGGCAAACTTCGGTACATCCACGACCATTTCATAAACCTTCTGCCTTGGCAAACAAATATGCTAACTATACAGGGTGTCTCACAATAGGTGACACTAAAACAAATTGCGATTAGAGCAAAACAAATCATCCAAATCATAGCACATATATTTTTCATTTGTAAGATGCATAATATAGAAATAAACCATATTAATTCAATTCGATTCTCTCGGCTTTTTCCTTGATAACATTGCGCAAACGTTTTGATAATCGCAGATAGCACGCACGATTTCCTGAGGAATTTGGTCCCAAATATTAACCAAATGTTTCTTGAATTGATCTATAGTAAGACCTTTCGTAGGGCCCTATATGGTGAAGCATATAATCCCAAACAAAGTAGTCAAGTGGGTTGAGATCCGGTGAAGATGCAGGCCATTCTTCGTTTGTGATGAAATCGGGACAAATTTTCCGCGCCATTTCCGTGTGCGGTCTTCTTTGCACAGTTTTGCCTTCGGAGTTCTTTCCTCGTTTCGTGATACGGTGCCCCAGACCATGATTTTCGATACATTATGATAACGTTCTACAGCTAGTTTATCTCTTGGAATATTGGCAAGACTTTTTCCATGCACACGATCATTTTGTTGATTATGTCTGTCCGTGCCGAATCAAAAGATGCTGCTTCTTTGGACCCTGGCTTGCTTATGACACTCCGTCAACCCGTGAACCCGTTGTTTCTTGTACGGCTTGTACGGCTCAGATCATGTCTGAAGATCCTGTTCATTGGAGCAGGGGACATTTGCATTTGTTTGCTCAATTTACGGACGGATGACGTCTTATTCGCTCCCTCACACATTTGATCTTTTTCTTCGTTCTGGCAGATCATCTGACACCTCCTTTATGTTAAATATGGACATTCCCAGTTTCCTTGAACCGTTTGAAGATACGAACAACAAAACGCTTACTCACGCCGAACTTCTTAATGGTTGATACGTTGCGGATGCGTTTGCGTGAATTTGATAGTTTTCCAATAGGTTTTCTGTCAAATTTACGTCAACTCATTCGCGACGTATCAATTGTGGGTGACCCTTAAGGCTTTTGAATACGAACTTGCTTGTTAATCTTCAGCAGTAAGCTGTCCAAAAGAATACACTCAAAACGGGTATAATCAATTCCGCTGTTAAAATTACCCAGCTGAAATAAACCAAGACTGAAAAATGTGACACCTATTGAGAGACACACTGTACATTAGTGACCCCTACATATACTTTTTTTGCGGTTGCCCGGTATTAGGTTCGCTGTGAGAACCGCTGCCAATAAATCTTATCGAGTTGGAATGACAGGGAAAATGAAACGTGAGTGCTCCACTTGTCACAGAGACCTTGTGGATACTTGTGGAGGAGGCAACAAGCTTCAACTGGAACCGATGGTTACAAATACCACAATCGCACTACACTTCATCATTGAATCTGTGATAAGTTCACTATTTATTCTCTCGATTTGTAATCATACTTCCACATTCAAGCCAGTTGACTGTGACTTGGAGTTTGCCTAGTGCGATGAAACCACAAGCTCAGAACTGCTAAAATCGGATCATGATAAAAGAGAGGTAATATATTTTTTAATTAAAGCGAACACAGAAATTTACTTCTTCTCTCTAATCCCGAAATCATCCCAAAGGTAGACGGAGGCAGATTTTCCCAACAATGTTGTTTCTGTTGCCCTTTCATAGTGAAGGCAACAACGAAACCAGTGGTGTTTCCTGTATGCTATGTCAAACGGCTTACACACGCATAATCACCGAGGGAAAAATGTTAATTTCAGTGAGAAAGTTTTTCCTTCAGTCGACAAATTTGCATCAAACTTTATGGAAATATTCATCACTGCGAAAAGAGTAACGAGGAAGGATTGCTCGCCCTGTGCCTCCTTTCTGGCAGATGATGTCAAAGTTCAGAAAGAAGCAAGCGGAAAAGTAACAGCGTTATCTTTCACTTAACGGTTACCGAGGGCAACCCGAACCAAAATGTAAAGCAGTATTTTTCATTTTGAAGCTTTGCATCTTTCAAGTATAGACTTGAAGTCATTTATGCCATTTCTACCGAAGTAATTTTGACTACTGCTCCAGGATGGGTGACTTGTCAGTTTTCCTTGCGGAATAATCGAACGGAATATTATTGGAAAGTCACAGTCCAATTACGATTACACGGGCGGCGTTACTAACGTTGCGAAACCGTCCGTAGTTTGCCCTCCTTTTTAGTTGCATATAAGGTAAGAAATTCCGACTGTAAAAGCATTTCTTGGGGATAACTTGTCCTACACTAATGCACACTACTTTTGAGCTGCATACCTGCCTTTAAACCTAATTTACACAGAAAAAATAACGAATTTTAACTGGCGTGTAAGGATGCGTAAACAACAAAATTGTTTGCAATCTTGCATGCGCCATACAACATTGTTTGCACTCTGTCATACAATAGACTAGATTCAGGCGTTATCTGGTTAAAATTTACATGATATATCCAATTGATTTCTGCCAAATGTGGCGTGCCCTTTATGTGCATTAGATAACGCAGAAAATTACATGTTTTTTTCAAAACTGTGTATAACTGGCTGTATATTTTTGATAATGTAAGAAATGGCGAAAACAATTCAAATGTTAACTTTTTTGCTTCACCAAATCCAGTTAGCAAACGAACGAGTAGCAAATTTCGCGGTTAAATATTTAATAAGCATTCGTAAGACTCTCTCTGTAGGCCCTCTTATGTACTTATTCAACTTAAATTTTCCGGCGATACACTCCAAACCGTGTCTTGCTTTCACTGATAAGTCTATCCACAAATTTCCAGGGCCCAAAGATAATAAACGCTCATTTCAGAACCCAGCGCGATACACCCTGCTGAGAGAACAGCCCAACTCGTGTTCGCCGATTTCGCTGATATGTATCTGACCATTACCACCTCCGCAATCCGACGGAGACCAGCTCGATGGTCATGTAACAATATTTTCAGCATACTTGAAAGCAAATATTAACATACAACATACACTCGGAGCACCACGTGTGGCGGCAGCAGCGGCGGCCCCGGGTCCGTCCGTGCCATTAGGGATGGAACGTGTCGTGTCTTCCAGCGCCGAGCGAGTCCCAACCGCAGGGACATACAGAGCAACGAACGAAGGATCTCGACATTTCTTTTTTCGGTCTGCTCCTTCATCAGTCAGAACCGAAACCAGCAGAACATGATGCTGATTTCGAGATAGAGCAGGAATAAGGGCGAATAAATAAATAACCATTTGAATGCTGGATAGCGATGGAAGCTTTCGTTTCGAGGCAAAAAATGCCACGAAGACGAAGATTTGAGAAATCTATGAAGTCTCAGACGCCCTTATTCCGGCTCTGTCTAGATATGTGCTTTTCTGCACACGAGTACAGTTTTCTCCCGTGTGAGGATAATATCCGAACCAAGCGAGCGTTGTTAATGATTTCGTCCATTAAAGAACTATTAAGGTGAATGTCGGTCGGTGAAGATATTAGAACCAAATAGGACCAGCATGCTACTATACTGTCTACACGGGGAGGAAAGCATTGTCATTCTGAAGAAGCAGATGTGCAGGCGTTACTTGCTAAAAGCTTTGATCGTATGGAAAAGGACGTGTTTACTTTGGAGATATGTCCCAAAAGTAAATGAATGAGCTGTGTTATAGCTTTTTGCAGAGATTCGAGATATTTGGACGTTTTATGCGCGTGAGATTTAATTGAAACGGATAAAAAAATTGAATTGAATCGACAGCCTACGCTCAACCGTTAAAAGTTTTGCAATCATATTTTGAAAAAACCGCATGATTTGCAAAGAGCAATTTTGCCCATCTTGATATACGAAGCGTTTTAAGAAATAAACGGCGCGATGCAAGTATATGCAAATGACTGGCTGCATACAAATGTGTATGTATGTGTGTATTTGTGTACTCAATCTAACACCCCCTGGCCGGCAATGGAAGTATGGAAGAAATTCGTTTGCAACAATCCTTGAGTATTGAAAGTAGCGGGAACTAGAAGTAGACAGTTCCATTGCAGATCCAGCAACCCATTTCAGCATGCCTTGAGAGTCACGCCCATTCCGAGGGCGATACTTTCACATACAATAAGCCCTCCATGCCAACATTACCGATATCATTTAGATAAGGGTACTGAAACACACTTCCAGATTTGGAGACTTACAATTTTCAAAACAGGCACGAATTTAGTATGTCTTGAAAATAGGTTTTTGTAATATTTTTATAATCAGATGGAACTCACCAAAGGCCGCCACCAATATAATACTAGCTTGTTCAGTCGTAAAAATAAACCTGTTCAATCCTGATTCGTGATTAATTTCATGTATTCACGACAAAATCAATGCAATTTATTAATAGAATTAACGTTGCTAAACCGCCCATTGGATATGCAACCCGCATCGTGAAAACGGGCCCTCGAGTGAATATGCATCTGAAAATTATGTCCAAGCCTCGCATGTCTGTATGCGTATTGGCCTCGTTTGTTGTTTGTGACTGCAAATGGCTGTCTTCTTCATTGCACTACTACTCTACTTTTTCATGCAACAATTTTTCCACTTCACACTCTTCCAGAAATCCAAATCTCCCGATATCCTTATTCGATCCCGAATAATTTCAAAACTGTTATTATTTTTTTCATGTGGTTCACTATTCCTTTATTTACTTATACGAAAGTTATTCCAAAAATCAATAGATAATGATCAAACTGTTTCTTCACTAATGAGCAAAACCCGCCTAGCAGCTTGGTCTTTGGTACCCTTTAAATATTTATTTCGATTGAAATCACGATAATTTATCAATTTTGAGTTTTTTTTTAACTATAACGGAGAAATAGAGTGTCTTCTTTACTAAAAATCATAGCCTACTGCAAGTGACTGAATGCATATACACTAAGGTTTTTTTGCACGGGGGATACGTTCCACTTTTAGTATGGAACCGTGTAAAAAAGACTAATAGAGTTGATAAATTCACATGCTTATACATTTTATACTGATTCAATTTTGTTTGTATGCGTTACCTTTCCATGCAAAGGTCAAAATACAGTTTTTTTTTCAAATTTTGAGTACTCACACCAAAAATTGTGAATTTTAAAAAAACTGCTATATGATTACTTTTTGCCCAAAACGTAAAATGTGATTTGAATTTGGTCGATAAGTTGTTCCGTTCTGGAGTAATCGCCGAAAATAACCCGTGTAAAAAAAACCGTGCCAAAACAAAAACCTTTGTGTAGATTGATCGAAGACATATTCATACCAAAGGAAGCCGCAACGCTCTCGCCCTCGGTTCGAATCACTTCGCCGAATGACGATTTTTTTTCTCTTATATGCGTGCAGTGCACTCGATAACTTATTAATTTGCGTTCATTGCTGTACCGCATAATGCCTTGTCAATCGGAACAAATGTAGGATCTTTATTCAAGAATCTTTTTTTATTATAAATATATATTATGCATATAAATTAGTTGCAGTAACTTGATTGTGGCTTAATTGAGGCACATTGAAGTTTTTTTAGCTGATTTGTAATAATTGTGCTACTAGGGTTTAAACCGGGTGTAATCCCATCGGTTTAGTTTTGCTCCACCAATTCTCAGTTTCTACTTTATTCTAGCTATCCTTCTAAGCTTCTATTCGTGAGCTGTTTTGCTTCCGCTATTCTTGTGCACTTGTTTTTATCCCGTTTTCCGCTTGTCATCTTCCGGTTGTCTGCTTCCGTTTCTCGTCTTCCTCCTCCCCTCTTCTGCTTTTCTTTAGTCGTTTTTTTTTCTTGGCTCTCCTTCCTTTTCTCTGCTTCCTCTGTGCCTCCGCTTCTCTTGTTCCACTTATCTCTTCTGTTTTTCTTCTTCCGCTTCTCTTTTTTCGCATCTCTTCGACCGCTTCTCTTCTCCCGCTTCATTTTTGCCGTTTCTCTTCTTTCGCTTCTTCTTTCTGTTTCATTTCTTCCGATTCTCTTCTTCCGCTTCTCTTCTTCTGCTTGTCTTTTTCCGCTTCTCTTCTTTCGGTGCTCTTTTTTATTTTCTCTTCTTCTACTTCTTTTTTTCTGCTTCCCTTCTTCCGTTTCTCTTCTTTCGCTTCGCTTCTTTTCTTCCGTTTCGCTTCTTCCGCTTCTTTTCAGCCGCTTTTCTTCTACCGTTTCTTTTCTTTCGCTTCTCCTCTTTCGCTTCTTATTTTTTGTTTTTTTTTCTGCTTCCCCTTTTCCGTTTCTCTTCGTCCACTTCGCTTCTTCCGCTTCTCTTCTTTCGCTCCTCTTCTTGCACTTCTTATCTTCCGTTTCTCCTCTTCCGCTTCTTTTCTACCTGTTCTCCTCTTCCGCTACTCTGCTTTCGTTTCTCTTCTTCCGCTTCTCTTCCTCTGTTTCGTTTCTTCCGCTTCTCTTAAACCGCTTCTTTTCTTCCATTACTCTGCTTTCGTTCCTTTTCTTCCGCTTCTCTTCTTTCGCTTCTCTTCTTTTGCTTCTCCTCTTTCGCTTCTCCATCTTTGTGTTTTTCTGCTTGCCCTTTTCCGTTTCTCTTCGCTTCTTCCGCATCTCTTCTTCCGTTTCTTATCTTCCGCTTCTCTTCTTCCGCTTCTTATCTACCTCTTCTCTTCTTCCGCTACGCTGCTTTCGTTTCTCTTCTTCCGCTTATCTTTGTCCATTTCTTTTCGTCCGTTTATTTTCTTCCGCTTCTCTTATACCGCTTCTTTTCTCCCACTACTCTGCTTTCGTTTATCTTCTTCTTTCGCTACTCTTCTTTTTCTGCTCTTCTTCCGCTTCATTTCTTTCACCTTTCTTCTACTGTTACACTTCTTTCAAATATCTTCTTCCGTTTCTGTTTTTCAGCTTCTCTTCTTCCGCTTCGCTTCTCCTGCTGCTCTTCTTCCGCATCTCTCCTTCTGCTGCATTTGTTCCGCTTCTCTTCTTCTGCTTCATTTTTTCCGCTTCTCTTCTTTCGGTTCGCTTCATTTGCTTATCTTTTTCTGCTTCTCCATTTTTGTTTTTATTCTGCTTCCCTTCTTCCGTTTCTCCCGTTCCACTTCGCTCTTTTAACTTTGCTCTTCCGCTTCTTTTCTTCCGTTCCCTTCTTCCACTATTCTACTTTCGTTGCTCTTCTTTTTCTGCTTCTCTTCTGCTTTCGCTTCTCTTTTTCTTCTGGTCTTCTTCCACTTCATCTCTTCCACCTCTCTTCTACTGTTTAACTTCTTTCACTTCTCTTCTTCGTTTATGTTTTTCAGCTTCTCTTCTTCCGTTCCGCTTCTTCTGCTGATCTTCTTCCGCTTCATTTTTTCACCTTTCTTCTTCTGTTACACTTCTTTCAAATCTCTTCTTCCGTTTCTGTTTTTCAGCTTCTCTTTTTCTGCTTCATTTTTTCCGCTTCTTTTCTTCTGCTTCATTTTTTCCGCTTCTCTTCTTTCGGTTCGCTTCTTTTGCTTCTCTTCTTCTGCTTCTCCATTTTTGTTTTTATTCTGCATCCCTTCTTCCGTTCCTCCCGTTCCACTTCGCTTTTTCAACTTTGCTCTTCCGCTTCTTTTCTTCCGTTCTCTTCTTCAGCTTCACTTTTACCACTTCTCTTCTTCCACTATTCTACTTTCGTTGCTTTTCTTCTTCTGCTTTCGCTTCTCTTTTTCTTCTGGTCTTCTTCCACTTCATCTCTTCCACCTCTCTTCTACTTTTTAACTTCTTTCACTTCTTTTCTTCCGTTTCTGTTTTTCAGCTTCTCTTTTTCCGTTTCTATTCTCCTGCTGCTCTTCTTCCGCCTCCCTTCTTCTACTTTCCTTATGCCGTTTCACTTTTAGATCTCTTCTTCTTCCGCTCCTTTTCTTGAGCTTATTCTTCATAACCAATAATTTTTTGTTTTCGCTTATTCAGTTTCACAGTAATTTCTTCTTTTTCCAACTTTACAATTTTTGCTTTTACTTCTTCGTTGTCTTGCTTCACTTCTGTTTCCGCTCAGCAAAGTTCAGCTCTATTTCCATTCGCTTTTTCAATTTTATATCATTTTTTATGTGAAATTCTCCGCTTAGCTTTCACTGGATCCTCTCGATCATCTTCTCTTTTCCACTTCATCGTTTCTATCATCTGCTTCCATTTCATCTCTACTTCCATTCGCTTTTCCACATTTTTTCAGTTTTGTGTGAATTTTTTCGCATTGCTTTTACTGGATCATCTTTTCTTTTGCCACTTCATCGTTTATTTCACATCCTCTACATGTGATACTTTCCCCCTTCATTGATCTCTTAATAATTTTCTTTGATTCACTGTCTCTGTCACTTCTTTCACATATTTCCTCTCCTCTTTTCCTTTTTGTCGCTTTTGCGTTTAGAAAGTTCTCAATTCCATTGATTGGATACTACGGCCGAGTGGTGACCACAGAGAACCGCAACGTTGCCTGCCACGGTTTGAATCTTGATGAAGATTCTTGGCTTGTTGAGCTTCTTATGTGTGCCATCTTCGGACTCAACTAATGCTCTAAAGGGCGATACGGTCAAAATTTGGTCAATATCAACTTGACGTATTTCTTTCAATTTTGCATTTAAAAAACCTGAACACCCCTCATTTTGAAGGTGTGTGTGTGTAGAATGTTGCTCCTATTTTGATTTTGGAATTCACTCTTCAGTTGTCAAAATGCCGTCCAAGCAAGAAGAGCAGCGTATCAAAATTTTGCTCGAGCATCGCGAAAATCCGAGCTACTCGCACGCAAAGTTGGCAAAATCGCTAAAAGTTGCCAAATCAACCGTTACAAATGTAATTAAAGTGTTTGGGGAACGTTTGTCGACAGCCAGGAAGTCTGGATCGGGGGAAATCGAAAACCGGAAGCCGCTGAGACGACAAAGAGAGTTGCCGGTAGTTTCAAGCGAAACCCTAACCTATCTCTCCGAGATGCCGCAAATAAGCTGGGTGTATCGTCTACAACCGTGCATCGAGCCAAAAAACGAGCCGGACTATCGACTTACAAGAAGGTAGTGACTCCAAATCGCGATGATAAACAAAATACGACGGCCAAGCGCGATCCCGGAGGCTGTACACGACGATGCTGACGAAGTTTGACTGCGTGGTAATGGACGACGAAACCTACGTCAAAGCCGACTACAAGCAGCTTCCGGGACAGGAGTTTTATACGGCAAAAGGAAGGGGAAAGGTAGCAGATATTTTCAAGCACACGAAACTGTCAAAGTTCGCAAAGAAATATCTGGTTTGGCAAGCCATCTGTACCTGTGGCTTGAAAAGCAGCATTTTCATAGCTTCCGGGACTGTCAACCAAGAAATTTACGTGAAAGAGTGTTTAAATAAACGTCTGCTGCCTTTCCTGAAGAAACACGGTTGTTCCGTACTGTTTTGGCCGGATTTGGCATCTTGCCATTACGGTAAAAAGGCCATGGAGTGGTACGCCGCCAACAACGTGCAGGTGGTTCCCAAGGACAAGAACCCTCCCAACACGCCAGAGCTCCGCCCAATTGAGAAATACTGGGCTATTGTCAAGCGGAACCTGAAGAAGACCAAAAAAAAACTGCTAAGGACGAGCTGCAGTTCAAGGCAAACTGGCTTTCTGCGGCGAAGAAGGTGGACAAGGTGGCTGTACAAAATCTGATGGCAGGGGTCAAACGTAAGGCCCGGCAATTCGGATTTGGAAAAGCGGAAGCCTAACTGAATATTTTTCCTGAATTTTATACTAATTGAACTTGAAAAAAAAAATTTAATTTGATTTTTTAAATAAACGATTTCACCGATTTACACGCGTTTTCCCTTGACCAAATTTTGACCGTATCACCCTTTATATAGATTATATAAATATTTCACGGGAATGGGAGGGACCATCAGGGCACCCCATTGAAGCACTCTGGATGAGGAGAGTGGGAATGCCAACTTCCCATTGCTAACAGTTTGTGAATAAAGGGCAGGCTCTCCTCCCCGCCCATTGGGGCATCGTCAAGTTAGATGGCCTGCTCTTTTGACCAATTGTTCAATTTTGTTATTGGAAGGAGATTCTCTAAATGTATCCCTGTGGAAACGTATAAGTGATGTTGCCTATCAATCCACCCAACCCCTTTTTGGCCCTTCATACAATGGTATGATTAGGATAATTAATGGTTATTAAAGCTTGATTAAAGAGCTCATTGCAGTCGGACTTAGTTTCCGTGCTACAATGGGTGGTAGTACATATCATACATACAAGAGAGCATCCAATGCCCAAAATTACACCTCCCGCTCATCACTTTCTAAAATTATCATCTCACGGAATTAACCAAGAAAAACTCTGAAATCACGCCTGTTCTTCATAACGTAAAAATAGACCCGCTCCTTTGGCTGCGGTAGCTGCTTAACCACCACCAGCACGGACGAAATCTACCGTCAAAACAAGCATCACCAAGGCCATGACGATTGTCGCCACATGCCTCGATCACAACGTCAAGATTCCCTCAGTAAACTTTCTACCAACCAACATGTAACATCACCGCAGTAGGCGAGACCACAGTTACACATTTTAATTATCCCTGGCCGTCATTCTTGCACCGGACGACCCTCCCAAAAGAATCGGTGTTGCGATAGTATCTACACATTTCCATTTTGGTACAAAGCTAGTGGCACTTTTTGGCACTCGACACACCACCGTCGCCCCTTTCCTGGTGTCGTTGTACCAAATTACACACTTTTTCAACCGAACAAGCAACAACCTTTCGGGATAGGTCCCATGTTCCAGCAGCAACCATCAAGGCCGCCGGTGTGGACTGAGTTATGGCGGCGAGAGGTTTGTGATATCACCCTCGAAAAGTGAACACGAACAAAGTGATGTTTCTGCACGAAATGGTTTACATTCCGAAAGAGGAGGAATCCAGCAACCATATTAGTTTTACGGGAATGCAAAAGCTGGTGGCTGGACCCATGTGGGAGTATGTATGCTTACACCGGTTGCCGGAGCTTTCACAGCGGCGCTGGGTGACGAAATGTTCACAAATGTAATCCATTCGTTTCGGGGTAGAAAAAAGAACACATTTTGGCTAATGACCATCGTCATCATCATCGCCACCACCGTCGTCGTCGTCATTCGTTTCAAATCCATGGGAAAACAAGCTATCTACTATATCCATAGAACTGTGTATGATTTCGGATGATGTATGATGCTGTAGAACGAAAGTAACGACAGTCAGCAGCAACCGGCACCTGGACTAAATGAATTGAAGTTGTTTGTTGGTTGTGGAATGGATCCTGCCCCGCTGCGAAGGACAGCGGGGATGCTCGATGGGAGTCCTTTGTATGCGTGTCTCTGTGGTAAACTGCACCACCCCCCTTACTCCCACCCGAACTGAAGTTGATGGGAAACAGAGTGTATGTGGTCCAGTATGTTGAGATGGATGAGAAAATGTGATTAAAATTAGTGCTCGCTGTGTGGATGGGCGACGACGAGCAATGTCTGCTTGTACAAAGGTGTGGCACTGAATGGGTCTCAAAGATTTTTTTCGCACCTGCTTTGTAGATGTATCAAATTTCGGTTCCGGACATTTCAAATGGAGGGAAATATCTCTATGAATCTTCTGATGGTTTGTACTCGGATGATTTGGAGTTCATAACATGCTGCCAAAATTCAATTTAGAAGCACTCCATTAATTAACTTGGAATTCTCATTTCAAGATTTTCTTTATTTATTCGGAATAGTATTGAACTTATATTTTGTTTTGTACTTAACGTCTGCATGAAAATTTCATCGATAGGCTAGTTTCATCGCTACTTATTGCGATTTTCTGCCATCTGGTGGTGAATACACCTATAAATTTGCTGGTTTTCATCCAACAATATTTTGTTGATTTTGGTCAAGTTTGAAACAAGTTACGCAAGTGTTGCAATAATTATCGACACACCCTTTAAGTCTAATATCTTTGGTGCTATAGCGTAAAGCCGAATTGTTGTATACAGACGCTTTAACGCTGAAGGCAAATGAGTCTAACTAGATCGAAATGAGTGAGCACAACACTTTTCATGTCCTTATGGCTTTAGAAAGTCTAATCTAAATATTATATTCTGGATTATGTAATGAAATCTCATCACTACGCATCATCAGGCATCAACCAACTGGATAATCACTCGATACTATGAAACTGACTGACTGACTGACTGACTGACTGACTGACTGACTGACTGACTGACTGACTGACTGACTGACTGACTGACTGACTGACTGACTGACTGACTGACTGACTGACTGACTGACTGACTGACTGACTGACTGACTGACTGCACCAATCGATTCAGGGAGACCACTTCTATAAAATTCAAACCCTACATTCATAGGACAGCTTCAAAATTCAACTTGTTTAGAATAGAAACACAACATTTTCATGAAATTGATGAACTTGTTCCAACTATGCAGTCTAATGACTGCCGATAGCTGAAATCAAGACCATGAATTCCACACAAAACGAAAAGTTGAATTGTCATTGTGATGTAAATATCAGCGCAAGAACTATTTTCTTTCCACATGAAGTTGCAACTTGCATGAAATATTTGTATAAAAGACGAGTTTTTGAATACAACATTATCGGAAATGTATGAAATGTTCTAGATCTCTACAAGATTTATATTGCTAATTTGTAAGTTTTGTTACGCCTTTTTTATGTGCCTGGTATTAAACAGAGATTCACACTTATTTTTCGAGCTGTACATCATCTCAATCGAAAAATCATAATATTCATGAAAATTCGTTGTATTGTGAACAAAAAACCAGTTTAACTCATCAATCAAACGTGTTAGAAAAAATAAGTGAGCTCCAACTGATTCAATAAGATTCCTTTCATAAAATCCACGCTAAACATTCAACCAGATGACGAGCAATTTTTCATAAATAAAGTTGTTTTTGTGAATTTCAAACTCATTTTTTTCACTTTACATTTCACACTTTTAAAACTGGATGCGTTACAGCTATTTGGAGTTCATATTTCGATTCAGCAAGGCAAAATTTGTAAAACTCAAAAATTCTGGGAAATTGTTCTGCGAGAAGTTCTTTAAAGGAATTTCAGAGAAGTTCTTCAGAGGAATCTTTGAGAAGTTTTATCAGAAAATTTTAGGAAAGTCTTCCATAAAATTTCAGAGAAGTTCTTCAGAAAAGTTCCAGGAAGCTCAAATTAGTGCTTTAGAGAAGTTTAGAGGAGTTCTTCAGAGAAGTTCAGGTAAGTTCTTCAGAAAAGTTCAGGAAAAATTGCAGAGAAGTTTAGAAAAATTCTTGAGTGAAATTCAGGGAAGTTCTTCATAAAAGTTCAGGTATGTTTTTCAGAGAACTGCAGATAACTTCGGGAAGTTTCTTCAGAAGATTCGGAGTTCTTCAGCTGATCTTTAGGAAGTTCTTCGTAGTAATTTCGGAAAAGTTCTTGAGAGGAACTTTACAGACGTTCTTCAGAGAATTTCAGGAAATCCTCCAGAACTTCAGAAGTTCTTCAGAAATCAGGAAGTTCTTAAGATCTTCAGAGAAGTTTGGAAGTTTTCAGAGGAATTTCAGAAAAGTCTTCCAGAGAACTTAAGAAAAATCCTTCAGAGAAGTTCTTCAGAACCGTGCAGGGAAGTTCTTCAATAAATTCTTCGATGAAGTTTTGGGTAATCTATCAGAAAAGTTCAGGTAAGTTTTTCAGGGAGGTTCAGGAAAATTCTTTAGAACAGTTTGGGGAAATTCTTGAAAAAAGTTCAGGTAAGTTCTTAAGAAAACTTCCGTGATGTTTTTCGAAGAACTTCAAATAAGTTCTTCAGAGAAGTTCGGGAAGGTTCTTCAGAAGTAATTTCAAGAAAGTTTTTCAACCGAACTTCAGGAAATTCTTCAGAAGAATTTCAGAGAAAATTTTCAGAGAACTTCCGGAAAGTCCTCCAGAAAATTTCAGGTAAGTTCTACAGAACCGTTCAGGGAAGTTCTTCAAAGAACTTCAGGATAAATTCTTCAGTGAAATTTAAGGAAGTTTAGATAAGTTCTTCAGAGAAGTGCAGGAAAATTCTTTAGAAAAGTTCAAGGAAGTTCTTCCGAAAAGTTCGAGATGTTTTTCAGAGAACTTCAGATAAGTTCGGGAAGGTTCTTCAGAAGTAATTTTGAGGAAGTTTTTAGTCGAACTTTAGGGAAGTTCTTCAGAGGAATTTCAGAGAGATTATTCAGAGAGAATTTTAGAAAAGTTCTTCATAGAACTTCAGGAAGTCCTCCAGCAATTCCAGAAGTTCTTTAGAAACTTTCAGAATGTTTTTAGAGTAAGTTTAAGGAGGAAGATCAGGATCGTATTTCGGATCTCGAAACGAACGACTTTTTGTGCAAACGCTTGTGAGAAAAATTTCATCGTTAAGAGATCCAAAATTCGGCCCCAGATAAGTTTTTCAGGAACGTCAGAGAAGCTTGGGGAGTTCTACAAAGAAGTTCAGGAAAACTCTTGTGAGAAGCTTAAAGAAATTATTAAGAGCAGTTCAGGTAAGTTCTTTAGAAAAGTTCGGGGATGTTTTTCCTGAGAACTGTAGATAAATTGTTCAGAGAAGTTCAGGAAGGTTCTTAAGAATTAATTTCATGAAAGCGCTCCAGTGGAGCTTAAGAGAAGTTCTTTAGAGGAATTTCAGAGAAGTTCTTCACAGAAATTTTAGAGAAGTTTTACAGAGAATTTCAGTTCTTCAGAGAACTTCAGATAAGTTCTTCCGAGAAGTTTAGGGAAGTTCTTCCGAAAAATTCAGAGATGTTTAGATAAGTTCTTTCGTGCAGTTTAGGGAAGTTCTTCAGAGAAGTTCAGGAAAATTCTTCAGAGAAATATTTAAGAGAAGTTCAGGGAAGTTCTTCAGAAAAGTTCCGTGATGTTTTTCAGAGAACTTCAGATAAGTTCTTCAGGGAAGTTCTGGTAGGTTCTTCAGATGTAATTTCAAGGAAGTTCTTCAGAGGAATCTCAGAGAAGTTCTTCAGAAGAATTTTAGAGAAGTTTAACAGAGAACTTCAGGAAAGTCTTCCAGAGAATTTCAAAGAAGTTCTTCAGATACGTTTAGGGGAGTTCTTCAGATGAATTTTAGAGAAGGTATTCTGAAACGTTCAGGGAAGTTCTTCAAAGAACTTGAAATAAATTCTCCAGAGAAGTGTAAGGATCTTCATTAGAGAGGTTCAGGAAAATTCTTCCAAAAGGTTTGGGGAAGTATTTTAAGAGAAGTTCACGAAAATTCTTCTGAGAAGTTAAGAGAAATTCCTAAAAGGAGTTCAGGGAAGTTCATAAGAAAAGTTCAGGGAAGCTTTTATGCGAACTACCGATAAGTTCTTCAGAGAATTTCTAGGAAGGTTGATCAGAAGTAATTTCAGGAAAGTTTTTCAGCGGAACTTCTGGAAAGTTTTTCAGTGGAATTCTAGAAAAAAATTTCAGAGCAATTTTATAAAAGTTTTTCAGAGAATTTGCTGGAAAGTCCTTCAGAGAATTTCGAAGAAGTTCTTCGGAATCGTTCAAGGAAGTTCCCCAGAGATTTTCAGATAAATTCTTCAGTGAAGTTTAAGTGTGTTTTTGTGAAGTGAAGTTTTTCTTAAGAGAAGTTCAGGAAAGTTTTCCAGAAAAGTTGAAGGATGTTTTTAAGAGAACTTCAGATAAGCTCTTCAGATAATTTCGGGAAGGTAGGGAAGGTTCGAGAAGGGAATGAATTTTAGAGAAGATTTTCAGAGATCTTCATGAAAGCCGTCCCTAAAATTTCAGAGAACTTCAGATAAATTCTTCAGAGAAGTTTAGGGAAGTTCTTCAGAGAAGTTTGGGAAGGTTGTTCAGAAGTAATTTCAGGGAAGTTCTTCAGCGAAATTTGAGGGTAGTTCTTCATAGGAATCTCAAAGAAGTTTTTCAGAGATGATCAGGTAAATTTTCCAGAGTAGTTAAGAAAAATTCCTCTGAGTGGCTCAAGAAAGTTCTCCATAGAAGTTCAGTATAATTATCCTGAGAAGTTTAGAGAGATTTTTAGGAGAAGTTCAGCGAAACTTTTATGAAAAGTGCAGGAAGGGTTTTCAAAGAACTTTAGATAAGTTCTTCAGAGAATTTCAGAGAAGTTTTCAGAGTACTTCAGGAAAGTCCTTCAGAAAATTGCAGAGAAGTTCTTTAGAAACGTTTAGGGTTGTTCTTCAGAGAACATCAAATAAGTTGTTCAAAGAAGTTTAGTGAAGTTGTTTAGAGAAGTTCAGGTAAGTTTTTCTGAGAAATTTTGGAAAAAATTTCAAAGAGGCTTAAGGAAGTTTTTCAGAGAAGGTCAGGTAAATTCTTCTAAAGTTTTTTAGAAATTCCTAAGAAAAGTTCAGGGAATTCTTAGAAAAGTTCAGAAGTGATTTCAGAAGTTATTCGTCGGAACCTTAAGGGACGTTCTTCCGAGGAATTTCAGAGCAGTTTTTCAGAGAATTTGAGGAAAGTCCTCCAGAGAATTTTGAGAAGTTTTTCGAAACTTTCAGGAAATTCTTCAGAGAATTACAGCGAAGTTTAGGGAAATTCTTCAGGGAAGTCCATGTAAGACAAGTTTAGGAAAATTCTTCAGAGAGACTTAAGGAAGTTCTACAGAGAAGTTCAGGTAAATTCTTCCGAGAAGTTTATAGAAATTCTTAACAGAAGTTCAGGAAATTTCTTAACAAAAAGTTCAGGGAACGTTTTTCAGAGAACTTAAGAGAAGTTTCAGAAGGTTCTTCATAAGTAATTTCAGGGAAATTCTTCATCGAAACATGAAAATTCTTCAGAGATGTTTGAGGAAGTTCTTCAGAAAAGTGTCAGAAAATTCTTCAGAGATAGCTTAGAGTAAATTCTTTAAGTTCAGGAAGCTTAAGGAAGGTTCTTCAGAAAGTGCAGGATATGTTTTTCAGAGACTTCAGATAAGTTCTTCAGAATAATTTCGAAAAGGTTCTTCAGAAGTAATTTTAGGGAAGTTCTTCAGCAAGGAATTTTACGAAAGTTCTTCAGTGGAACTTTAGCAAGAATTTCAGAGAAGTCCTCCAGAGCAATTCCAGAGAAGTTCTTCAGAAACGTTAAGGGATGCTATTCAGAGAACATAAAATACGTTTTTCAAAGAAGTTTAGCGAAATTCTTCAAAGAAATTCAGGTTAGTTTTTCAGAGAAGTTCAGAATATTTATTCAGAGATGTTTAGGGAAGTTCTTCTTAGAAATTCATGAGACGTTCTTCAGCGGCACTTGAGTTAGTTCTTCATAGGAATTTCTGCGAAGTTCTTCAGAGGAATTTTAGATGACAGTTTTTCAGAGAACTTTGAGAAAAGTCTCCAGAGAATTCAGAAGCAAACAGAGAACTTCAAATAAGTTTAGCGAAGTTCAAGTAAGCTTTTCAGAGTAGTTCAGAAATATTCTTCAGAGATGTTTAGAGAAGTTCTTCAGAGTAGTTCAGGTAAGTTCGTCAGAGATATTCAGGAATATAATTCAGAAAAGTTAAGGAATATTCCTTAGAGAAGTTCAGTGAAGTTTGTCAGAAGTAATTTCGTTGAAGTTTTTCAGAAGAATTACAGGGAAGTTTTTTAGGGGGATTTGAAAGAAGTTCTCAAGAAAACTTCGAAGAAATTCTTAAGAGAAGTTCAGTGAAGTTCTTCAGACTAAGTTTAGGAAGTTCTCTAAAGAACTTCGTGAAAGTTCGTCAGAGAATGGGAGCGAAAAAGCTTCTCTTTGCTGACTCAAACGTCGAATTAGAAATGCTCCTGCGTCACAATGTTTCTCGATTGAGTGTTACTAGTCTACTCTAACCCCTCCCTCCCCCTCCCGCATTCCTAACTCTTAAGATATTTTTCACTTGGGCTAACCATCTTGCTCGCTGCGTATCTCTGAGGCCTTGTTTTGACCGGGCTTAGGGCAGAACACAATTGCTGCGGGATATTTGTCCGGCATTCTGAGCAACGTATCCGCCCACAACATTTACCCATCAAACATGAGCCCTTCCAGGTTTAGCGATTGTCAGGATACTATTGAGTTCGCCTTTAAGTTGTGCCTACTCGAGGATTCACTCTCAACATCCATACGTGAGCTGTGTAATTTTCGATTCCTTCTATCAACAGATACTTAGTCGGCGTTTCCTTATTTTTCATCGGCAATTGTCTGGAAAGATCTTTCGATAAATGAATTGATGATTATTTTTATAACTCACAGATTTGGGCCATTGTTACGAAACTTTTCCCACGCGTAGGGTTCATGGATGTTTGAACATAAAACAATATTAAAAAATCAGGGTTGCCAGTTTTCCAGGAAAACGCCAATTGAAGTTTTATGGTTTTCCTAACATCACTAACTACACAAATTCATAACTCATGAACGATTTCTCCTAAATATAATTACATTTTCTCAAAAAATTGGAAAAATTATAATCTCAAAAAAAATCCTGCAAAATTTTCCACAGTAAAGGAAAATTACTTGGAAAAGCAAAACCTGTACTATAATTAAAAAAATACACCATTTTCGTATGAAAACGACTGACAGGCTCATAGTTTTTCGTGCAATACTCAAAAACAAAAAAAAGCACATCGTCAAAATTTCTCAAACTCAGAAAATGGTATTTTTTTACTTTAAAAAAAATCATTCACAGTGGAAAATTCTGTAGGAAGTTTTTTTTAAATTAAATTGTATCCAAATCAGAGCTGGTAAATCTCACGGCCATCATGTGACGATGACAAAACAGGCCTTCTCAGTGTCACGAGAAGAAATGAACTATCATGAGCTTTCTTGTCATTCTCATACTATCATTCGCTCCTGGATTTTTTCCCATACGATTTTGGTTCAGTAATATCTTACTAGTTTACATAAAATTAACCAAGCAATAATATGTTATCGACAAAACGGAAATTGTTTTTGAAATTTTGTGATAAATCTCACAATTATATCAATAAATGTGCTTATAGGAGCGATGACCAAAACACTGTCACGTACTGTCACTGACGAAAAATCGATAAGAATTTGAAGAAAATCTCCAGCATCGTTTTCTCGCCGGTGAGATTTTCAGACGTATTTTGGTAAAAATCGTAGGCCATTTTCATCGAAAATGACATTTGCCAGCCCTGATCAAAATTCTTTAAAAAATCATTATAGTTTGGAGTAAAACCGGAAACTTCAATCGGATTTTCCAGGAAAACTGGCAACCCTGATTTTTCTAATATATTGTAGTTTTGTTCATATATCTATGAACCCTACGCTAGAGCAAAGTTTCGTAACATTCTGAGACCCGTTGGCCCAATATGTACGATGGTAAAAAAATCCCTAATTGTGAACTGACTAGATTTATGTGAAATCGTAATCTGTATGTCTGAGGTACAAATTTGCTAAGGCACTTTCCAGTGAAATGTTTTTGTCCGGACATCCCTAGAAATAGTTAAGCCTTAGCCAGGAAAAAGATTCTGATCTTTGTCTAAATTCTTAGTAAACTACACACTTAGAAAATTTTACAGTATTCGGTATTTTTACCAAGCTTTCAACAGCTGAACGTTCGGTAATCCGATTTAACGGATTTTTGTGAAATTTGACAAGTTCCGGTATTTTTTTACCGGAATACTATAAGTTGTTCCGTTGAAAGTACGGTAAAAATTACCGAATACTGTAAAATTTTCTAATTGTGTAGATTATAAACATGAGAGGTACAATCTTCAGGAAGTCTGTCCAAATTGTTGGCTTCGCGGACGACGTTGATATCGTAGCCTGAAACTTTGAGGCGAAAGCGGAAATAAACATCAGGATTGGGCTTGTTATCAATTCGTTCAAGACAAAGGTTCACGAGATAAAAACGTTCACATGAAATAGAGGTGGTAGACGAACTCGTGTACCTGGGCTCATTGGTGACCGCCGATAACGACACCAGTTGAGAGATAAAACGACGCATTTCTACTGGAAATCGTGGCGAATTTGGTCAAATTTGGACGCTACGATCGAACAAAATTCGTTGTACTACAAAGTTGACCATCTCCAAGACCTACATTAGACCGGTAGTTTAGTCTGAATGACTAGTATATAATAGATCTATCTAAAATTTCTCAATGTTTTCGTTATCTAAACCATTTATCCTCTCTAAAGTTTTCTATTATATCAACTTGAAACTTACACAATTTTTATATAAGGTTTTGTTGAGAAATATCCCTTCGTTCTTCAAGTTCACCTTGTTGGCTGTATAATCTTCTCGCGAAATAAACAACCCAATAAACACAACACATCTAATACCAATTTCCCTTTTTTTTCACCTTCACAGGAAGCATCTACCGAAGAGGTGCCAGGAGATGGCGAAAGCTCTACCGAATAAATGGACACATATTCCAGGCGAAGCGGTTCAATCGGGTGAGTTTAATCAAGACAAAAAAAATAACATCAACCACCATACGGCTCCATAATCGACAGACCAAAAATATCCCCATGCTCAAAATATGGGGATGTTCATAAATAACTAACTTGAGTGCTGCCGCTGCCATTGCTTTATTGTTTTTGGTTCGGTGAGAGCAAAAGACAGCTGTAATCAATTTCTAATGATTTCTTGCGAAGTCAGCTTGCGTGGGAGTCTCCTCCCCAGGCTCTCGCCTTTTTTTAGATTTATGGATTTTGATAAAAGTAGCAAAAAGGCAGAATTCACATTTTTGGGTGAAGCTGTTTCTCGGGAAATGTATTTGATGATTTCTTAAACCAACTGTTGCTTCAGAAGTTTTTTTTTTCCCAGTTGAATTCAAATGTTTGAGTTTTTAAGGACTACTCATTTTTGTTTTGTTCTCTTCTCTAACGTTTTCGGTTGTTTCGATTAATGTTTTAGCTTTGTTTCTAATTCTACCTAATCATAAAATAGTTCTCTTTACTTATTCTTCATTTTTGAAGTAATGGTTGTATTTTTCTTCTAATTATTGACTAACATTATTGTTTTCAGTTTTGACCACCGATTCTAATCTCTCCAACTTGTCTCCCATTCCAGAAAGCCTTCTGCGCGTTCTGTCACGACCGCATCTGGGGCCTCGGCCGGCAGGGCTTCAAGTGCATCCAGTGTAAGCTGCTGGTGCATAAAAAGTGCCACAAGCTTGGCAACAAACCGTGCAGCAACGAACATGTGGAACCGGTGTTCAAGGAGCGTGATGTAAGTATTTACAACCGTCGTTTTTATTTCGGTTCGTGGTTTGTTGAATCAATGTGTATGCCAAGGGTTCAAGGGTAACCACCGCGCGGTGGGGCTGACTGAGTGATTGAGTAAAAATCGCGGCAATGCGGAAGAAATGCCAAAGAATTCTGCGGAAATCAATGTAAGGTGTAATTGAATTTCAACCCGAGTCGGAATTGTGACATGCTCAATCTGTGATTTTTCTCTCTCTCTGTCTATCTCTTTCTCTCTCGGAATGCAGTCCTCCTAGCGTCTTTGATTGAGGTTCAAATGTCGAAACCCGTTTGGTACCGTTGAGTTGAAGTCATTGCGAAGATTTCGCTTCATTTTTCTTTTGAGACGGAAATTGAATCCAACACTTTGCGTTCCCTCACCCTCCCACCAAGGGTTCTTATTTTTCTAGCGAAGAAGAAATAAAATTTAACTTTTTTATATCTGCTTCTTTTCCGCCCCTGCAATGTCGCAGTCATGCTTGCTCCTGGGCTGTTGGGTCTGGGTTGCGAACGAGCACAGGATTCATGATTACCGCAGGGAGAAACAAATTGAAGCAATGAATGAGGTAGAAGTCGCTAGAATGGGTAGCGGCATGAGAATTTGGATTTTTTTCACGGAAAATGTTAGAAAGAAATAGAAGTTCTGGGAAATTTAAAGAACAAAGGGGGGACATTGTGAAGATTAATAAGAAACTGAAAAGTTTCACGATCGGTATTGAAGATTTTAAGACATTTTAGAAAATGTTATGGCGATAAAAAGTTTAAAAAAAAATGGTTGCATAGGATTTTGAGGAAAACTCCGAGAAAGAAAGTTACAAACTTTTTTTAAAAAATAATTTTCCTTTTTAAACTTTCCTAAAGTTTAACGGCTTCAATAAACGAAGCTATATAAGCTAAAAACTATTCTTAAATTTTGTGACTTTTCCTTCAACTAAACCACAGACAAACAGACGTAACACTAAGAACACATTGCCTCACAATACATCGTTATAAATTTAAATTTAGATACGTTGAAACACTAGCGCTATCTGACGGCAGCTCTATCCATTCCAGTGTCAACCATGTTTGATTGTCTTGCTGCCAACGAGCGTGCCCATGAAACACACGCACACTACTTCAGACTCGCTAACGCTAAGCTGTACCATTATAGATCACGTTCAATCGCTCATACATTCTGACGTAATAAAAACTAAAGTTAACGATAGTTAAGTTGGCAGATTCATACGAATAGCCATGTGGTTTCTTTTCCCTTGGAGGTTGGCTCTCTGTTTCATTCACAAAGATAGTTTTATATCTACCAGGAAACCTTGAATCAAAGTATTGAAGATCTTACGACTTTCGTAAAGAAACTTTCTGAATTTTTGTTTGTAGGTTTTGAAGGCGTCCATTCCAATTTTGAATAAAGGGTGTTTCGATCAAAATTTGGTCGACTTAAACTTGACGCATTTCCTTCCATCGTGCATTAAAACATTTTGCACACCCCTCATTTTGAAGATGTGTGCGTGTAGCATCATGCCTCTATTTTGATTTTGAGATTAGCACTTCTGTTCTCAAAATGTCGTCGAAGGAAGAGAAGCAACGCATCAAAATTTTGCACGTGCATGGTGAAAATCCAAACTACTCTCACGCCAAGTTGGCGAAATTGTTGAATGTGGTTAAATCAACTGTTATCAATGTATTAAAAGTGTTCGGTGAACGTTTGTCGACAGCCAGGATAGCTGGATCGGGGAGAAATCGAAAGCCGGAGGCCACAGCGACGACAAAAAGAGTTGCCCGCTGTTTCGAACGAAACCCCAACCTCTCCGTCCGAAATGTCGCAAAGAAGCTGGGAGTGGCGCCTTCAACCGTGGATAGAGCTTAAAAACGAACTGGACTGTCGACTTATAAGAAAGTGGTGACTCCAAATCGCGACAATAAACAAAACATGTCGGCCACGATCGCGAAAGTTGAACACGTCAATTCTGACGAAGTTTGATTGCGTGGCACAGGACGATGAAACTTACGTCAAGGCAGACTTTTAACACTTTCTGGACATGAATTTTAAACGACAACCGGACGGGGAAAAGTGGCAGATATTTTCAAGCACCCTAAACTGTCAAAGTTCGCTCAGAAATATCAGCTGTGGCAGGCAATCTGTACCTGTGACTTGAAAAGCAACGTTTACATTGCGACCGGAACCGTCAACCAGGAAATTTATCTGAGCGAGTGCCTACAAAAACGTCTACTGCCTTTCCTGAAACGACACGGTTGTTCCGTTCTATTTTGGCCGGATTTGGAATCTTGCCATAACGGAAAAAAGACCGTGAAGTGGTACGCTGCCAACAACGTTCAACTGGTGCCCAAGGACAAGAACCCTTCCAACACGACAGAGCTCCGCCCAATCGAACAATATTGGGCCATCGTCAAGCGGGTCCTTAAGAAGACTCAAAAAGCTGTTGTGAGCGAGAAACAGTTCAAGGCAAACAGGCGTTCTGCGGCGAATAAAGTGGACAAGGAGACTGTACAAAATCGTATGGCAGGTGCCTGGCAATTCGCATTCGGTAAAAAGGAAGCATAGCTAAATATTTCTCCTGTATTCTGTATTAACTGAACTTGAAAAAGAAAAAGAATTTGACTTATTAATGAAAACTTTGACCGACTCACACACATTACTGTTTGACCAAATTTTGATCGGAACACCCTTAAAGTGCCACAAGTTAATCATATTATTTTTGTTAATTCGTATTATGTTTATATCGATTAAATATTATTTATAAATCTGCAAAAAATCATTACATTTTCAAATTTGTTGTGATTATTTATTTCCGTGTAGTTTCCATTAATTTTTCCATTAGAAATTCTGTGAAGTTTGTCGGTTGAACAAGTTGTTAGAAGAGCGCTATAAAGGATGCACCTTTGAGAAGATCTGTTGACGAAGTCAAGAAGCAGGAAGATAGTAAGCTGAAGGAAAGTCATCCGAATTTCAAACGGATCTTGCGTCGGTAGACGAGAATATGCTGGAAGAGATGCTGATTTTTTTCATCATATCTGCAGCAACGGTCGGGTCGTTTCCCAGACCAAATCTAGCTTCGTTTCTTTTAGACGTTTTTGACGGGACTAATTGTGGAGAACATTGTTAACCCCGAGCGTCTGACAGTCAAAGCAAAATCGTTATTTGAAATAGAATTGACAGAGAGCGATTTTTTGCTAGCCCTCAATATGAAAATTTGTTAAATCGGAAATTAAAAAGCGAGAGAATTTGCATTCCGCAACGACTGTCGACCTTTTTAACGCGTTACGTCATCTGCAATAACCCTGATGTTATAACTCACTTCACGGACATAGCAAAAAAGCGTCTGGAGCTGTGTCTGGAAACGTTCGTAGATAAATATTTGAGCACTGTAATTCATCACAAAGTGAAAGGAGTATTTGGGCAGCTGTCCAAATCAAGACGTTGCTGGACGGATCCCAGAAAAAAGAACAGCATTTGGATTTTTTTTTTGGCTAGAACTGATTGGACATTCCAAGAAGGAGCTGCCAAATTTGACAACATTTGTTAAAAAGGTACTGATCCTGTCGCACGGAAATACGACGATGGATCGAGGATTTTCAATAAACGAAAAGTGTCTGGTACTGAAAAGAGTTAGGTAGCTTAGGTAACAATTGTCTACGATGCCATAACGACCGCTGGAACTGTCAACAATGTTGGAATCACGAAGTACATGATTCAATTTGTAACGTTTGCATTTAAAAAAATGGACAAAAATTGCCGATTTTTCATGGGTTTACCTTCACCCGCACTGACGAAACTACTCATCATAGTAACCCATGAGTCAGCAGACAAAATTTGACAGCTCTATCCGTTGAACTCTAACCGTGATGGCAAAAACAGTGAAGCAACTCCGTTCAGAAGTGTGCGCGTTCAAAGAAGCATTTTGTGGACGCCGGATACGTCCATTCCGGCATCTACAACATCTTGGCACTATTAGACAACAATCAGAGCATCGAGAGAAAGCCCGGCTCCGGACGGCCGACGACCCTAAACGACAAGAAGCTCCAAAGGATGCTGAAGAGGAAGACCGAGAGAAAAGTGGTTACATCGCTGCATGCGCTCGGTTCAACCGGGCAAACAGTGAAAAAGTACCTGGCGAACAAGAACATACATGTCAGGAAGCAAAAGTCGCGTCCACTGGTTTCGGAGCTGCAGGCAATGACGCAGTGGCAGCGGCTGAATAAGATGGTCAGCTCGATTTTCCCGGTGAATTGCAACGTGGCGATGGTGATGGACGACGAGACCTATCTCACCCTGGATGGCAACGACTGGCAGGGCATTTTGTATTTTACCATAAGGGTGAAGACGAGGTTTTCTGGCCGGATCTGGCGTCGGCCCACTACTCGAAGCGATCGTTGGAGGAGATAGAGCGGCTGAATATCGATGTGGTACCCAGCCCAACGTCCTCCAGCAGTGCCAGAATCGTGTCTCCAGAAGTGCCAGAATCTTGTAGATGTTTCCGACACGAAGAGAATCTTGTAGATGTCAGCCGACACGAAGAGGACAACGATGACCAGCTTTCTCAGGCCCGAATGGAGGACCGTCCAAGAGATGGCAGGGTAATCGCATTGAAAATCGGATTATTTAGTCGTTTTTTTTAATGCACGCTTTATTGACAAGAAGATCAGGGATGCCGTTTAGAAACCTCGACGTTCAAAGTGATGCGTGCAAAAGACCGACTTGGACTCAATACATACCAGAAGCAGATAAACCCGAAGGGAACTCGAATCAGGCCGCGTCTGCAGAACAGAGAGCCCGGAAAATATATGATACAATTTTGTGTCGGAAATTCTGGGTGTATGCAGATGTGTCTCACAATAGGTGTCACTAAAACAAAATGGGATTACAGCAAAACAAATCAACCAAATCATAGCATTTATATTTTGATTTGAAGATATATGTTATAGAAATAAACACATATTAATTCAATTCGAATCTCTCTGCCTTTTTCTTTGATAACTTTTTGCAAACGCTTTGTAAACCTGTCGCTGCTGGCACGTGCAGGTTTCCTGAGGAATTTGGTCCCAAATATCAACCAAATGTTTCTTGAATTGATCTTAAGTATTAATAGGCCCTACAGAAAGGGCATACTTTGCGAGCATATAACCCGTCAGAGTGGGTTGAGATCCGGTGAAGATACAGGCCATTCTCGATGCAATATTGATTCTTACGTTAGGTTCTATGAAAAGAAGAGGAAGTTTTCCTTTTCGTGAAACGGCGCCTCATATTATGATTTTTGATACATTGTGATAGCGTTCTACAGCTAGTTTATCTGTTGGAATATCGGCAAGACTTTTGCAAACACACGATCATTTTGTTGATTAAGACTGTCCGTCGCAGTCACCGTGCCGAACCAAAAAGATTTCTGCTTCTTCGGACCCTGACTTACTTCTGACGCTCCGTCAACCCGTGAATATGTTGTTTTTTGCACACCTTGCATTCCAGATCATGACTGAGGAGCCTGTTCATTGAATCGGGGGACATTTCTGTATTTTTTGCTCAATTAACGGCCAGATACGGCCGGATTTCGTCTTATTCGCACCCTCTCACATTGTGTTGAATATGGATCACTTCCAGTTTTCTTGAGCCGTTTCAAGGTACAAAAAACAAAACGCTTACTCACTCCGAACTGCTTAAGGCTATTGAATATCTGACACGGTCTAAGCTTTTGCGAATGTAATTTTAAAACTTGCTCCCGTATGGCTTCCATGGTAGCTAGTAAATATAAACAAACGGAATCGCTTATTTATTTTCAGCAATAAGCTGTCAAAAGAATACACTCAAAACGGATATAATCAATTTTGCTGTTAAAATAACCCAGCTGAAATAAACCAAGACTGAAAAAAGGTGACACCTATTCTGAGACACACTGTAATCATGCACGAGGAAACTTATGTGAAATTGGATTATAAAACCCTTTTCGGACCACAATACTTCACTGTATGCAAGGACGGGGATATCCCCGAATCGGAGAAGGCCGTTTTCCCCGAAAAATTTGGCAAGAATGTGATGGTGTGACAGGCAATATGCGAATGTCCAGTAATATTTTTGCCTGATTTGGCATCATACCATTACGTCTTTACGAACACACTGGAGTGGTAAAAAAATACTAAATGTCTGTACTTCATGCCAAAAGGCATGAATCCATAAATTGCCCGGAAGCACGGTTAATCAAGATGACATCGAAAAATTTAAAAAGGATTGAACAAAAGTGGGAAAAATTGTGGGAAGTGCAACTGTGCAGAAGTTTATGGATCTTTTTGAGGAAAAGTGAGATGTCTCGGTTATAATCAAAGATATTAATTGAAGAGGAGTTAAATGTTATGTAGAACAGCATTGCTGTTATAATTTTTCCAAATAAAATGATTGAACTCTTAAAAAACAAAACAATTTTGAATATTTTAAAAGTGTGCTAATAATTTCAGAAACAGCCTATAGGTGCCTTTTTTAAGATTAGATTTATCAAATCATTCGAATTAGATCGCACGACATATCTTTCGGGAAAACTCCACCATTCAGTTCCCCGTCCATTTAAAATATAACTATCGAAGCATCCTAGTTCTTCTGCCCCCGTTTTCCCATCCGGTGCCCCAGTCAACCTGAGAAATGTGTTCCACTTGGCTCGTTCTTTCGTCGAGCTTAAATTTTCAAATGTTCATTGAATGTAACCACTTTTCGCTCCGGAGACGGCGGCGGTGACTTCCCGCTTGCAAAACAGGAGCAATTCCAGAAAGTAAAGTTCTCGCTTCCGGGTCTTTCTCTATCGCGTAACATTCCTCCAGGAATGGGACACCAGAAGGAGATCTTATCAGCTTAACGAAACGGGAAACTGCACCCCGAAGAAGGAGAAATGATTTCATACTTTATTTGATGGATCTCGCACGCCACATTTCCATACTTTTCGGTAGTTAATTGAACTTAATTTCCTTTGCTTAATTTTTTTCGTCACATTTTCACCCAGCATCAAGATCTGAACGATGAATCAGAGCGCCGGTGATGTGATTCAACTTCTCCTGCAGGATTATCCGTCCAGTACATCCATTCGGACCCGTCTTGCGACCAGGTCGGTGAGCGTCCGATAACGTGGAGGAACCGCTTGAGCCCGGAACATAGCGGCGGTATTCGCTCAACGATTTCGAACTGATCAGGTATGGGAAGTTAGTGCATTTGAATTGATGACATCAGGTTAATTTCCGTTATTGTTTAGGGTAATTGGCCGTGGTAGCTACGCCAAAGGTGCTGATGGTCGAGTTGAAAGACTCGGCGGATCTACGCGATGAAGAGGTCATCAAGAAGACGCCGGTTACGGACGACGAAGACATCGATTGGGTCCAGACGGAGAAAGCACGTATTCGAGACGGCCTCCAACCATCCGTTCCTGGATCGGGTTACGTTCGATGCTTCCAGACGCCCTCGGTAACTACTGCGTTTCTCACCTGACGCTGGAACATTTGATCATCACACTCCTCCTGAACCAGGCTCTTCTTCGTAATCAGGTTCTGCGTCCGTGGTGGCGATCTGATGTTCACATGCAACGCCAGCGACGTCTTCAGAACATGCGCGGTTCTACCGCGGCCGAAATCAGTTTGGCGTTGAACTTCCTGCACGAGAAGAGAAAGAGAAAGAGAAGGGCATCATCTACCGAGATTTGAAGCGCTGAACAACGTGGATCCCGTAGAGTGCATCAAGCTGACCGATTACGGTATGTGCAAAGGAAGGCGTAATCCGAACGATACGACGTCGACCTTCTGCGGAACGCCAAACCATTACCTGGGGGAACCTTCATGAGAAGATTACGGTAAGTCAGTGCAAGGCGATTCACCATTTCGTGAACTAATCGAGAAGCTTTCCGTTAGGATTCTCTGTGGATTGGTGGGCTCTGGGAGTGCTGCTGTACGAAGTAACTACAGCCCGGACTTGCCAGTCAGACTGGCCGCCTCGCTGGTGCTTCCGAAAATCCACAGTCAGGTGAGAAAATCTTCACATCCCCAGCATACTAATCAGCTTTAATTTCCCCGGAACAGAGCACCGAAGACTACCTGTTCCCAGTGATCCTGGAGGGTATCCAGCATTCCGCGCTCGCTGAGCGTCGAGGCGGCCTCGATTGCTGAAAGGTTTCCTCAACAAAGTCCGGCCGACCGTCTCCGGGTGCAACCGGGATTCGGCCTTCATGGACATTGTCAATCATCAGATTCTTCCAGAGCATCGACTGAGGCGGTAAGTTACGACGTTGTTTGTGCAATGCGTGGTTACCATCATCAGCGGTTCCATCGATCCGGAAAACGAGAGCAATCGCGGCAAGATTTTTATTTTCACGGAAAATTCTCTCTGATTTAATCAGAATTAAACAATTTGCAACCTTTTTCGTTTAGTGGTTTTGTTTTTTGTTGTCAAATGACACATATTGGTTGATGTTATTATTATTTAATGAGGCTTTAATGACCTCTGTTGTAGGTTATTCACCGAATTTTTCCTCATAGCTTCGAAATTGTCATTCGCAACAGCGCAATTCAGTCTACATTGTCAGCTTTTATTTCATTTGTTGTTGTTTTTTTCTTTGCTATTTCGGATAGTCATCATCATTATGTATTCTCATGTATGATTTTTCTCGTCAAGTGCAATTATTAATTCATTGCCAATCCGTGGCTGCCGAACACCGTGCAGGATATATTTTGTTCTCTGTTTGTGACAAAGCGGCTGGTGAGTGTGTATGTTCGAAAATGTCCGATACGATTGAATCAACCTTAAAATTCGCGTTGAGTTAATATTTGGCGTTTAAATTGAGTTAATTAATGGACAATAGGAGGGCTGAAAAATAGCAGCAACTGGCTTTATGTGGCTCAAGGTGGCAATGTTGATTGATACAGGCAAATGTTTCTCGTTTTGATAGATTTGGAGTCATTTTGAAGTAGGTGGTTTCAACTGATCGTTTTATTTCAATATTTCATTTGATATTTTTATGAGTTCCTAGTCAAATTGGAGGAGTATTGGATTTTTATGATTCGTCAATTTATTACAGGGCTCTATTGAGTATTTAATAATCATCGATATCAACAGGCATGGGTGCTCCCTTAGCTCAGTCGGTAAGGGCGCAGCTACACAGCAACACGATGCTGGAGGTGGCTGGGTTCGATTCCCGGTCTAGTCTAGGAATTTTTCGCTAAGGAACTCCCTGTGCCTGGGGTATGATTGTACTTGGCACATAATCATACTAATGCAAAAAATGGTACCTGACATGGAAGCTTTTAAATAATAACAGTGTAAGTGCAATAGGATAATTGAGAAAGCAATAAGCTTGAAATGAAAAAGAAGAAGAAGAAGAAGATATCAACTGACAATCGAAATAATCTGCACGTATCTTGCGCTGTATACTATCCATCGTAGTATAGTTCAAAATGCGGCCTGGAAGTCGATCAATAGTTTGTGTAAAGCGAATTTATATTCGCAGAACTCTTGAATGATCTGCTGCAACGTAAAGATTTGGTCCGTTGTCGATCGTCCGTGGCCAAATTGCTTGATAGCGGGATAAACGGCGAATGCTGGTCCGTTAAATCATTTTGTAGGCCGCGCTGTGAATAGTGACTGCTCAACAGTTTTCACAATTCAATTTGTTATTTTTGTTGCAGATTGGACTCATTCTTCCCAGTCCTCCAGTAGCTGCTTACAGAAATGGCATTTCGCACTAATGTTACGCCAGCGCGTGAGATTTATATTTTCACAAAGGATACAACCATAACTCACCGCAGATAAAGCAAAGTGCTCTTTTGCTCGGTGTTAAAGAGTCAGAGTGCGCCTTTGATGGGATGGCTTGGAGTGAGTGAATCACTCTCTCTTTTAAACGATCGCTCTTACGTGCTTTCATCTATCTTCGCCCACGTGCTCTCGCCTGCGATCGCTGCCGTGTACACTTGTGCAAACGACACGTAATCAACGTCATCGGAGTTGTAGAAAATGTCCGAAAAAAGGAAGCGGGAAGAAACATTCTTCCTCTTTCCTTTCTTATGTAGCGTCATAGCGAATTTGCAATCAATGCTTTATATTGGCAGAAGCGTCCAAGCCAGTGAGATCACCGGGGCGCACGCGTCAAGGAATTTATCTGCATTCGCTTCTGTGAATTTGAGAGCTCTTCTTCTCACTCTAGAGCGATCGAGTGTTTTGTAGATAAAAATCATTTTATCCACTAACTTTCGCTATCCGCATGCAATTGTGCGGGTTGACTACTTTACATACTAACTTTACATGTTTTATTCTGCCAAAATATCTATATTTTTCAAACAAACTTGATGTTAATAATTTAATTATTACTTATAGTTTTATAATCATGCATTGGTTTTTGTTTATAGTGCATATAAAAGTCACAATGATTGGTTAAACATGAGGTTGACATACCTCGTAAAACACAAAAATGTTTTATCCGTCGTATTTTTGTTGTTATTCGTTTTTTCTATGTAACTACTAATCAATAGTATAAGAGTTACTCTTTGACATAGTGAAGAAGAAGTGTCAATTTATCAACATGCCAAAGATGTCTGGAGGGGCAAAGTGGGACCCACAAAAATTTGTGGGTGCCGTCCCGTACGCTGTCGATGTTCATTATGTAATACACATGCTATCCAGTTCAATAATTTACTCAATTTTAGTCAGCCCGTTCTATTCCAGTATATCTTGTGTCAATAACAACAATAATATCAATATTTTGATATACAAAATTCATATCTGATCAGAAACCATTAAATAAAGATCGTACATTAGAATTGGAAATGTATTTCCATTTCGATATTATTGGAATCACATCTGACCGATTTGGTAGGAGTGAATATAGGGGTATCTCCATAAATTACGTAGACTTTGAGCGGAACGAAGGGTGGTTCTCGTCAATGTCTACTTTCAATATAAATTTTCCAAATGTGTGGATCTTGTGTCTACGAGGTGAAGAAAGGGTCTGAGATTTCTAAAAACGAGTCTACGTGGCTTATGAATGGTCCCAGCGGTCGATCATTTGCAAAAAAAAACATTACCGAACGAATTATGTCGCGCAAAAATTAGCATTGTCAAACTCTTTTCCTTCGTCACACACTTAGTGTGGGATTTCCGAAATATTAATATGGATCGTCACAGTTTCCAAACCCCACCCTCCTCACCTTTAAAGGGTAACGTAATTTATGGACGTCCCCCTTTAATTTGTCAGATAAAGTTAGAAAACAGTTATTAACAATAGAGATAGTAAACAAAGAAAGCCACTCTTTAGCAAATGGGACCTTTTGAAGTGTATCTTGCGAGGAGCATTTTAGAGGTCATGTATATTAGTATTCTTTTCAAAGGGCCGTCCATAAAACACGTGGTCTTTTTTCTGAGCTTCTACATCTTTCCCCCCTGTAGCCTTTTTTTATGGACAATTGGCAAAATTTGTATGAACCATGTCATTGGCCTCTTCTCGCTCTTTTAAATATCTTGTGATTTATAAAAGGCCCTATATTAGGAAGTTGTATTTTCAGGATGTTTTATTTGTAAATGTCAAGAGCTTTCTGATTGGACTAATGAGTAAGTAATATTCTTAACTTTTTTGAAACAATTGACCGTTTGAATCCCTATATTAGCAAGATTCCTTACGAAGTCAGATGTTGACTGTAGCTTTCTTTATAACGCTACCTGTTTTGTATGAAACCACTTTATGCGAATCGTTCATTATGCCAAACGTTCATATGCGAATCGTTTTTATGCGAATTGAGTACCTATCGGTTCATTGCTCGACAAGGCTGGATCTTTTAAAGAACCTAATTTTTCTATTTTGTGAGGATTATGAAGTGCTAATGATTGAAAAAATGTACAATGTTACGTACTTGCACCATCCCAGATATGTATGTATGGTAGCCACCATCCCCTCTAGCCCTTGGCTTGGATGCAGCTCCACTTAACAGCAAGATCAAATTGGGCCACCGATCTGAATTCGCACTATCGCTGTATGAAGGGCCAAAACGGAGGGGTGGACCCGTAAGCAGAGACACTTACACGAAATCCACGGGAAATTGAGAATCTCCTTCCAACGATATGATCCAACAAATCGAATAACACAATTCGCAATACTCATTAAGCTTTCTACAGGATGGCTTGTTAAGAAGGGCGCGTCACTCTCCCTGAAACTGTTGGAGTAGAACTCGCAGCACCACACTCGAATCGGTAGGATAAGAAATGATACTGTTTGTTCCCTCCTAGACTCAGGCAGTCAATCAAACCATCGTCCAGTTTCAGCTTGAATGATACCCTGGTGCTCCCTCCCAACCTAGTATTTATTATATTTATATAAATATAGATGTAATGTAATAATAATATGTTATATATGATTATATAGTGAGCAAAAATTATATAAGGATATTTAGTTAAATTATGTAATAGTTGGAGTTCACGAGCCCATGACAACCATGTTAAACTAAATTAATTAACCTGCTGAAATAATAATATTAAGGCAGTAATAATAATATGACAGCTTCAGTACCACTTTGTATCACTGATGGGTGACTGTATCTCTGGAATGTGAAGGTCATCTTGTTATTCATTGAGGTATAAATATCAATAAAGCATTCAATTGTATATAAAACCATAATATTATATTATTACGTATTTAATCATAGACATATAGATATATAACCTTCTGGAATGAAGAGCATTTATTAATTTTTGATTATTATTTGATATAATTTAATAAAATAATTATACCGGCCGGATCACCAAACTGAAGCAATTAAAATTTTATTAATTATTTTATTACTTCTTCCATAATATTATATGTATGATATGCAATTAATAATGATGAACAGCTGTGTTCCTCTGAACCGCTCAAATAGTAGTTGATGATCGTGTACTGAAATGTTAAGGTCATATTACGCCATTTAATGGAAAATATAATGAAGGAATTAAAGGTTGAGTGGTCGAGAGAGTCGTCAACATTTCTATTAATGAAAATATGCTAGAGCTTGTAAAAACATGCATCATATAATAACACATACTAGTATCTACACATCTATATATACATCCATTGCTACTTTCGAGAAGGCCACTCCGACGGTGCTAGACTGCTAGATACAGCTGAAAATTGATCCCCATTCTTACTGCTGCTTCTACCAGAAGATGATCATCCCATAACCGCAAGACCTCCTCTCCTAAACTGTATGGTACCTGAGAGAAATTTACCTTTCTGGCGTAATACATGTAATGAAATATACAGAATTAGAGCTATGAATAAACAATGTCCTATAAGATAAAATATATAGTGAGGGTATATTGTAATATGAATTGAAAATTACATGTGTGCCGACTGCTGTTTTGTTGCAATTGTAGACAAACTTGCGCATCCATTATGAACCAGAAAATTTAGGCAATGTATGACCGCCATAAAAAAAAGAATTTTAAATTTTCAATTATTTTGTAATACCTGACGACCTGGAAGACCTGAAAGATATGAGAATGGAAAATTATGATATGATGTACCGGTCGCACCCCCTCACTTCGCTATTGTCGGATTGACAACATTGCCCAGGCTACGCCAACCAGCGTCTCCATGTTTCAGCTGGCAGTCTTTTGTGATCATATGACTCGTGGAGGCGTGAGGTAGGAACTTGTGAGGACCAGAGGTCGGTCGCACCCTCCTGCCAAGTTGTCAACTCACCATTTGAAGCCCACGTACTTGCACCATCCCAGATAGATCAGAAAATATGAAAATATCAGACTCCCCCTCCTAGGCTTTTGACCATATACAATTTTGAAACTTTGTATGGAGCGTAGACTTTGGTCAGACACCTCCCTCTCCCCCTGAAGTATAAGTGCTTTTTCTCTTTTCGATACAAGTTGTTGCAAAGCTATGTAAATTATAAAATCTAATCTAATCTAATCTAATCTATGAAAGTTTTTAAAGGACAAAAACTCAGAACCTTTTGACCACCCTGGCATAAAAAAGGAGCACCCCAATCGTAAAATAAAAAAGTACGGGTCCTATATTTTTATATAAAGAACAACTACAACGATTAAAGATTTTTTTTTGTTTATGCATCGACCGCCTAAGTGCCGGACTCGCACAATTGTGCTGGTCTGAATTTGACCCGAAAAAGTACCTGGGTGGGTAAAGTACTTAAATTAAAGAATGTTTTGTTCTGGAATATAATAACTTTATAAGGTAAAATTGGAGATAATCATCAATATATGGTCTGTCCCGAAAGAGATATAAATAAGAGAGAAGATCTCTCGCTGAAGTAGGAAGAGTGTGTGGAAAAATTAAAATCTCTCTTCACTACACTGAGGATATGGACATCACTGGCTGCTTAGTATTCCAGATTCTATCAGTCGATGTAGACAATTCACCAACATATCTGGGCCCATTTTTATAGTTTCCGCTCCGATACCATCCTTCCCAGCTACCTCGCTGTTCTTAAGGGCTTATGCTGAAGCGTTCTTAGCGGCAGCCATTACCTCAACATTTAGAATTGATATAACTCAGAATCTGTACTAGATATTGAAGATTTAATCACATCAGTTTGTATGCTTACTTGCTGTGATCAATCTGATAGAGTTCGATTCGAAGTTCATTCACTAACAATCGAGATTTATCAATTTGAAATAGCAAGGTAAGTTTGCGAGACAGAGAGAGAGAGATAAAAGATAGGAAAAAATACATGGAGCAGTAAATCACCTTAAACTGCTGAATAGCATCCTGAATTTCCCTTTTCGTGGAAGTTGGTACGTATCCCGTCCGCATTACCGATGAAGCCATTCCTTCTGCTATCAGGGTGCTCCCACTCTGCGCCATTCAGATGTTCATGCTAGTGCTGCTTACAACTCACGTTCGTCTGCAAAGATACCTCTAACTTTATCGCTCGCGACAAAAAGCCTTAACCGGATACGTTTCTTGTAGAACTTTCAGGTTTCTTGAGAACGATATAGTTGCCCAACTTCTTCATGCTCGAACTGCTCCAGGCGGCGCTTCTAACCCCGAAAAAGACGAGTTTGCCATGTTGCTTCACATCTAGACAGGTTTCTTGCTGCTGCATCATCGCTCGATGGATTCCTCTCGTCTAAACCGTCCACAAACCCCATGGCAACTTTTGCAACATTGCTGATGGCTGCTTTAACACTACTGCAGAAGTCCCTAAGAGGGGTTCTCCCTCACTTGTCGAAGCTGCTTCTAGGCTTTCCGCGAACTAAGTTGAGAATTTGTGTAAATTCAGTCGTTCCGGATGCATCGTGGCAGGCGTCGTTGTCGAATGTACAGAACAGAACACTTAACGAACACTTTATAACGGATAGTCTTTCGATGGGTTCCGGCGTCGCTAATAAGAGGTGGGGTGAAAAGTAACCTCCTTGACCGCCAGATTGCAATGTTAAGGCAAAAAAGGTTATAGTGCCTTGTAGTCCGTTCATATTTAGGCATACACGCAAAAATTCAGTGCGATACTGCCCTTAGTTTTGTTTCGACAGCTGATTTTTGTTGACATGTTTGGCATGATGTTGTGTATGTATAGAAACGATTTTCGTGCTCTCATAAAACATTATTTTTTGAAAGGCAAAACGGCGGAGGAAACAAAAGAAAAGTTGGATAAGTATTATGGGGCAAATACTCGGTTAGATTACACCGTTAAATATTGGTTTGGAGAGTTTCGTGGTGGCCACAACTCCACTGAGTTTACTGAGGACAATGTCAAAAAAGTTCGTGAATTGGTGTTGGCTAACCGGAAAGTGAAGGTTCGTGAACTAGCAGATGCCACAAAGATTAGTACTAAGCGCACACACCATAATTTTGGGCGAGATTCTGCATATGAGGGCCGCTCCAATTAGCCAGAAAGGTCAGACACCTTCAGAATGTCCTCTGAAGTCAAAGTTTTGCAAAATCATGAAGTTAAATATGTCGCAAGCTGGGTTTTGGAGAAAATTTGAATATGGCCAGTTTTCCGAAAGAACTCCGATCTCGCAGGGTCTCTAAGTGACTAGTATGGTCAGAAAGCCTCAAAACATCTTTACATGACTTAGTTTTATAAAATCAAGAAGTCTTATGTTTCGCAGGCCAGTTTTTGGAATAGATTTTAATATGGCCACTTTTCCGCTGGAACTTGGATTCCGCAGGGTCCCCCTAAGTAACCAGTATGGTAAGTAATCCTCACAATGTCTTCCGAAGATCTAGTTTTGCAAAATCATAAAGTTTGATATGTCGCAAACCAGGTTTGATAAAAATTTGATTATGGCCACTTTTCCGGAGGAACTCAAAATCCCACAGGGCCACTCCATGTGGCCAGTATGGTAAGACACCCTCAGAATGTCCTCCGAAGACAAAGTTTTACAAAACCATTATGTCGCAAGCCAGGTTTTGGTAACGATTTGAATATGGCCACTTTCCCGGAGAAACACGGATCTCGCAGGGCCATGGGCAGTATGGTCAAGAATCCTCAGAATATCCTTGGAAGACCTAATTTTGTTAAATCATAAAGTTTGATATGTCGCAAGCCAGGTTTTGGTAACGATTTCAATATGGCCACTTTCCCGGAGTAACTCGGATCCCGCTGAACCTCCCTAAGTGGCCAGTATGGTCAGTCACCCAAAATCATGAGGTTTGATATGTCGCAAGCCAGGTTTTGGAAAAGATTTCAATATGGCCGAATTTCCGAAGGATCTCGGATCCCGCAGGGCCTCGTTTAGTGGCCAGTATGGTCAGAAATCCTCAAAATGTCTTCTGATGACATAGTTTTGCTAAATCGTGAATTTTGATATGCCGCATGTCATGTTTCGCATCTGAAAATATTTTGCCCACCATCCCTGAACAGGTACTTAACCCAGTACTCCCACCTTGGATTTCGAAAGTACGGATATTTTCTAAATAACCAGTGCAAGGCTAATTTTGTGATCCGATGGCTAACTATGGAGAATCATGAATTTTAAATTTGATTTTTTCTATCTCAGTAGGCTTGGGGACGTACGTGTTAAGATTTTCTCGATGAGGTTGAGACAATTGCAAGAAAAGTAGATTTGGAGACGCTTCTAACAAACATTTGTCGTGTATTATTTTACAGAACTCTTAGCTTTAAAACGCTAAGCAGAATTAAAAAATTTAAAAGAAACGACACGTAACTAACTAAGATTCTCTTAGAACTGGGTAAGCGTAATCTTTAACCCACCAAAAACAAAACGTGCTCAGCTTCGCAAATTAACTTGCAAATTAGTATGTTATTCTGCTATTTGATTTAAACTTTTTTAAACTTTTTTCGGATATATGCTAAAAAAGAACGGAAAAGAATATTTCAACAAACCAAATTGCATTTTATTCATTAAGAAATTGAAAACTTCACAAAAATACTTCTATTTCCTGCCGCGCCGCCTTGCGGCCGTTAGACAAAACTTTTGCCATAGGTGAAAAGAGGAAGCTTGTAGGCATATTCTTCAGTGGTTTGGTCGTCTTTTTGAACCGTCGTTTTGGCCACGAAATTATTTGAATATACTCTTCTTCCAAATGGGCTCAGAGACTTTCGCGATTGGGAGGAGCGGGGCACGTTAGGATGGGTTGGTATGCACTCCGCACATTCCGCTTCAGCGGGAAGATCTCTTTGACCAGAATCTTCAGCCGTTGTTTCTGGGTTACACGCTGGTTCTCGATACTGGCTGGCTTGGACTGATGCTTGCGCATGTGGATAAACATTTTGGCCAAATACTTCTTGACCTCCCGACTCAACGCACGGAAATAAGTGGCCACCTTGTCTTCCGTCTTCCGTTTGAGCTTCTGTTGAACCCACGACGCCAATGACTGTGCTGCATGGTACGGAGCCCACCCCGGAACGGCATATTCCAGTATACTTCGTACAAGGGAACAGTACAAAGACTTGAGTGCGTTAACATCCGCGAAAAATTGCGTGCTACGTTTTATGAAACCAAGAACTGTGAATGCTTTGGTGGTAGTCTGTGCTATGTGCTCCTTGAACTTCAGCATGCTGTCGATTAAAACGCCCAAGTCACGGATAGAGTTGACACGCTCAACTGGGTTCGAGTTACTTCGGTTGTCGATCTGGATGAATGACAGTTGGCGAGTAGATGATATTACCTCCGTCGTCGCAATATTTATCTCCATGCCGTTATTGCAACACCACCGCAACAAATTGTTCAATTCAGCTTGAAGAGAGCAACAGTCGAGGGCTGAAGTAATAATTCTGTATATCTTCAGATCATCTGCGAACATTAGTAGTTTTGATCGCAGTCTTAGGCACAAGTCGTTTACAAATAGAACGAAGAGAAGAAAATACTCCCCTGTGGTACGCCGGAAGCGATGGTAAATATCTGGGACTGCGTTTATCCAAGTTTGACGTAAGTGCAGCGATTAATTAAATATGATCCAATCCACTCGGTCATACAAGAGGGAAATCCCATTCGATGCATGCGGAAACGATCAATTCATGCGGAACTCTATCAAAGGCCTTTTAGAAGTCAACATAGATGGAGTACATTTGAACACGTTTCTCCATTGTCTTGTTGATTTCATGCGTATAACACATTAAGTTAGATGTCTTGGATCGTTTCTTGACAAATCCATGCTGAAATTCGCTTATCAATGGCTGCAGTTTCCTTAGAAGTAGTCCATGAAAAATCCTTTCAAACATTTTCCTAAGGCAACACAGAGGCCGATACCATGGTTGTTTTCAATTTTGGTGGTGCTCCCGAATTTGTGAAATCGGAACGATTGCAGAGATTTTCCACGCATCAGGAATGTTCTGCTCTACAGTGATCAGTGGAATATGAGCGATAGGAAATGCTAGAGAATCAGCATATTCTTTGAAAAAGGACGGCGGCGGAAGACCATCGTCACCCACACCTTTAGTGGTATTCATACCTAAGTACATCAAGCACATCATGCCGAGTGATTGTCATCGGTGATAAATGTATTTCAACTGGTTGAATGTTTCTAACGCTCTCAGATATACTTCCAGAGGATGCAATACACGTTCTGTAGGAACTCTGCAAACAGATCAGCTGCCTCGTTCACTGTGTTCGCAGTGCATCCGCTGTACTGAACATTTAACGGAATCGAGTTCTGCTTCTTCCGGTTTTCGCAAAAGACCAGAAACCTTTTGGATCTTCCATCAAGTTGGCTTGCACACGATTAACAGAGTCACGGTAGCACGATGTTTGGCATTCCCCGTAAAGTACTTCCATGTCACGTAGAAGTATTCGGCTTTCTTCTGATCTGCATAGAAAGTATTTTTTGCGAGTCTTCCGCAAACGATGTCCACCATGGGTGTTTGAAGCTCTGGTGTATACTCCTCCTTTTAAGTGGAACTTTGCCGCGGATAATTCCAAACAGTCGCTTGTAACGTTTGCATTAAAAAATTGGACAAAAATTGTCGATGTTTTTTAATGAGTTTCTCATCCACCCCAAAACCACCGCTCACGGTATTAATCGCAATGACATGGTTCAGCAGAGAAAATTTGACAGCTCTATCGGTCGAGTTCGCTAGCCGTGGTGGCAAAACTTCAGTGAAGCAACTCCGTTCAGAAGTGTGCGCGTTCAAAGAGCAGGCGTCCGCCGTGCGCCAAAAACGGACATCGTGCGGCACTTTGTGGACGCCGGATACGCTCGTTCCGGCATCTACAACATCGCTGGCTCTGATGAACAACAATCAGAGCATCGAAAGAAAGCCCGGTTCCGGACGGCCGACGACCCTGAGCGACAAGATGCTCCAAGGATGCTGAGAAGACCGAGGAAAAGTGACTACATCGCTGCGTGCGCTTGGGCGGGAGGTCGGTTCAACCGGCCAAACAGTGAAAAAGTACCTGGCGAACATGAACATACATGTCCGGGAAGTGGAAGTCGCGTCCACTGGTTTCCGGAGCTCCGCAGGCAATGGCGCAGCGGCAGCGGATGAACAAGATGGTCAACTCGATTTTCCCGGCGCGATCGCGACTCGGTGGTGCTGATGGACGGCTAGACTAATCTCACCTTGTATGAAAACGAGTGGCAGGGCACTTCGTATTTTACTTCCTCCAAGAAGGATGTGAGGTTCCAGAGGTTTGAAGTTTTCATTTCACCCGCCAGTTTCCCAAAGAAAGTGCACTGTGGCCTGTCAATCAGCGAAGGGGAATGTCAAGGGATGTCCACGAGTACTGAAATTTCACCTCCAAAACAAGTCACTAAAAAGCTAATATGTAAAGGCTGTTGGGAGATGAATCTGAAGACTGGAAGAGAGCCTGAAAATGTCGATAATGAGGAAACAAAAAATAATAATAATAGGGTAGGTAACGACTTAAGCACCCCGGGGCCCTATTCCAAGCACAGGGTTAGCGTTAACCTATAACGCGCATTTGTTGCAGTAATGGTGCTCCATGTAGTGAAGAACCCTACGCAAAAAATGAGCGTTGTGCAAGATAATGTTAACCCCGTGCTCTGAACTCAGAGATCCCGGTGTATTGCACGTACACCTTAATCAGCCTTGTAAGCCATAGCGTAAAACAGGGTAACATAGATTCATGACATAGATCAGAGGCGTAACATTGATTACTGTGGGTTGCGTTTTGAGTTAACCTTGATGGGATTTGATCATCTAACTCCATTTGATGATTTGACGTGTTTCTGAAGAGCCAGAAGTAGATAATATAGCATAAATTATAAAACTTTATTTATCAGGTATTTACTAGCATTCAAAACAAACATTACAAACAAACGAACAAACGGTCATATAATTGTACTAATAGATGTAGATTAACTTTTCACGAGTTTCATATGTGGCTCCAATGGACATTGAATTATTTTATTTATGTCAATAAAATATGCTCATTCCAGAGGACTTAATAGTCCAGTGATTTTTAACGTCATTGCCAACATTTCGGCGTAATCGTGTATTTCGCCATGAAACCATTTTCGTACTCTCTGTACACATTGCGCTTTGAGTTTATATCTTATACTTTTGCTCAAATTTTATATTTTGAAATTGTCATCATTCTTGAAAAATTTCTTTCCGAAGCAAATAAGGATCAATGTTTGCCCATTTTTGCGGTATTGCTAATAGAAAACAAGTTGAAATTAGTTTCCTCCGAGCTTCTGCTAGCTTAAAGCATTTACGTGACTGCCAAAACCGGAACCGATCACGCCTAACTTTGCATTTTTCGCCGTCAGGACCACTGTGAACCGCATGACCTTTAATAAAAAAAAAACCCTTCCAGTTTTGCACTTGCCCGATAGTTCTCGCCTTACTCGGTACTTTCCGATGATTTATGCATGCTGCCTGCCTGCCTGCAAGGCGGCTTCAGTCCGCGGTTGAATGAAATCCCAGAATCAACCATAAACATTTAATTAAATTGGATAATCGGAGATAATTTCGTGACCCTTCTTCTCGAGTGCGCGATCGTAAATTAATCTAATTATGGTCCCATTTTACTCCGATTCCCAGGCACCATTATCGCCACCGCCGAGAATTAATTGGCTGCGGGTGTAGATTTTCTAACGTTGAGCCTAAACTAATCACTTCCTCCGCCGCCCGTCGCCATCACAGCCGATGTACATATCACACTAGCACGAAAGTGACAAGGATGACGACGGCAACCGACAGGATCTGGAAATGATTATGTTCATCATTTACCATCATCGTTATCATTATCTTAATTTTCAACTCGGCTGGCAGGTGGGGAGGCACGCAGTGGAGGCGTGACTTTCACTGGAAGTGTGTTGAGAAAAATGTGACTGCTCTTGCCACACCGTGTGTGTTACTGACATGCACCTGCGAGCAATCGGATCTTACCCGGAAGACTCGTATTTCTCTGTTATTTATAATGAAGTTCTTGCGCGGGATTCTGGTTTAACGCTGCTGACGGAAAAAATTACGTTTTAATTCACTTTAAATATTCTTGTAAATAAAAAATGGCAATCGGTTAAGGCCAGCCGGTGGTCCACGCCGAAAGTATGGTTCCGGTGGTTCGATCATAAATTTAAAAAAAGTGTCTTCAATTAACAATGTGCTGCGAGAAATAAAAGCCCATTTCGAAAATCGATCGGTTATCGATAAGCAAAAGGGAGCGAAGCGAATGGTGTTTACTGTCACACGGCACGAGAAAACCTGGCAACGTTTACACCCAACCCGAGAGGCCGAATTTCGATGGATTGCCGGGAGACAAGGGTGATTGAGTGGATTTTCGCGCTCTGATTTTTATTTACACTCTCCCCAATCCGTTGGAACAAACGCCTCGTATGTCTGTCCTCTGGGCACAGAAAACGAGACAATCTGGTGGGGACACAGACTCACACACACACACACACACACACACGCACACGCACACACACACACACACACACACGCGCGCACGCCGTGGGTTACCAGTTCAAATTTATCGGTGATTATTTTTATCAAATTCATTCAAAAATAATTAACGGGATGAAAGGACGTAATTGTTTGACTGACCAAGACCGGAAAAATGCACCTGTTCAATTTGGCACTGGGTGATAAAAGCTTCTTCTACTTTTTGCTTGCTTCAGCGCCCCTTTTCGAAGAGGTTTTACCTGTTCTCATCTCAGTATTCGAAAAGCATTTACACAGTTAATAATTGAGGGCTTTCCATGTACCACCAAATCTCGCCCAAAGAAGTTGAGGTAGTGGAATGTTCAGTCCGAGAAGGATTCCCTCGACCGGCTCCTGGAATGGAACCTGCCATCTACGCTTTGCAGGGGCTGGTAGCAGCTCACTTCTTAGTGACTTGGTCACTATTTTGAGTCTAGTCACCAAAAAGTCACTATTTGCGTCCAAAAGTCCCTTTCGCGTCACTATTTTTTCCGAAAATGGTCACTAAAGTCTCATTTTTCATACCGCCGATTGTTGAAAAGTTTCTAAAAAATCGCTTGTACCCATGTGTTCAATTGTCAACCAAATTAAGCGTTCTGGCCACACTATATACCGTCCGAGAAATATATTCAAAAAAAACTAGATGCCCTGGCGAACGTTTCTCGTCCCGCCTGATCTGTCCTGAAGACCTTCTTACATGATGACATAACTCTGGGACATTCTGCCAAAACAAACCCCAACTTAACTTTGTATAGCCCATAATCCTGTTGTTGCAATTGTAGACCATAACTTTTGAAGGACAGTTTGAATGCGCTGAAACTAACAAGGTTATTCGGTGATATCTGTGAACGTTTCAGAATATTAATTGAATATGTTTGAATATTATCGTAGCTTTGTATAGCCCAAAGGCTACGGTTACTACCGTAATCATAAGTTCTGAACTCAAGGTCAGTGTTTTTGAACCTGAACATCCCGAGATATTCTGATAATGACTGGTGAGCTTACAGAAGCTTCACTGAAGGTGACCTAGAATATCCCAAGATATCTCATTATTTCGGTTGACCTTCAAAAGGCTCACTTAATTTGGTCAAATATATATTGCTACTTTGTTTAGTCCAAATGAGCTGTACATTTTAAGCTACAATTCAAAACTTAACATCTACAGCTGTAGATATTATGTTTTGAATTCAGGACAGTTTGGATAACCTAGAACATCCGAAGATTATCTCACAATGTATATTGTTCTTCCAAAATATTCAATGAACATGTTTCAATAAACATCGTAGCTTTGCATAGCCCAGAAAGCTTTTGTTACAACTGTAGGTCCTATGTTCTGATCTCAAGGATTGTTTGGATGACCTGGAACATGTCATACTGCTTTATAATGTGTTTTGACTTTACGCTCAAGAATATTTTTTGTAACTTTGTATTGCCTAAAATTTACTGTTGCAACTGTAAATCTTAAGTTCGGAGTGCCAAGACTGTTTGGATGACCTAGCCCATCTCAAGATTATCTTCTTGTGTATTTTTACGTTCGAAAATATTCACTGAATACACTTGAATACGTGACGTAACTTTGTACAGCCCATAAAACTACTGTTATCATCGTAGATTTCAAGTTCTAAACTCCAGGACGGCTTAGATTACATAGAGGATCTCGAAGTTATAAAACAATGACTGTTGACCTTTCGAAAGGTTCATTGAATATTTTTGCACACGTATGGTCACCATGTATAACTCAAAAAACTACTTTTACAACTGTGGATCTTATGTTTTGAACTTAAGGACAATTTGGAGTACCTAGAATATCCCAAGATTGTTGCATTATATATGTTGGCCTTCACGCTATTCAATCATTATTGTTAAATACATATTGTCCCTTTGCACACTCTAAACACCTACTGTTACGACTGTAGATCATATGTTCTGAACTCAAGGACAGTTTGGATGATCTAGATCATCCCCGTGTATCTCTATGATGTTTTTTACGTTCAAAAATATTCACTGAATACGGTTGAATACCTGACGTAACTTTGTTAAGCCCAAAAAGCTATAGTGACTACTGTAGATCTTAAATTCTGCACTCAAGGACAGATTGGATGGCCTGGAACGTCATAGAGTTAGCAAATAAAGACTGTTGACCTTACAAAAGGTTCATTCAATATGTTTGAATACATATCATACCCGTATATAACCCTTGAAGCTACTGTTACAACTGTAGATCTGATGTTTTGAACTCAAGTACATTTTGGATGACCTAGAACCTCTCAGAAGGATACAAAAATATATAACGTTTATCAACGAAAATTTAATAATACGTATGAATATATACAATATTCTAAAACAACACTTTACACTTTTAATAAGGTATTTATTTTTTCTTCCTGAACTTCTTCATATTCAGGATATTCTAGGAATTTAGTTTTCCATTGTTAATAAATACATTCACAAGTCAACTTCAACTTGGCTTGTAAACAAAGAATGAATTGACAGATTGACATGAAATTTTGAGTACGTTCTCATGACAGATGACATATTAAAATGGCGTAGAAATTTCTGGTTTTCTCACTGCTCCATAGATGTCGCTTTGAAAACTTTTTGACTAACCTAGTAAATTCCGACTCTTCTTGACAAAGTATTCTGAATGCCACTTGGACAAATAATGAGACGCCCCATCCATATTTGCACTTTAGACCCAGCTCGACCTGTTCTGCTGCTTGCTGAAATATGAATTCTAGCGGAGTTCGTTCTAACAACTATTGATTCCTACAAGTTAACATATATCGTACAAATCTATCAGAAAATTCTTTTTTGTGAGTGAACGATGAAAAAGTCTGCTCTCCTATTAAATGATTTACTTCAAATGCACGTAGATTTAAGACATCAAATTTTTATGCATAATACTTGGTCCATAGATGAACCAAGGCCACTATACGGAATATTTCACGATTATTAGATATTTCAGGACATATACAGGGGTGGCAATGGTTGCATGTCAGAATTTTTTTGGCGAGTGACTTAAAATCATAAACAACGTTGTATTTCCTATAAACTTTCATGTTATTATTAAAACATTACATGTTAAGCTCGAACCTTGCACCTTTTCCCTTTATGAGCAGCCCAGAAGCCTCTTAAACGATTCGAACTGGCACGTCACCGTTTCTTGAGGCATATTGTACCAAACTGTTTCTTGACAGTTTCAAGGGTGTACCTTTCGTTTTTTCAATTTGACTGAGCGTGCATCCCCATTCAATGAAATCCAAAGGATTGACAAGAAGGTACAAACTTGACGTTTTTCTATCGCTTACCATTAATCTCGAAACATTTTGGAATCGTGCCCAGCCAATCTGCATATTCTCTATCATTCTGTTGGTTGTGGGTATCTTGCAACAGAAACATTTTTTTCCTCAGAAACGAACCACAGCTGCAACTAACTCTTATCTCCAAGCTAATTAGAGCATTCTTTTTTTTTTCTGTTAATCCGTGAATTCGCTGTTTTTGTTTAAATCCAAACCATCGGTGATGATATTCCGGATCGACTACGACTCCATCATTTTGGTCGTAATCTGTCTCAAGATTTCACACGTGTTAAATGTCTTCAATATAAATCTGCTTCCAGCTCTCGTTTTGTGTCCATGTTTACAGGATCCGGCACTCGAAATGCAACCAATTAAAAATGCCATTAGCTCAGTTTGAAAAAAAATCCTTTCATTTGCCTTTAAAAGTACGAAGTGTGTGAAAATAATCAAGAATTAAGAATCAATTCCACTTTTACTCGGTATGACCACCTTTACCTTGACTATGGCCTTGAGACGGTTAAAAAACGAATAGTAAGCTGATCTATTGTGACTTCCCGGTATTTTGCCCACTCACAGACAGTGACTTGTCTTCAGAGTCTCCAAGCTGGTGTATTCTTCCATCGGATTTTGCTCTCCAAAACGGCCCAGAGAGAATAATCCATTGGATTCGCAGTTTGGCGGATTCGAGAGCCATACTGTCGTAATGAACCATTAGTTTTCAAGTCTTATTGAAACGTCCATGGTCTCCGAAATGTTTGTCTGCCCACGGCTTCAAAGCAGCCTCCAGAACACTTTCGAGATAATGTGTCGCATTTACTTTGACGCCAGGCTCGATGAAACTACCCAAGTAACACCAAACACATCTTTTTGGTCAGTTACCTTGAAATTTTGTTCTAAAAGAGTATTAAGAATGTAATGAAAAACATCGTTTGTCAAATACAAGCTGAGAGGATGTTGTCGTAAAACATTTGCTTTCATAAGTCACTCATGTATTTTTCTAAAACATATGACTTAATTTTCGACTCAAATATGACCAAAACAGTGCAATTTAACGGTATTTTTATAACATTTTTAGGTCGCAGAAGAAGTTTCAAAGATGCACTGCATAACATGTTTTTAACAAGACGATGTATTATCTAGGTGGTTCAAGTTATTAATAAGTGAAAGTAAATGCAGATATGCAGGAACACAACAATTCAATCCAACAAGTGTCAAACTAGCAGATGTAAACGCAGATCGGATTTGACAGTAATATTTGTTATGAGTATGATGAATTTTTTTATGAATTCCCATTATTTTTTATAAATTTTTCATATCGATTCAAAAGCAGGCCTTTTTTACAAAATTGGTCTAACTACAAGAAAAAAAATTAAAATATTTCAATAAGAATCACCATCAACAGTCGATTCATTGTGACGGTTCACAAGAAACGTCATTTTTTCTAAAATTTCTGGAGCCAAATGACATTACACTAAGAAGATGCTCTAATATGGTTATTTTGATGTTGTAATAACTAACTAAAAAAAATTGCAATGGAACATCATGAGTATGTTATTAGACTGCTTAGCAAGGTGTATTTTGGACTCAATTTCAACTTCACGCCATAGCTATGGAGAAAATTACAGCGCCGATTGAAACTATGACTACAACTATCACTAAAAATTGGAAAACTGCGTTTTTTGTCGATGATACACTTTGAGTAAGAAAGAAAAATTGTTAGCTAAATTTTTTTTTTTCAATAATTTTAATTGACAGTGTAGACCATGTGACTAATCCACCGATGATTTTAACAGAGATGCTAAAAATTTGCTAAATATAAGAGAATTTTCTGTTGATGTTTTAATCTTTAGAACGGCGCATTAATTATGCAAGAGTAGAACCAAAAGTTGCACCATAAAAGCTGCCAACCGATGGCCTAAATTCTCGTATGAACGATCGGTTCAGTAAACCCTGTCGTGTTAAGAGTTTATGAACAGTTAAATTTGCGAAAAAAAAAATCGTCGTAAAACACGAAGTTCGGAATTTGACCGCTTTCGGCCAAGCAAAGCAACTTCTTCGCTCTCTCAAGTCGAACTTGTTGGTGTTGGAAAAAATGGTGAAATTCATCGTGTGAAATTTGTCTATCATACAAATCGCCTTCCTGGGCGCCCACCTTTGCGAGCGAGTCCGCTTTCTCATTGCCTGGGATTGAGCAATGTGAAGGAACCCATACAAAGGTGATCAAATATGATCTTTTGACCAGCACACTTATCTGTTCCCTTAGTTTTGAAAGCAAATAAGATGAGTTTTTACTAGGTTTCCCATATACATGAAACACAAATTTCTGCATAACTCGAGAACTAATCAAGCAAATGGAACCAAATTTGGCATATGGACGATTTTGAAGGACAGAATTTTTTCTATGTGGGTTCGAATCCCTTGGGGTGGAGCTAGAAAATGGGGGAGGGGCCCCATATTAATGAAACACATTTTGTCTGCATAACGCGAGAACGTATGAAGCAAATGGAACCAAATTTGGCATGTGGAGGTTTTTGGGGGCGAGACATTTTTCTATGGTGCTTCAAGACCCCTCCCTCCCTCTTAAAGGAGCTCCCATACAACCGAAGAACAAATTTCTGCATAATTCAAGAAATATTCAAGCAAATGAAACTACATTTGGGATGTGGGGGTTATTGAAGGCACGATTTCTATACATATAAAAATAAATTTCAGTCAGTCTGTCTGTCTGTCTGTCTGCCTGTCTGACCCATATAGACTCGGAAACTACAGAACCGATCGGCGTGAAAGTTTGTATCCAGGGGTTTTTGGAGCCAATGATTTAATGGTGGTTTGAGATCCCTCCCCCCTCATAAAAATGAAACACAAATTTCAACGAAACGAAAGGGGGTCTCCCATACTAATAAAACACAATATCCGGCATTGCTCAATAACTAATCAAGCAAAGAAAACCAAATGTTTCTGTTTGTTTTAAGATAATCTAGATCATCCAAAAACCCGATGAAGTTCAATGCTGCAGACTTTCAAATCAACCACTGAAGCAAATGCATTTTCTAAGGAATTAACTGGCTTTAGAGCCTCATGTCGGTCTTTAAACACATACATAGTTTATAGAAACTCGTCAAATTCTACAATTGTAATTTAGGAGGATTACAATAGTTTCTTTGAACATTCAATTAACTCGATGCAGATATTAGTTTCACTAGTAATATAGTTTCTAGAATGAAGTTGTACAAATTGAAGGGTCTTCCCGAATAAAAACCACTATAAGACTCTGTGAGTACCCACAATAGCATCCGTACTGTTGATTTAAATCGGTCGGAAGCGTTACATCAAATTAAGGTGAAACTGAGGGAAGTTGTTTTTTCCATATGATTTGTAGGTTAGGACCAGTACGAGGGGCGACCACGGCGTTGTGGTTAACATCCATACCTCTCACGCCAAAGTCACGAGTTCGAATCTCACCTCCGGACAAGTTACGATAATACCCAAATGGTAATTGAGTGACTACGACGGGAGATGAACCATCCCAGGGCTGAAAATCTCGATAATAAAGGAATAAAAGAAAAAAAAGGTTGGGACTAAAATCACACACCAAACAAAACAAACAACGCTAAAATTGCTAACCAATACATAACTGATTTCTGCACAAGTCAGAAATCCCTCCATTCAATTCCCAGACAGTTTCACAATAGTGCATTGCATTTTTATACATTCTAATTCGCGGAAATTTCGAAAACCACATGACATATCTAGTATTTTCAATATGTGGGGAATATCGAGCAAAATTGACAGTTCATGAGGTTTTTGCAAGACGATATTGCTTTCATTGGATTCTCCAGACATTTTCACAATAGGAGATCCCAAATGGGTTCAATATTATTAGTAAAAGTATGATAAATGTAGTATTATCCAATTATTTTTTTCAATATTAAGGAAAAATCGGGGCCACTTCCCGAAGTCTGCATGAGTCTACATACACTTCATTCGATTTTCCAGACATTTTCATAATATTGTAGTGCATTTGATTTGATTCTAATGCGCAGCTATTCCAAAAATCGCATTTTATCTATTGATTCTTCCAGTATGTAGGGGAAAGTGGGCAAAGTGGTCAATAACTGATGTTTACACAAGACGATATACTCTCCATTCAGTTCCCCGGACAGTTCCACAATAGTGCATTGAATTTTTATATTCAATTCGCCCGAATTTCCAAAACCACATGGCATATCTAGTACTTCCAGCATGTGGAGAATATCAGGCAAAATGGACAGTTCCTGACGTTTTTACAAGACAATATTACCTCCATTGGATTTTCCAGACATTTCCTCAAAAGTACAGCACAAATGGATGCAATATTATCAGAGCTAATATGATAAATGTGTGATTATTCAATTTTTCTTCCGAAATTAGGGGAAAATCGGGCAAAATGAGCCACTTTCCAGGGTCTGCCCAAGATGAAACCATCACCATTCGATTCCTTCCATTTTTTTACATAAGATAAGCTGTTTTACAGGGCACTTATCCAGCGGCCTTTAATTAGTTGTGATTTTGGGTCCCATTTTTCCCACTATGCAAGGGATGCTCCACGAGAGCCAACGTTGTGAGGTGTGTGCTCAGAAAACTTCAAAGTGATAGGGACTTGGTCCCGTATGTCCTTAACCTTGTTTTATCAATGAAAAACCAATGGAACAATCAGGGATCCCAATTCCATACAATATCCTCTTAGGCAGCAATCAAGCTGAATAAGAGTTCCATGGCCACTTCTTAAGTACACTGCGAACTTTCTTACAGCTTTAAAACTTCGAAGATGATTAGTGGAAGCCCAGATTAATCTGCACAAGTCCATAAGTGTTATGGGCAGTGTTTTAAGTACCGTAATTTTAATAATTTTAAAGATTCGTAGACTAAAAAGAGACATGGTTGTGATATTTGAACAAAAATGCATCAATCTGATCTGAATGCATCGAATAGATAAATAAATTAAAATAACTCCTAGATTCGTACCTTTGATATTGTGATATTATGCTAAAACACTGTATCCTAGATAATTGGTTGATTTTATAACTTTCATCTTTAAAAATGTATGTCGTCCCGCTGAGAATAGATTCTTTAAACTGCGAACAATGAATACATGTATGAGAGGGATGTATGTATGTATGGGATCAATTTTATCATGGGTTATCATTTTCAATTTATCTCATCGGATCAATGACATTTATGAGTTGAAGTCTCCTTAAAAAAATATTAATTATTTACCCAACTTTATTGATTCATTTATTTATCATTTCGCTGCCGTAAGTTTATCAGTCCCTATTATCATCCACAGAGTACCGCAATCGTAATTAGTTTTTGTTCGCACCGAATCCGATAATGCAGTAGCAAATAAACGATAATTACTATCATCACCCACTCAGCACATCACCAGTTGCTCTCGAGTAGAGTTGAGTTATTCGTGCCATTTTCAACCTAGTGCAGCGCGGGGAAACCCCCCATTCAAACAAAGGGACCCCCACCGAGAGTTGATAACTAATTAAAAACCTGTAAATATGTTGATTCGTTTTCCTTCTCTTCTCTTTCTCTTTCTCTTCGTTTGATTTTTCCCGTTTTTTTCCTGCTGACCGAAACAAAAATAATCGAAAATCCAATTAAACACAATCACGCGCGCACCCACGCCTACACACCTGCTATGCGACCAATATGGCTAAATCCGTTGTAACTCGCTAATTAGCTCGCTCAAAAAGAGGTCTCACCGCCCTACATTCCGTCGTTCGACGGGTGCGACCAGGATATTACCTGTCACTTTGATCCGCAGTTTACGCGGGAACCGGCCGATCTAACACCGGACGATCCGTAAGTGTTTTGGCTAATCCAACCTAGATATTCTTGCTTTCAACGGATCCCCTTTCGAACTCAATTCCACTCAGAAAAAAAAATGTATTTTTGTGAGATCATTCTAGTTAAAAATAATAGCATTAAAAAAAACACCCAATCGGTACGGAAAGAAAAGTGTCGATAAAACTCTTTTCGAGCAGCGAACACACCCGGGCGAAAGTTGTAATTCGACACCGCTCGCGACATCCCGACTCTGCCCGTACCTCCCCCCGTGCTGAAGTTCCGGCTGTACTTTGTAGTGTAGTGTCTAACTTTAGGCGCACCATCATCGCAAACGCGCTAGCCGAATCGAGTACGGGGCTACGGGAAAAACTATTGCCGAAGAGAATCGGATCACTTCCGGAAAGTACCGTAGCTGTGTAGTCAAGTAGGTTGTAAGTAGTTTGCTAAACATCCTTTTGTTTGTTTGCCGTGGATACCCGAGTGAAAATGTTCGGCTTGAATCGAACCGGATGTCGACCGAATCCCAGCATCTCGCAACTTTCACTCGGGTAGCTTTTTTCAATTTTGCATGCTGTTATGCACTTCACTTATTTAATACTTAATTCGACATAAATATTTGTGTAGATACGTTGGAATAGTTGTACAACTACTGATGAATATTTATAGAACCGCCTAGCGTCTTTGGATCTTTCCGCCGGGAACTGAGAAAGAAACTACCGAAATAGAAGGCACGTTCAGCAGCATCAGCAGCAGCAGTAGCAGTCGAGAAGGTGAGAGAAAGTTCCCCGTTTGCTCGGATCTTCGAATTCCAGTTTCTCCGTCCAGTGATGGGCAAGCGGGGGGGTTTGTGATGGGAGGAAAGTTTGGATATTTATTTAATTTTTAATGTTTGTTTGGAAAAGTTTCTCCCTCCTTCTACGCCGAACAGTTCCGGTTCGGTTGAGCCTATTAGTAAGAAGGAACTGGGATGAAGACGGCATTGTGTCGAATGGAAAAATTCCACACTGAAGACTCTTTCGTCGATTTTGTTTTCAAGAAGTTTTCCATTCCCTTTCTGAAGGAAATCGATTTGTGGTAAACGGGGATACGGATTGATACCGGGATTCACGGCAAATTATGAGAGGTTGATGAGATTCTTTTTATTTTCGAAAAGTGTTAACGGATCGGAAAAGTTTCGATTGGGTTTTCTCGAAAGGGGCTATACATAAACCACGTAAAATTTTCTGGGGTTGGACCAAAGTCTACGCTCTATACAAAGTTTCAAACAAATTTTTGAAAGATTTTCAAAAATGAGTCTACGTGGTTTATGAACAGGCCCAAAGGGGGATATAATGTATAATGTATGTGGAGGTATTTTTTCGATGACACCGTTCAAATGTAATCGTCAGATTTTGTTCTTGATTTGATTCTTAGATAAGAAACTCGAGTTTGCGTCTCAAAATTTCGATTTAGAGTGATTGATACCCGGATAAAAATAACCATACAATTACAATACAATAATATAAAATAACATTCAAATCTATTTCCGACCACGAATCTTATTGTTCATGAATCAGATAAATAAAAAAGTATATTGTTATTACTATAGATGTACAATTCACTCTATATACTAGGATTTCGAACAAATGAGAAACAATACAATTAATACTTATTGACTCAAATTTGTTTGGAAAATAATGATTTTTTCTTTAGGTAAGATACATAACAACCCCCTTTTCTATTGTCGATGTCTCCAATTTACATTAGATTCTATTGTGGTAACAATAACTCCTATTGTCATTTTATCGTTGTGAACAATAGTATTAATTGTACGTACTATAAATTCTATTGTATAGTAACTATATATTCAATTGTAAATCTATGAGAATTTTTTATTCGGGTACTTAAGGGGGGATATACAGTTAGAACGAGAAAAAAAACTCAGTTTTGAAAAAAAAAATACAAGGGAAAGTTATTACTCAAACCAATCGATTTTTTTTTACAATTATAAGTATATCCATGTACTATACAAAAATATTATTTTCAATTTTTTTTCAACAAAATGGCGGCCGTTAGAGTGCGTTAAAAAAGTCGTTGTATATTGTTTGTTCCGGCTCTCCTGGTCGCAGTTTTGATCTGAAATCTGAAACCCAAAAACATTACATTAACTACATTTAGAGTTAGAGATGAATTAAAAAAAAGTTGAAAAAATCCACATTTTTTTCGCTATTTTATCACATGTTTACATATGTAATGTTAAAGTTTTACAATCATTTTTGGTTCATATAGAAGGAAATACCATAAAAAAGGATTCGTATAAGTTTCAGCTTAATCGAATAATTGGTTTTCGAGTTATCACCGGCATAAGCTCACCATCTCTAAAACAGATTCTCTCATGAATCAGAACAGCATACGCTCATAATGACTAGCAAAGATCACAAACCTGTCGGGATGATTTAAGTGAAATTTAACTTGAATTTGTTCAGAAACACTGATGAAAATTTCTCATTCAAATAAAAATTGCTCTACGGTGCTCCGTTCTTTAGTTAGGACTTCTTTTTAATAAGTGATGTTAGGGGAAATCTGAAAATTTCAATGAATTTCAAATATCCAAATTTTCCGTGAAACCTGGCAACGCTAGTTTGTTCATTTTTTTTTTTTCGTTCGTGTTTTCATTACCTCTATGCACGGACTAAGTTTAATTAAATTTGGCAGAGCTCGACTCAAACTTGTAAGACATTTAACACAATCATCTTTGGAATCTTGATTGAAATTGTTTCGTAGATTAGATTCAGAATATGAGTCACGCTTTAAATATTAATTATGAAAACAAGCTAATTACTCAAGGGGTATGGAAATTATGGAAACAAGCTAATCGAAAGATCGATACTTCGGTTTTGATTTTCGATTTTTTTACTAGAAGCTAAAAATCGACTGCATCGATACATTTCTTTGGATTTTTCCATCTGATACCATGAAAATAAAAATAGTTCCAACTGGAAGATTTTCAAGATCAAATGGTAAGTCAAACAATGCACAGTGGGCAAAAATGGATCCAAAATCCCATTAATTTAGACGGCGCAGAGTAGGAGTCCTGAAAAATAGCTTTTCTTATGGGAAAAAATGCGGGAAATCGAATGGTGTTGGTTACATTCAGGGTTGACTACAGTAAGTGTCCCATTTTTCCCATTTCTCCCCTCATTTTGGATGCAAATTAGGTTTATTACCCAAAAACAGAACTTAGTGCTACCATATTGCATCGAAATGCACTGCAAATTTGCAGAAAAACCTGAAAAACTGAATGGAATAGATTTCACTTTGATCGGATGCTAGGAAGTGGTCCATATTGCCAATTTAACCCGATTCTCCCCTCATACTTGAATAAACTCATATACCATGCGGTTCTGAAGATCTGCGCTAGTAATATTACTCTCACTTGCGCTGTACTTATGTAAAAATGTCTGGAAAATCGAATGGGGAGGGTTTTGTTTAGGGTTGACCTCAGTAAAGGGTCCGTTTTACCCGATTTCCCCTCATACTTGAATAAACTCATATACCATGCGGTTCTGAAGATCAGCGCTAGTAATATTGCTCTCACTTGCACTGTTCTTACGTAAAACTGTCTGGAAAATCGAATGATGATGGTTTCATTTAGGGTTCACAGTAAATTGTCCATTTTACCCAATTTCCCCTCATGATTTAATAATATTTAAATCATGCTGTATTGAAGATCGGTGCTAGTAATATTGATCGTATTTACACTGTAGTTATGTAAAAATGTCCGGAAAATCAAATGGTGATAGTTTTGTTTAGGGTTGACAACAGTAAATTGTCCATTTTACCCGAATTCCCCTCATAATATAATAATATCATATAAATCATGCTGTTTTGAAGTTCGACGCTAGTAATATTGCTTTCACTTGCACTGCACTTACGTAAAACTGTCTGGAAAATTGAATGATGATGGTTGCGTTTAGGATTGACCATAGTAAGTTGTCCATTTTACCCGATTTTCCCTCATAATTTAATAATATCATTTAAATCACGCTGTTTTGAAGATCGGTGTTAGTAATATTGCTCGTACTTGCACTGTTCTTATCTAAAATGTCCGGAAAATCGAATGATGATAGTTTTGTTAAGGGTTGACCACAGTAAATTGTTCATTTTACCCGAATTCCCCTCATAATTTAATAATCTCATATATATATATATATATCATGCTGTTCTGAAGATCGGCGCTAGTAACATGCTCTCACTTGCACTGTACTTATGTAAAAATGTCAGGAAAATCAAATGGTGATAGTTTCGTTTAGGGTTGACTTCTAGAAATTGTCCATTTTACCCGATTTCCGTCATACCGGAATAATCTCATAAACCAACTCGAGGATGCGTTTGAGGTGAGCGTGAATCGACCAAAAATTGGAGGCAGCGGTAGCAGCAACACAGGCAACAAGGTGCGACGTCTTTTAACAGATCCGTAAAAGTTCGCCGAAATTCTCGGTAATTCTAAACAACTGGCTAATCATGTGAGTTTGATTAGCAGCTTCGCCGTTTCAAAAGGTCAAGCAGTTGTACTACAAAATGAAAGATCTCATCATGACAGAATTCAACTATGTGAAACGACTACCTCCATCTTGTAAATAATAAAGCGACCGTAGATAATACTGACGACAGCTATACAGATGTTGATGGAAGCGAAGACAATGATACGTTGTAGTGCAAACTTTTGTAGTCGATTTACATTAGAATGAACTGTTTTTATTTCGGGTAAATTGGACAATTTCCAGAGGTCAACTCCAAACGAAACCATCATCATTCGATTTTCCAGACATTTTTACATCAGAACAGTGCAAGTGAGAGTAATATTACTAGTGCCGATCTTCAGAACCGCATGGTATATGAGTTTATTCATGTTGGGTTTATTATTAGTTTATTATTGAGTAATAAACCTAATTTGCATCCAAAATGAGGGGAGAAATGGGCAAAATGGGACACTTACTGTGGCCAACCCTAAATGAAACTAACACCATTCGATTTCCCGCATTTTTTCCCATAAGAAAAGCTATTTTTCAGGACTCTTACCCTGCGCCGTCTAAATTAATGGGATTTTGGATCCATTTTTGCCCACTGTGCAATGTCTCAATCTGGATATAAGAAAGTATCCAAATTATTAACGATTTATTCATGACGATTTTTTCCAGGTTCACGAATCGTCTGCAACTCCCGACTTTGACGGGTGAACTACAATTCTTTTTTCATCAACCAGTCGTACTGCGTTCTGTGGATCCTATTTAAGCGTGGCAAAGCATTCGAAGCGAATTTACCCTCATTTACCCAATCGCTCGAGATTTCTTATCGAGAATGGTGACCAGTGTACCGCACGAGAGGTTGATTTTTCGGACAAAGGAACTTATACATACTAGGCCTAAGTTGAATACCTCACGCATGGCTAATCTGGCGTTCTTGAGTTTACTTCCAGTTCATTTTTTATGTTCGAATGAAAAAGTATCGATACTGAAAATTCGCTACTTGGCGATCGATAAAATCGGAGAATAGATTCTAATGGTCAAATGTAAATCGATTTTCTATTATCGATATTGCGCATAATTTGCACAATGCTATTCCGAATGCCATTAGGCCGAATGGGTCGGTAGGATTGAATGCATCAATAGCCCGATTTGGTTCCTAGGCATACTGAGTGTACAATAATTACATTTTGCTCATATTTCATAGAAAGAAAAAAATGCTTCAGTCACGAGATATACTCCCACGAAAAATCTCCCATAATATAGACTTTCCCTGAAAATAAGGGCACAACGCTGCCATTTTAACATTCATTTTTATTCGGGTAGTCTGCAGAGTCCATCTCATTGCTTACACCAAACGTCAAACCGAACACAACTTACAGCAAAGTTTCACACGCATTTTGAGAGATGGGAAAGATCCCCGTTGCCATCGTGCATGCCATCATGCACAAGTGAAGCACTATTCCAGGGTTATCACTAAGACGGTTGACGAGTCCAACGTTCAACGAGCAAAAGAGATTGAAGTTGAAGGCGTACAAGTATTAGAAGCAGCCAAAAGGAAGCCAGCGTTAAACCATGGGCCTTGAAACTGTATGACACAGTTTACGCCAAGAATAAGTACTACATCGCCTAGAATAAGTATCTTCATACTTCGAAGTTGGACTATAAAGCATTACCGGGATTGCAATATTACTCGTCAAGAGGCATATTTGTAAACATGTTCAGCCAGCTGGTAGAGTGAAAACATCAAAAGAAATTGGACAAGAGGGTCTAAAATCGTTGCTTACCAGTCTGTTCAGAACCTTTTGAAGAACGTTAGAGGAAAAGTTCGAGAACTTGCTTATGCATGAAAAAGTCATCAAATATCTCTCATGACGTGTTGATAAACAATGTTGAAAAAACATATGTAAAAATATAAGGTGACAAAAATAAAAAATACACATGTTTTTTGACTAACTGAAAATGTGCCCTTTCTTTCTGGAACGGTCTATGCAGTTCTGTCCAGTTAGAATCCGGCATCACTTATTGTGTTGCAGCGGTACGTAAAGTGACCGCTGCAAGAATTCTTTTCAGCGCACAGTGGGAAAAAAGTGCCCGAAACGCGAAAGAATTCTATATCTCTGCTCGGAGTGGAACGATTTCTGTAAATGATACCTTTACTTGAAGGAAAATTTCTAAGGAATCGAATGGACGTAGTCTCATTGGCCGCACGGAACTGCTTGGGGAGCAAATGAGCTCATTTTACCCTTGTTCCCCTATTATTTGCTTGTTGTTCAGACATTTCTTTGCTCGGTGTGACTCAAGATCAACAAAATGATGTTAGTCCTATGTAAAATTTCCAGGAAAATCGATTGAAGAAGGTTTCGTTTAACGCATGGCTCTGTGAATGAAGATATGGCTGATTTTACCCTTATTCCCCTAATATTGTTGTGTTTTTCAGAAATTTTTTTGCTCGATGTGGTTAAAGAACAACAAAACATGGCTAGTCCCATGTGAAATTTCCTGGAGAATCGACTAGAGTTAGTTTTGTTCACCGCACGGCTCTGTGAATGAAGATATGGCTGGTTTTACCCTGATTCCCCTAATATTTTCATGTTTTTCACAATTTTCTTTGCTCGGTGTGACTCAAGATCAACAAAATAAGGCTAGTCCTTTGTATAGTTGCTAAGAAATCAATTGTTATTGGTTTCGTTTACCGCACAGCTCTGTGAACGAAGATATTGTTGATTTTACCCCGATTCCCCTAATATTGTTGGGTTTTTCAGAGATTACATGGTTCGGTTTGTCTCAAGATCAACAAAATGAAGCTAGTCCTATGTAAAATTGCCTGAAAAATAAATTGAAGTTTGTTTCATTAACCGCACGGCTCTGTTAATGAAGATATGGCTGATTTTACCCTAATTTCCCTAGTATTTTTGTGTAATTCAGAAATTTATTTGTTCGGTGTGTTTCTACAGCAACAAAATAAGGCTAGTCCCATAAAAAAAATTCTGGTCAATCGATTGGAATTAGTTTCATTTACGACACGGCTCTGCGAATGAAGATTTGGCTGACTTTACCATGATTCCCCTAACATTTTCGTTTTTTTCAGAAATTTTTTGTTCTATGTTTTTCTAATGCAACACAATAAGGTTAATCCCATGTAAATTTCCTGGAGACTTGATTGGAGTTAGTTTCAACAGCCTGTGAATGAATATATGGCACATTTTACCCTGATTCCCCTAATATTTTTTTGTAATTCAGAAATTTCTTTGGTCGGTGTAACTCAAGATCAACAAAGTAAGGCTAGTCCTATGTAAAATTTTCTGGAAAATCGACTAGAGTTAGTTTTGTTCACCGCACAGCTCTGTGAACGAAAATATGGCTAATTTTACCCTGATTCACCTAATATTGTTATGTTATTCAGAAATTGCTTTGCTCTGTGTGACTCAAGATCAACAAAACTATGCTAATTCTATGTAAAATTTTGTGGACAATCGGTTGGTGTAGGTTTCGTTTACCGCACGGCTCTTAGAACGAAGCTATGGCACATTTTACCCTGATTCCCCCAATATTTTTGAAATAAAGAAAAAAAAATCATTATTAGTAAACATGGCACCGCTCAAACGTCATCTAATGAATTCGTGAAAATGCTGTCTACTGCCTACTTTATACTTTTAAGGTGCTTACAGCTTACGGCAAGAATGAATGCAATGAACTTAGGGGAATATTAGGGGAATCGGGGTAAAATTGACCATATCTTCGTTCACAGAACTGTGCGGTGAACGAAATCGATTTCAATCGATTTTCCAGCAAATTTTACTAAGGACTAGCTTTAATTTGTTAATCTTGAGTAACTCCGACCAAAAAAATTTATGATAAACACAAAACTATTAGGGGAATTAGGGTATAATCAGCCATATCTACGTTCAAAGAGCCGTGCGGTAAATGAAACCAATTTCAATCGATTCCCCAAAAAATTTCACAAAGAACTAGCATTATTTTGTTGATCTTGAGTCACACCGAGCAAAGAAAATTGTGAAAAACATGAAAACATTAGGGGAATCAGGGTAAAACCAGCCATATCTTCATTCACAGAGCCGTGCGGTGAACAAAACTAACTCTAGTCGATTCTCCAGGAAATTTCACATGGGACTAGCCATATTTTGTTGTTCTTTAATCACATCGAGTAAAGAAATTTCTGAAAAACACAACAATATTAGGGGAATAAGGGTAAAATCAGCCATATCTTCATTCACAGAGCCGTGCAGTTAATGAAACCAACTCCAATCGATTTTTCAGGCAATTTTACATAGGACTAGCCTTATTTTGTTGTTCTTGAGTCACACGGAACAAAGCAATCTCTGAATAACACAACAATATTAGGGAAATCGGGGTAAAATCAACCATATCTTCGTTCAAAGAGCTATGCGGTGAACGAAAGTAATTTCAAGCGATTCCTCAGCAAATTTTTCAAAGGACTAGCCTTAATTTGTTGATCTTGAGTAACTCCGACCAAAGAAATTTATGATAAACACAAAACTATTAGGGGAATCAGGGTAAAATCAGCCATATTTACGTTCACAGAGCCGTGCGGTAAATGAAACCAACTTCAATCGATTTCCCAAAAAATGTTTCAAAGAACTAGCATTATTTTGTTGATCCTGAGTCACACCGAGCAAAGAAAGTTGTGAAAAACATGAAAATATTAGGGGAATCAAGGTAAAATCAGCCATTTCTTCATTCACAGAGCCGTGCGGTAAACAAAAACTTTTTCAATCAATTTTCCTGGAAATTTTACATAGAACTAATATCATTTTGTTGATCTTGAGTCGCACCGAGCAAAGAAATATCTCAACAACAAGGAAATAATAGGGGAACAAGGGTAAAATGAGCTCATTTGCTCCCCAAGCAGTTCCGTGCGGCCAATGAGACTACGTCCATTCGATTTCTTAGAAATTTTCCTTCAAGTAAAGGTATCATTTACAGAAATCGTTCCACTCCGAGCTGAGATATAGAATTCTTTCGCGTTTCGGGCACTTTTTTCCCCACTGTGCAA
>JASCZW010001699.1:0-326823 GCA_034211315.2 Aedes japonicus | reverse complement strand
ATGATAACTGCCAGTATGTGAATAGTGCGAAACGCTGAATCATTCAAAGCATTTTCATGATTGTCCCTAGATTTTGTAGTATTGAAAGATCGAGTGTCTACAATTAAATAGAATCAAATCAATACACGTTCATCAAAATGTTTTATTTCGTGTTAACCATTTCGATAATCACAACTTTCTAGACCCGCTGAACCATCTGAATTATGTGCATCAATAGCGGCCTGGCTAATGCCATCTTCCTGGAAAGAAAAAAATGCAACATCGCAAGCTGGTTCGATAAGAAGGTGTTTAACAATGCCTGCACTGAAACCGTAGTCGTGCTTGTTCTCATGTCCTGCATATTTTCAGCTGCTTTATCTTTTTGAATACTCCCTTCACAATCACCCAATTGCGTTCGATGGGCCGAAGGTAAGGGCAATTTGGCGGAATGATGGCTTTCTCAACGAAATCTATAGCCTTTTTTTTTCGTGTGTCAATTGAAAGTTGTTTTGGCGTAATGTGCCGACGTAATGTAGAAATCTGGTCAAAATGCCAAACCATCCCGCTTTATAAAGTTTCATGAAAGCCACTAGAAATTAATTTGGTTTTTTATGGCATCAAGAGGTGCCAATAGGTTTCATATTTTAGTCAGGTTTATGAGAACCTACAAAGCTTGTTTACAAAGGTCTTAAAAACATGTTTTCTCAAATTCCTTTTACTCCTATCAAAAGTTTTATTTTTGTTTGTTTTCTTACTTGTTTCTCTCGCGCGTGTATTAAATGTTAAAAAGGTCCATGGTAATCAATAAGCTAAATTTTCGATTGTAGTATTGACAGATCAGTTGGAACACAGAAACACCGTTCAACATACTGAAACACAAACACAACGTGACAAAGTGACTACTCACCTGGTTATACCTTAAAGAACACACGCTCAAAAAATTTACGAAAAACTTTCTCGTTTGGCAAGCTATCTGTACGTGCGGTTAAATCAATCATCAATAGGCAACTAGCGATTAAACATTGGTTCACTGTAGAACCCCTATTGAAACGTACACATTGCAACACATTGATTCGCTGTGGCATTTTGACAGAATAGATATTTCAGGGTGTGTTGAAAGATCGCAGCAAGCCGCGCTTTGAAACTGCCGTGTTTTGTTTTTGCTACGTCGTTTTCGCGAAACAAAATATCAAAATTAATTCATAATTCAACTTAAACAAACAGTTAAAACTCCGCGTGTTTTGTGTACGACAAAATGTGTAATGATCGGTAGCATTTCCCCACTTTCATAGTAATTTTTCTGCACCCGGAGGCAGAGTTAAATCAGCTTTGTTTTGTTTGTTGGTGCTATTAGTACGGTGCCACCCGGGTAAAAAAAGGTTAAATTAGAGTATTTTTCCGCTTGGTCGCGAGAGTATTCATGATTATTAGCAGTTTTGAAGTCGATATAGAGTCGCGTCATAACGAGGGATTTTGATAAATGGCAGAGTGTGAAGTGAAAAAGAGAAGACTAGTGCAATGTCAAAAACGGCCATTTGCTGGTCAGAAGCAATGATCGAAGCTAACGAGCATGCGCGTCAGTGCTTCTGAGTGGCTGGCATATAATTTCAGATGCACTTATCACGTGGTCTACAGAGGGAGAGCTGTGATTTTTTTGTCATTCATTGCCCAGTGATTGTGATTTTTCAAGTTTAATTTCTACTCGAAAGTGTTTTTACCTGCAATTTTTATTGTATTTCATTTGTTCACGAAGTACTAAATATAGTCGTGCTGTTCCACGCGAAAAGGATGATGTGGAAATATTTGCAGAATAACGAAGAGAGATAAATGCATCCTTTAGCATCACATGGTGGCCGTTCAAATGAAGACTGAACATCAGCAACAATTTCCGGTGAGATCTATCCAATTATAACTAAATTTGAACGATACTACTAAATACGTGCAATCGTCAAAACAATATGACTTGATGATGGAAGTGTATGCACAATACTAATTTCCATTTGATGTTTGTATTGTGTCTATGCGGAGCTGGTTGTAAGTGAAAGTGACCTCGGAATGGACGTGAGTAACCAGGCAAGTGATCCACAATGGCCGCGAGTTTTTCGGCAGATATTCGTTTCCAAACCTTTAAAAAAGACGATTTTAGATGTTCTAGTGATTTATATGGCGTACTGCAGGCTCTTGATTCCATGATGGACCATACCGAATAGGATATCGGATTGAAATCCGGTGAGTTAGAAGGCCATTCATCTTTCGTTGAAAAGCTTGGAAAAATGCGTTCGCAAAGACTACAGCACTACAGCTTATATTACGTGATATAGAGTATCTTGATATCAAATGACATGTACATTATACCAGTAAAAACCAGATGTATAGTTGCTGATATCAAGATACTCTATATCACGTAATATAGATTGTAGTGAGAATGGGCACACTTAGAATTTTTGACAGAAATCTCTTAAGTTTTATCGAATACTCAACAGCTGAAGAACGTTCGGGAATCCGATTTAACAGATTTCGGTAAAAACAATTTACAGATAACTGTAAAATTTTACCGAAATCCGTTAAATCAGATCACCGAATGGTCAGCTGTTGAGAATTCAGCAAAATTTTACAGATTTCTGTAAAAATAATTTACGTGTGGGGTATAATATCCTTTTTTGCTCCATGAGCCGGCGCCAGTCATGTTGAAAAATCCATTCATTTTTGCCGATATGCTGCGATGCCCAAGAAGCTACTGTGTCAGTAAGTAGCTTCTGATATACCGTTTGAGTTACAGGTATACCTCGATAGTACGTACATCAAATTTCTCACCTCAAATCGCAATTGCATAAAAACTACTGGTAGTATCTGGAATCTAATTTAACCAAAAGAAAGAACAATCTTCTCTTCTTTCTTTTGGTTGTATTAGATTTAAGATCAATCTTTAGTTTTTGTGCAATTGCGATTTGAAACGAGAAAGCTGATGTACGTACTATCGAGGTATACCTGTATTCCAACCCAAACCATGACAGAAGCGGGATGATGACTCTTTGAAATACTTCCACGATTTTTGGAAGCAACAGGAAGCCAAATAATCGGTGGTTATGATGCTGCTCAATTCTAGACAAAATCGTCAAAATGGTAGATCGTCACTCACAGTAGATTTTGCCATATTCAAGATCTTTATAATCACTGAAACAGTTTTTCCTTTTTGAAAAAGTACCAAACTTACTGCGTATAAAGACAATGGGTCAAGATGCTAAACCATGTAGGTATGCTTAGTTTATGCTGCTTGGATGTGTTGAGGCAAATTGACAAAGTCTGTACAGATAATTTGCAGACACCCTGTAGAATTAAATTCACATAGCTTTTTCCAATTGTATTATGCCATTTAAACCACTTAAAATTAAAACGACCGCAAATTGAAGCTTATATGTTGGTATAAATGCGTGACTGTCTTCTACTGGCAGTACAGAAGTTTTCACTAGAACACAGTTATGCATTGACCGACGTAGACAACGCGCGTAGCATTAATGTGTTTTACCATTGACAATTTACGAAAAAAATACTTCATCAGTGCCTAAAATATTCTTTTATCTTGATTTTAAAACATGTAATAGTTTTGGTTATACTTTTTCCATCAATGTTCTGTTATAACATAATTATGCATGCTTCCAATCGTTTGTTAGCTGCTAAAATAATTGAAAGAGTAGAAGGATGCATGACATACTGCCATGGGCTCGGCCATGGTTAGGATCAACTACTAGGATCAAAGGTAGAGAAAAGGCTTGTAAGATGGAACATATACAAATAATAAAAATGAAAGAAAGGCTGTTTTGAGCGTGTGGTAACCACTCGGTATGCAGAACTGGTACAGCTACCCAGTCGCGTCTTGCACACCCTTATTCACACGTTGTTCTGACTAACAAAACGATGACGAATGACGCAACTCATTAGTATCCATTGTCTCTACAGCGGCCGAATTCAATTTAGGTCCCAATTAGTAGACCACCAATTCATGATGCACATATTCCTAACAGTATTTATACTTCTTTCTCTCTCTTCCATAGCCCCTTAGCATTGACGTAATGGATTTAACACTGCTACTCAAGTCAATGGGACTCAAGCTGGAATACATTGATTTTCAGGAGGAGAAGGTCAATACAGACACACTGTCGGTGCAAATCACGTGCAATAAATCTGGCGTTTGGGCAAAGTTGAGCTACGATTTGGTAAACTGCTCCTGTCCAGACAAGGATTACAAGGAAACTTCGTTTTGGGAAGTGCAGGGTACTGGACCATCCGTATTTTCCAAGTGCACCAACGATACCTCATCGAACCTTCTGCCCGAGATTTCCGAAAAATGTTCTATGGTGTCCAAAGCAATGCTGTCTAATCTACTGGACTACTATCGATCCAACATCAAGGCCATCGAACGAGGAGAAGATGCTCTACAATCACCATTGAAGGTTATCGCCCCGAAGATCTGCATAATTAGTCCGGGAAAGAAGAGTTTTTCCTCTGATCCTTGTGCAACTCCACCAGCGGAAGGAAGGGCTGTTGGTCACATCGAGATGCCGGCTACTCCCGATAACAGGCATAAATTCGAATCCGTTGGCTCTACGATCAAGCCTAGATCGTTGGAGGAGCTCCAAGAGAGTCCGAAAAAGTTATCAGGCGAAACAAACGATACCAAATTGAACACTTCATCAGAGAGCGTAGGAATTGATAATGCCACCAGGGAAATATCTGGAAACGATGCTGTTGGAAAACCAATAATTGTTGGCGAATGTACTCCTGAACCAGCGCTTTCAAATTCAAACATGCCAGATGATAGTTCGTTTGCCAATAGCGAAGCCATGAAGGCACTGATCACTTCTAGCCCTAACGAGAAAGTTTTCGACACAATGCTGAATTCAGACCAGAACCATGAACGTGACCTCAATGTAATCCACTGCCTACAGCAAGCTAGACAGCAAATTGACACCGCTATGTTGGTTATGAAGCTGAACAATCCATGTTCTGACATCACAAAAATCTCTGCCGTTACTACGACTCCACAAACGGTCATTCGAAATAAACAAATTGCTCTAAAGCATACAGAACGGAATTCGATCGTTGCTAGAAGAATGTCTTTGCCAGGTGATAGAGACAATTTGAAATTATAAAAATCAATTTCAAACAAACTATTTTTTTCTCAGGTCGTCCATCTGATCCATCGAAGCTTGCCGCTGGCAGCACTCCAGGAATGGTTAGGAAGAAACCGATGATCCCATCCAACCTTGTGAAACCTATGGCACCTCGTGGAGACACTCCACGTCCCACGGCATCGCAGCTCAAAACCGTGTCATTATTGAGAAAGACGAGTTCTTCATCTTCGGTTGCAAGCAGCAGTTCCGCGACCAAATCTGTGCCGACTACTGTCTCTAGAAAAGCCATAGCTGGAGCCAAACCCGTAGGTAGTGTACGACCAACTTCAAGTGCCGCTGGGAAGACAACGACATCCGTGGTCAGGTCTGTCAGTGCGTCAAGGCTCGACAAAAAGTGAAACGAAGTATTAGAAGTGCATTCCGGTTGGCCATATTTATTTTATTACTTTTATGAAATTTTTTTGGCGTCTAATTTTCGAACACTTTACACGAACACGTAACTGTTTTCCGTATAGTACTACTCATTATAATATGGTTCGTTTTATAGTAAAGTTCGATGTAATAAAAATGTTAAAAAATACCGAATTATTCTTATAAATATGGAAATAGGGGAATTTACCTATTCTAGGCCTTCACGCTAAGCAGCGTTCACACTTTTTTTAAGTATTTCTCCAGCGCCGTGCACACATCTGACGTTTTTGTTTGTTTGCGATTCTTCTCCTCGCTCCTTCCTCTCTACAGAATCTACAGAATTATCTAGAATAGGTTGAAAGTGTTTTTATAAAGCTCCAACCTTCTCGAGTGAGTGTAAATACTTCACTCAACTACTTAGTGCTTTAGTAGTTAGCTGGTCTGACCTGCCGCTGGTCGTTACGCCTTCTATCTTTGAGCTCTAAGATGATTTGAGCGGCCGCTGTGATTACAGCGTCGTTGATTTCTCTGTCGGGACACATCCTCTGGACAAGGTCATCATGCGGTTGCTCACGTCATCGAAAAACATTGTCTTCTTAGTCGTCAGTTTAAGGATTGATGCGTACCGGGTAGGCTTCAATCCACTTATAACTACTGTCTATCAGCACAAGGAGGTCGGATCTTCGAAAAGAAAAATGGTCCACGTTAACTCTGTCTCCTGGAGCAGACGTCAGGCGCCACGATGAAACCGGATCGCGTCTTTTTAGTCGTTGCTGAATACACAGTTCGCATTTTCTTCCAAGATTTTCAACGTCATTATTCAAGCAGGGCCACCGGGAATATGATTGGATACTGCCTTTAAAAATAGCCCTCCTCAAAATTCTAACTGCTTCTATTCAATTTCACAGCCTGCCGTACTCTAACGGAACTATCAAACTTTCTTCTCATATCTTTGGTTCTAGCAGAAACTGCTGTCTATTCCTAGAGTGTATCGAAAATAAGCTATCCACAAACTTTCTTTCAAATTATGTTGAAACTTGATATTTTATTCATACAAAAAATTGATCCTTTATTGTACGAGGTTAAACTTGAACATAATGAAGACCGGATGAAATTTAAGTTATTCCTTCACGAATTTTCGAACTTTGGATCGAATGCTCTTCATCAAGTTCCGGACAAGTGTTGCATCGCATTTTTTGGACGCTTGAGCCCAAATTTTTTTGAACTCCTGCATGTTCCCAGCTGCCTTATCAGTCTTCTTGAAGACCCTCTTCACGATTGCCCAGTAACGTTCGATGGGTCGAAGCTGAGGGCAATTTGGTGGATTGATATTTTTCTCAACGAAATCTATACCCTTTTCCGCAAGCCAATTGAGAGTGGTTTTGGCATAGTGAGCCGACGCTAAATCCGGCCAAAACAGTGGAGGTGTACTATGCTTCTTATATAAAGGCAACAATCTCTTCTGGAGACACTCAGATCGATAGATTTCCGCATTTATATTTCCGGTAGTGTAAAAAATGGTTGACTTGAAACCACAGGAACATATTGCTTGCCATACCAGTACCTTTCGACCGAATTTCTCCACTTGAATCGACCTGTCCGCATCGCTCACATCCTCCCCAACGACGGCAGTAAAGTATTGTGGACCTGGAAGGGTTTTTGAGTCCTCCTTTACATAGGTCTCATCGTCCATCAAAACATCGAGATTTTCTGCTTCTTGTAGGTCTTCAGGTGGTTGCGCCTCTTGATACGCTGGATCATTCCGACACTCATTCCTGCTTTTTTGGCCAAATCCCGCATTGACATTGATTTGTTCTTCATGATTAGAGATACCACTTTCTGCTCCAGTTTCGGGTTGGAAGAACCGGGTTTTCTGCCTCTTCCTGGTAGTTCATCCAAAGAATAGTGTTCCCCAAACTTATTAATGATGGTTTTAACACTCGCATGATGAATTCCAAACCGCTTCGCCAATTTTCGCATAGTAATACCCTTCTCACTTAGCCATGTGTCCAGAACCTTAATTTTCACTTCCTTTTCAATACGCGACATTTTGAAAACGCAGAATTTGGACCGCACAAACAAGTAAACAAAAGAAAGCTGACAGTCAAACGCACAGCATGCAGTGTTCAGAGCATAAAAAACTATCACAAATACATGCGTACAACGCAAATGTATGTGGATAGCTTATATTCGATACACTATTTAATAAGAAGATATTTCCATGTCAAAACAATATGATCCTGCCAATCTATTCATTTTCACAATTCCCAGGTGTACCTGCTGAAGTTCATCCAGCACCATCTTCCTCTGCTTAGTTGGGCTAGTTAGTTTCCTGTACTGTTCTTGACCGCGTGGTTTGGACGTACTCGACAGCTCGATTCATTGGCTTGGCTCTTCTGCTTTTGACAAAAATTTGCTTCCTCTCCACTAGAGAACCTGTGTCAACCTCCATTAAATACCAGACACTCACGCCATCTTCGTCATGATCATCATCTTCACATTGCATCGGAAATCTTGACAGAAAATCTTAAGGAACAGTGTGAGCACCCTTCACATGACGAATATCATAGTCGCAGTCTGCCTGAAAAGCGTCCCATCATTGTAATCGTTCTGCTGCCGTCATCGGAATACTGAAACAAACCAACGGCTTATGGTCCGTCACAAGTTCAATATGTCGACCAAATAGATAGTTTTTGAACTTGTTTCCATAGTACCGTAGTAGATTGCCAATGTTAAGGACATACACGACCGAGTCTTTTCCCATTAAATATTCCAGGTTAGAATAATTTCCACTTCAAGTGCTTGAGATAAAAATTAGCTATATCGAGAACAAACGGGGTTTCAATTGCCAACCGAAGGTTGCTTCAAAGAAGCAAGCATTTGCTGAAAATATTAGCAACACGCGAAATGAGAGGGACTCGGTCGTGTGTGTCAATAACGGTCAATAACAGAATATCCAGCTTCATTTTTCTTGCAGATGTGGGCCGTAATCGGACGTTCGGATTTATCCGGAAATACATGAGTTGTAACAGCTCCAATACCTTCGTGTAATGCATCGCAATACAGGCGAACAGGAAGATTGAGGTCGTAATGGGCCATTACAGTACCTTCAGGGAGTAACTTCTTCGCTTCTTCAAAAGTTTTCTACTGCTGTTCGGTTCATGAAAACCTCACGCCATCTTTCAATAACTCGTGGTTCAACCACTGAGCCAGACTTGAACAGAACTTGGCATAATGGTTTCCTTTTCGAACAAACCATAGACTAACTCTAAGACCAGTAGGTCCCGAACAAATTCGATTTTTTTTTTGGCTCAGTCAGTATTAGCACATCCGTCCCAACCTCGGTACCAAGCTTAATAATGCGCCCCTAATAGATCATTGCACGGAATGTATTAACCTCACTTTTTTGACAGTTCAGGGAGCTTGTTTACAAGGTGTTAGAATTTGAACCGTTTAAACGAAATTTTTCATTGGCTTTTTCCGGATTCTGTACGATTAGTTTCAGGAAACGATGTAAAAATAAGCACTAGTGTCTGTTTTCCGGGTATTTTACTTCAATCGTAATAAATTTGGAGCTTAAAATCTCAAACCGATCTTACCGAATATATTCTAAGTAAAAGTAAACATGCTCCCTGAACTGTCAAAACTGCATTGATGATGCCATCGTGCAATGATCTATAATGAACTCACACGAACACACTCGCAAATATTCTGTCAAAATAACACAACAAATCAAAACAAAGGCGCAAATATGTCTAGCAAGGTACTGGCTTCAAGGTGTACTTCGGACCAAGGGGTCCTACAACAGTGAACCAATTTCAAATCGCTAGTTGCATATTGATTGTTGAACAAACACACGTACATCCTTGACGTCAGCTGGTGCCTTCACATCCAAAATAGCTCGAACTTTTTCGAATCATTATATAAGCCATCTTCATCGATCGCCTGTCCAGTATACGCCATCTCTCCTCTTGAAAATTTCACATCTCTGCGTATTCAATACGTATCCAGCGTCCTTGAGACGAACCAATATTTGCTCCTAATTCCAAATTGCGATTTCCTACCCGCGACACAAGGAAGACTCCGCGTACCCGTACTTTTGCAGGTACTATCTTAAGCAGCCTGGCGGGACCTGTGTCAAGTGGAAGTTTTACCGTTCCGAAAATCGACCCATCTTTGGTGGAACTGTTCCATTCTATCTGCCACTTTACCATAGATGCGGCACTAGTGGTCTTCCGGATACTTCTTGGGCCACGTTGTCCGAAGCACTGTACGTCCTTTTTTGTGATGATGCCTATGGGCGTAACACATTTGGGATAGCTGCTATCCACGTTTTATTCTGTGACCCCGACGTACACAAAATGGATCAAATCTGTGCGCGCACTAGTGTTCGAATTGTCCGAGAACATCAAAGTGCATTAGGCCACACCAACATTTTTATATTCGAAAATGGATTCGTTCATACGAAAACAAGAATGAATCTTTTGAACTCGTTCGAATCCGATACCCGTTAGGCCCTAGTGAAAAATATTTCTCAAAATATTTTCCACCAAAACAAATCGATCAATGCTAAAGCACGACAGGCACGACAGAACAAATCAACTCGACAAGGATTTTTCATTAGGGCCTAACTGACAAATGTAAACAATTGCGTGTTCCGTAAATTTCTCGTGGCACAAATGCTACCCATGTAAGCTTCCAATTCTTTCAGATAGGTGAGCTCTTCCTCTTCAAAATGACTGTGGTGGATTGATTAGGCTAATTTTCAATGACGAGAAATTCACGGAAGAAGCCATTGTACAGTGGTTCAGAATGCGAATTTATCTGGAAAGATACATTTTCAGCCTAAGTTTGCAGTTTTGGAGCAAAATTGTCTTCCAGAAAGTTGTTTCTAATAACTGAGCGCTGCTTTTGGTGTGAATGAAAACTAGGGTGATCCTTATTTTCAGAGAAATCGAAAATCTAACTTTTTTATTTGCAGTAAACAAAATAGGCCTTTTTCAAATGTTGGTTTTTGTAGTTGGGGCAAACCGGGCAAACCAAAACAGTATTTTTTATCAGCATTTGAAAGAATTTGTATTATTGCATATCTTGTCTGGAAACTTAAGATTGGTTATTTGTTTAAATCGAGTAAAACACATTTGAAAAGGGCGTAATGTTATAAGAAAATCGTGGAAGACAATGCTCCAAAACTTCAAAATTCGTCTGAAAATGTATCTTTTTAGCCAAATTTGCATTCTGGACCACTGTGATCTCATCAACAATAGCTAACTAACGTAACTAACTGAACACGGTTGAGCTACTATGATCAAACATCAAAAGAATGTTATAGCAAAATTACTTATCATTAATATCGGAAGTAAAAACTTTCTTCAGGACAGTTTTCTTTAGATAATTTAGGGTGTCCATACAGAAGAAACAGTTTTTTGCTCTAACTTTTTAATTTCAAATTTTCCAACAACGTTGACTTCAAATGATTTTAAAAACTTAAAAAGATACAATTCTTGCCGATATCTCTTACCGATAGCGAGTAATCACCGATTTTCTTATAAAATAACGCCCATTTCAAATGTCTTTTGCCCACTTTAAAAAAAAATAACCTATTCAAATGCTGTTAAGAAATGCTTTTTTGGTTTGCCCCAACTAGAAAAACCAACATTTGAAAAAGGCCTACTTTGTTCACAAAAATCATAATAACTTTTGTTTGCCACAGGGGGCGCGATGTGCGCACGCTTAGTAGATAGAAAGAACATTTTAAAGATTTTGATGAAGATTTTAAAGATTTACTGCAAAAAGATGCAGCACGATGCAAGTTGAAGGATTAAGATTCACAAGCTGCTACAAGATTTTTTAAAGATTGATTCGCTAGCGTGGGATTTTTCGATCATCTTGAATCTGGATTTAGATGTGTCGCACCTCCAGGTTTGCCATACACTCAGCGAAATAAACTTTCGATATTCATAAGATTGCATTATGATTATTTGCTATAAGAAATCTCTATGAATTTCATAAATTTATCGTATGAAATAAAATGATTTTGAAAAAATAAAAATATGGTGCAAACTGGATTTGAACCGTGAGCGTTGAGGTTATGGTTCTAGTGACTTGCCCACTAGTATATATCAACACTTGTAATCAGGAAAGCTTAAAGGCGTACAAGAGCAACGTCGTGTGAAACAAAATCCATTCATAACCCAAGTAACCACAAGCATTATATTATTGCACTTATTCAACCCAAAATCAACATCGGTAATGCGGGATCGCATCAATTCAACAGTTGTCAAGTAATGAAGCGTTAGATTAGCTTAATAATGTAGTGATGCATTGCCAATGCAATAATGCTACTTCAGCAATGTCTTATGGCATTACAAAAGCTATAGCATTAGTTCGATCTTAGTTGGGCCCTTTTCAGCTTTAATCCAACTTCAATGATGCACTAGACGTAATACATATGCCCTATATATGCATGCTATTACAGCCTCGTGGTTACTTGGGAAGTCAGCCTTATAAAATTCCCTAGCATCGTTCATAAGTTCAACCTTATGAAATTCTTAAGATTATTTGGCTCTATCGTACACTCACGATAGAGACGATTTCTGCGCACTGAATAAGGGTAATATTTTTCTTTTGAGTGTATCAATATCAGGGCTGGCCGAAAGTCTGTTAACCAATCTGTCAGCTCTATTTTCGCTACTCACCGATAGGTAACGGACTATCATCTGCTGGCATATCCAATACATTTTCATTCATGAAATACCTGAAATACACCTACGCACTTATTTACGTCAGATTCCGAAGTCGAGCGAAAACTGTTGTTTACATTCGAAGGGGCAAATCAAACATTAAATTTCCGTGATATTCAGCCCATTTTTATTTGCTTCGCCAGCTCTTTCAAAACTATTCCGCAATGGACCGCAGCAGGCGGTTATCGAGTGAAAGTTCCTCCGATCCGATTGCCCCCATCAATTTTGCCACCGATAAGTACCCATTCTGCATTGTATGGACACCGATTCCTGTTCTGACATGGTTCTTCCCGTTCATTGGCCACATGGGCATCGCCATGTCCAACGGAGTGATACGTGACTTTGCCGGGCCGTACTTTGTCTCCGAGGACAACATGGGATTCGGTAGGCCCACCAGATATCTCCAGCTGGATCCCTGCTTCGTGGATGGTGGTACCGTAGAATGGGATGAATGCGTCTCGAAGGCATCCGTGGTCTACGGTACTCGAATGCATAACTTATTTTGTGACAATTGTCACTCGCACGTCGGAATGGCTCTCTCGCTGATGAAGTACAAGCAGTATACTAACTGGAATATGGTCGTGCTGGCCTTTTGGATGTTCTTTGTCGGAAAGTACGTTGGCATCCAAGGATTCCTTAAAACGTGGACACCGTTTTTGATAGTCTTGCTGACATGCACCCTGGTGGCCGTCTATCTAAAGTAGGACAGAGACGTGCTTCTTCCAGCAGGTCAGGAATATTAGCAACATGTATTGAAGCAGATGCTCTGGGCAGTGAATTTACTCTCCGAAGTTAAAGCGAGGCAGACTTATGAATGTATTTATTTTAACTTATGTACTGAACCGATCAGTGGAATGTTTTACTAAGAAAACTAGAATAAAGCTTCTATAAACGTATCACCTGCTTCTATAAACATATCGCTGTTCGCTTATCTAGAGAATGCACTGGGGTATAAAAATAAAATCAGCGTGCTTAACTGGAGATATCAAAGTATTTAGATTGTGTGTCAGAGCTACTTTTAACCATTATTCGGGGACAGACATGAAAAAGAATAGCTTATTTGGATTCTGCAAAATCATCTGTGTTAGGATTTATATGTCTAACAGTACTAATACTAATCAAAATCTATGTTGTATGACTAGGGTAAACGATAATTTGCTTCTAGTTTGGACGAAAAGGATTTTCAATTGTGTTGTGCGTTGGACGTAGAAATAAAAAAACATCGATAACGGAAACAATTCATCGATTGGACCTCTTTCCACAATGATACCCGATCACGACTTACAAGAATGGGGCCTCTCTTGATACAACATATCAGGTGAAACTGTTTGAAGACCTATGAAAAATGCCATGAGCACCTCTCGATTTTAGTCACTGCTTGACAGGAACTGATCCAGGTTTTTGTATGAGAAAAGCCCGCTGTTTAAAACGTTAAATAAGTTGAATGGTATTTGGTTCATGAATTCATGTAAATGTGTCTTCGGAAAAGCGTGTAAACCCATTCTAGGAAATGATTCGGATTCGTAAGTATTTTAATTATATATTATTGTTTATTTCAATGGCAACAATGTATTAACAGTCGCTTAACTGATTACAAATAAGAGTTATCAATCTTACAACTCCGCGTTTCTGAGCATCAGTTTCTTCGAAGTCTGGCGCCGAAAGCGGATTAAGACTTACAAACTAAAACACTGGTATTAAATTAAACCCATCAAAAATTGAGATGTTGGATTTTAGTAAACGGAACTTAACTTTTCCCAGCAGATATTGAGGGAAAAGGCAAGATTGGGACAAATATAGTGACTCCTAAAACTTCTTGATCTTCTCGTTAATCGCATCAGCATTTTCCAACAGTTTCTTCCACTGAGGAACAGTTAGGCTGATTCCTTTTTTGCCTGGCAGCGTTTTTCCATCCTTTTCATAATACTCACGCACATTCACGTAAACCTTATTCTTGAACTCACTCACCGTTACCTTGCGGTTGCGGTCCAACGGCCATTCCTCTTCACCCTTGTCGTTAGTTGAGCTGGCGGAAGTACTGTCTGTTTTGGTTTTCTTGACCGGTGTGCGCTGTAAAAATTAAGACCACGTTTATATTGAATGACGATCTGAACACTCTTTGCAATACTTACATCATCCGGTCCGGAATCCGAGTCCGACGTATCATCCTTCTTATTCTTTGGCATCGTTTGGTGTTACCTTTACGGAACTAAAGGCTAACGAATGTTGACTTGGTGCTTTGAGGTTATAATCAAGATGCGTGAACAATATTCACATTAAATTCACATAAATAGTACAAACAAAAGAAGCTAATTACCGTCTAGTGCACTAGATTATTGTAGGCAAAGGAATGGTCAAGTAACACTTAACTGCTACTTTAATTCAGAATTTTGATAAAATTTCCCGGACAAAAATGGAATTAAAATTGGTTGTTTGACAACTGTAACCGTTCAAGACGAAAGCAAAAGCGCGGTGCTAATAATGGGCGATCTCGATTATTTTTGTGTTGCCACAAATTGCCCAGGGATGCCAGATACACGGAGAAAAACAAATATACTATAAAGTATATACACAGAGAACAGACATCCAAGCTGGAGTGCCAAATGCCATGAGCGTGGTGAAATCCACCATTTTCATGGTTATTGTAGCCATTATATGCAATAGTCATCTTGACCATGATATAATTGTCGGTATAACGATAGAATTTTTTTCAGAGTGCCATTTTAAAATTATTGCTCGTGTCCGTTAGTTTTGGTGAATCGTATGTTGATGGCGCCACTTGCCCGCCTCGAGATTTGATAGGCTGTCAATTTTAGTTTGGTGAAACCTAGACTAGGCGGCGTTGTTTTTCCAACGGTTTGCTTTTGAATATTTACACAGTAAATTGGGGTAAAAATGTTCGAGCCTGGATGTCTGTTCTCTGTGGTATATATACATTCTACTCTGAGAAAAATTGGATGGTCTATTTTACCATTATTGGGGGTCACCCGGATAAAAAATAACCATACAATTACAATACAATAATATAAAGTAACCTTAAAATCTATTTCCGACCATTATTTTTATTGTTCATGAATCAGATAAATAAAAATCTACAATTCACTCCATAGGCTAGGTTAACAACGTGTGACTATTTTCTGAAGAAAATGGCTGCATTATTCGGTTTAGGGCATTTTCAGCGGCGGTCTAATTTTAGATCAACTTTATACCTGATTTGCATCAGCGAAACTTGAATAGAACTAGCTAAAACAGACCAACCCTGCATTCCCCGCACCGGTGTTGTATTTCTTGTTGTTAAACCCGCCAACACCTGTCATGCTGTCGATCATTCAACATAAGAGATCAGAAGTTTTATTTTCAGAGATCGCAGATTTTTCACAAACATTTTGTCATTGGTTGCTTTGACCAAACAATTTTTAATGCCAGTAGTGCGTCGTTAGCTGACGACTAGGAATACTTGTTCTTTCATTTGGCTGAAGGTGAGTGTGTAAATGCATACATTTTAGTAAAACGATATTAGATAATGCTGATTTGTAGTTTGGCAGCGGATAAACAAGAGTCGAAACGGAGAGAGTCACGCCCCAACGTCGACCGTCATCTCCGTTCCGGTCATCAGAAGCTGTTCCTGGACTACTTTAGCGACACGCAAAGCTACAACGAGATGCACTCTCTGCGTTTCCGCATGCCAAGAAAGGGAGGGCGACAACTAGAGTCAACTAGAGGCTTCTCCAAAATTTATCTGTATGAGCTATTTGCAAGTGCTTATCATGACCGATCTATCGATAACACATTGTTTACTTTGAAGACTTCATAAATTTTCATTTCCAAGCAATCGAAATACTATGCGGAATCTCGCAACTTCCGCATTTTTATCTAGTCAGCGTTTTTCGGAAAATGCAATGGCTGCAAAAAAACTAAGACAAGCATTCGTTATTTAGGAACTAAACGAAAAGGCAATTCACTAGCACCGGGAGCAACTAGATGTAATAATCAGCATCCGAGACAAGCAATACAACTTTTTGTCCACCGGCTCACAAATCAGTGCCAACATTAGATTAGGGCGAATCTGCTTTTGTTAACAATGGCTTTTGTAGTCATTTTCTCTAGAACAAATGGTCACAAATACAAATTAAGCACTCTTTAAGCAAGAGGAGCTTTATCTCTATCCGCTGATATATTCAGTTTGAACAAATTGTCTTAACCTTCCGATAACTTAGCAGACAAAATGTTTGTTTACAAAAGCAGATTGGCCCTAATCAAATCAATCTTTTACTAGTCAAGGTGGTGCATTCGTTCATGCCTTGACCTACCCCACATGGGGATGCTTGGTAAAAGATTGTGTACCTATTTCGAAATACTACCTCACAATGCCCTCCGCTCAATTTCAAACTACTTCTATTCAATTTTTACCGCCTGCCATGAGCTAACGGAACTATCAATACTTTCTCTTAACAACTTTGTTCTAGCAAAAAAATTGCTGTCTACTCCTAGAGCCTCATGGTGATGAGAAATTATTTCCTTCTCAAAAACAACATCAATAAAGAAAGTGTGGTTAAAAGTAAGTAAGCAAGTCGGTCCAATCATTGCCCAAAATTTGATGAAAGGGGTCAAGGCAAAGGTGCGGGCATTTGGGTTGGGAGAAGAGGTTCAATAAACCAATGATGTCAAAACTTAACCATTTAGTATTACTATTTTTCCAAAAAGTTTGAAAAGAATCGGGCTCAATGAAAATTTTTGGTGGCCTATTTTGTGTGTACAAATTTCATCGAATACAGTCTTTAGATTATATTCTCTCTCACTCGACAAATTCTAACCACCAGGCGGCCAATGAAGCCCAGAAACTGGGAGAAAAAACTCCTTAAGGTGTATGAAAACTACTCCTTTCGTTATGACACGGCTTGAGTTCGAGTGATACCAACAATCAATATGCAACTAGCGATTTGAAATAGGTTCACTGTTGTAGAACACCTTAGTCCAAAGTACACCTTGAAACCAGCACCTTGCTATACATTTTTGCGCCTTTGTTATGATTTCCGGTGTTATTTTGACAGAATATTTGAGAGTGTGTGCGTGTGAGTTCAATATTAGGGGCGCATTCGAGGGGCAAATCATTACATACATAACTGAATCGAAAATGTGTAGAAATTTGGGAAAATGCATTGAAAAGTACACCAGCGCATTCAATGCGCTAAAAAATGCACGAATAAATCAAATGCGCTCAAAAATGTGCAATGAATGCGTACTCAATGCACTTCTCAATACGAGAGGCTGAATCGAAAATGCATGAGTGGTTTGCCCCTCGGGCGCATTATTAAGCTTGGGACCGAGCTTGGGACCGATGTGCTAGTACTGACTGAGCCAAGAAAAAAATCGTATTTGTTTGGGACCTACTGGCGTTAGAGTTAGTCTATGGTAATACCATGGTGCTAAAAAAATCACTTCCCCAAGAACAGAAAGGCGAAAATGTATAAATATCCGATGAAACTGTTACGACATAATTCGTGGTTTGAACGACGAAAAACACAGCATGAAAGGGCTGAGCTCGGTGTTGATCGTATAATAAATCATATAAAGAAAAAGAACGCGGAATTGATCGAAACGACGTAGGATCCAAGCCATTTAGGAGCTTCTTGTTGATATTTTTGTAATGAATTCCTCTCCTAATTATTAACGGAGCAGAGGTGAATATTTTATACGCAAGAATTGACGAATAACCAACAATCAATTTCGATGAGTCTGGAATCTTGTTATACTTTCTCAATTTGTGTACAAAACAACGGATGCTACTCTACGTTTTAAAATTCGTGTGTAATTCCAAACAATCACAATTGATTCTAATAGATTAATATCTTGCACCTTGAAAGAAGAAAATTTATGTAGTCTAGTTTAGTTACATTAGTGAGACTTTATATAGAATAATTTCTATTTCCTTTCTCTTGACTGTACAAAGCAAACACAACCAACATTACAACAAAACATACGATGCATCACCCGTCCAATAACTACAGTTCAATGAATCAACAGAAGCAGAACGAAATTAATCGAATTGCCTACCCTAATAAATTTTGTATGGCTATTTTTCATAACGACCTATTCCAAACCCTTAATGAAATGGTTGGAGGATTTGTGATATCGTTCGTTTGAGGTATTTTTTTATCAGGGTATCTCGCCAATATTGAAACCCACGCCAACTAATTAAAGAGACAATCTCAAAAATCTATCGAGAAATGTAAAGTTATTATCGTTTAGAGTATTTCAATTATTCGTGATGGTCACTATTTTTCAAATTTCAATTTGAACCTTAAAATAGCGCGGAACCTTAAAAATGTGGTCCAAATGGAATGTTAGATTGGGAAGTAAGTAGTTATGTGGGAAAATTCTATTGTTCACACTAAAACATACGTGATATACATACGTGATAGAGTATCTTGATATCAAATTCCATGCACATTAATTCCAGTGCCAGCTAGATAGATGATGATATCATGACAGTCTATATCCCGTAATATAAGTTGTAGTGTGAACGGGGTATTAAGGATCACCCAATTGATACGTTGAGGTTCGCTGACGTAAATTTGACAGAAAACACATGGGAAAACTCTAGGGGTGCGACTCTTCCAGATTATCTCAGATTTAGAAAAGAAATCATGTTTAATCAAAATGTCTAGTCCAAACCGGATGAAATTTAAAAAATTCTAAAAAATCCGATTTAACAAAATTATTGGATTTCATCGAACGAAATCGTAATAAGCGATTCGCATCTCTTTCTAATCGACCAGTTTTGAGGTCATCGCTATGAAAGATAATCGACGATTTTTCACAATTTCATCCGATATTTCGATATTGTCGATTTTTGAAAAGTTTCATCGATTATTGTGAGTTAAACTTATTAAAGTATATTTTGTTTAGAGTGTCCATTGGCAACATTGGCTGTCAGCTTGGCCAATCAGAAAAAAGGAGCGAAAAGCGCAGCGATGTCGTGTGGTATCACATACCAGGCCAAATTATCGTTTCAAAGTCTTGTGGCGTGATGCGAACCTCGACAAGGTATTTTGCCATGCTAGCAGATGCCACACCTCCACCACATTAATGGGCGCCTGCACTAAATAATGTTGTTATATTCTTATAACTCGCAGCTGTAGGCTGAAAACCGGAAAACCCCACTCGCGCTTAACAATTTTACTCTTTTTGCTAATGTTTGCATTGTGGCGCATCTAGTGCGCTGTACAGCGCATCTGATTTTCTCCACAGCTGATTTGGGCCCGCTGTCAGCTGTCAAATAGAAGTATAATAATTTGTTTTGGTTGTTTGTTTTGATGTGAAACACCACAGAAACCGATTTTTCTGCTTTGTATGACGTGCATAGCGAAAGCAAGCAACAACAAACAAAACGTAAACGAGCAACAACAGACACAATTTACAATGTTGACATTATTTTGACAGCTGAGCTTGCTGAGATGTTGTCTACGTGAAAAAGTGGTCCTTGTCATAGGCCTGGGAAAAGCATTTAACTGATTTGCACGAGTGATTTTTTCCGGTTTTGAACTGCAGCGAGAATATTCTTCAAATTACAGGAAAAATGTAGGTGATTGTAAACGGAAATGTTTGTTGTTTCAACAGTTTTCGATTGTTATTTTCAAACAGCAATTCAGTTTGAATCATACTAAAATTTGTTTGAAACAATCCATATAAGCGTTGGTAAAATCAAGCAACAAATCTGTTTGTTTTCGTAGCTGCCATAATGAACGAACACGATCAAGTAAAATTGATCAAAATCGTGACTCTTATCGGTAAAATCCGATCGAATCGGATGAAATCCGATCAAATCGGATGAAATCCGATCGAATCGGATGAAATCGTGAATAATCGAAACTAGCAGATATTATTTCACCATAGTTAGATTAATGAGAGTAATTGTGTAAAATTAAAAGAATCATGGATAAATCAAACTTATCCACTATGAATGGATGAGTGTCGCACCCCTAGGGAAAACTTTCAAACGCAAACGCATCCGCAACGTATTAACTGTGGGCCAGCCATTAGAAAGCATTTGTTGGCCCTGAAAAGAGCCGCTTAGTTTAAATAATTATACGGCCATGTTTGTATTTGTATTTGCTACGATGGTTGAGAGAGTCACTATCTTCTGCCGTAGAAGATAGTTGAGGATCTGTTGAGGAATAAACATTTAATAACTTATGATAGTTTTGCTCACTGTTATAACGAAATTGGTTGTTATTACTAGATGTTTCATCGTTGAAAATTATGATCATTGCAAACGGAGGTCACAGCAGTGGTTCTTGTTTTTCCAACGCACTGAGACGCAAAGAAACAGTTTTATGGACTAATTTTCATTTGAATAGAACATTACCTATTCTATTCTAACGCTTACACAGCCAGTAATGAAAAGCATCCTGGAAAATATTTAACCAGTATTTTTCTTAGCAATAATAATATTTGTGGCATATTTGTAATATGACAAAAATATTAAAACGGTCAGGCCTACTGTGCAGCGTTGGGGGTGAGAGAAGATTCAAAAATAAACGGCAACTACACACAAACATTTTTTTTATTCCAGCAAAATGTTTTACTGGTTGTTAAAGGCCAGTATCAACCGCAATTTTGTTCAATATTACCAAGCGGAATTTCATAATTGATCTGCATGGAACGAAATGTCACCTTGACTTACGGAATAATCGAGCGGAATATTTTTCTGAAAGTAAAAGTGACAGCTCCCATCAGTTTGCGTGGAAACCTTACAAATTCCATTTTTATATTTCATTCTTTTCAGGTGGATACTGCTGTAGAAATTTCTTTTCGCTTCTTTACTTTTCCGTTTCAGTAAACGGAATTTATCATGGGTTTGGGATAAAAAAAGAAATTTCTTTCGAACACGATACTGATGACCTTAACCAGCAATTCTCCTTGTTGCTGAAATCCAACAATCGGTTTCACCAATAGCTGAAAAACAGAAAATGTCGTAAATGGTACGCGTCAACGACGGAAAGTTGTGTTGATTAACCATCTAGCATTTTTTTTTTAATTTCAAGTTCTTTGTTTAGTTGCAAAAACGGATCCGAATCTTCAGAACATCGTTGAAACATTGAACTTAGAAAGCTGATTTCGAAGAACTGTTTGGTGAGTAAAATATAATGAAAAATACATTTGATTTTTGTAAGTTGGTGTTTTCAAGACAAGAATATGGCAGATGCAGTTAAAGTAATCTGATAATACATTTAACTAATCGTGTTCTTTTTTTGTTGTATGAAGCACGTAATCATTTATAATGTTTGAAAATTGGAAATATCCGTCTTATCAACATGCAACTCTAGGAATGGACAACAATTTCTGCTAGAACCAAAGATGTGAAGAGAAAGTATTGATAGGTCCGTAAGAGCACGGCAGGTTGTGAAATTGAAAAAGAAGTAGTTGAAATTGACCATAAGGCATGCCTGTATGATATTGAATCAGCTTCCTAGCCCAAAGGATAAATGCTATTCTTTCATGTGGAAAATGCAGTTTCCCTTTGAATATTATGCATTTTCACTGCATGCTAGGAAGAGGGAAAAGAATTTTAGTTTCAAAAACCGTTGAACGGTTTGTTTTTGTAAATTTTAACGAACTTCGATATTGATTAAGAGTTGAAAATTGTTGAGTTTCTATTTTGAAAATCACTTCGAAATACATTTCAGTGCAAAAATATTCACTGGTTCGTTTCCTTTTTTTCTACTGTATGTCACTGCGAGTTAACGTAGCATCGAAATTCTAATTTTTGATTTGTTTTATTTCTATAATTTTCATTCTGTACACGTGGGTTCATGCTGGTTCTCCAAGATTGTCACTTTTAATTCTCTCTTCATCTTGCAATCAGGGAAGAGGAATTTCAAAAAAAAAACTCGCAGTCATTTAGACACATTGTTTTTTTTCACCAGTTTTTAAAGTGCTGCACAGTTTCTTTGAATCCGTATTAAAGGGTGTTTCGATCAAAATTTGGTCGACTTAAACTTGATGCATTTCCTGTCATCGTGCATTGAAATTTTTGCACACCCCTCATTTTGAAGATGTGTGCATAACTCTATTTTGATTTTGAGATTAGCACTTCAGTTATCAAAATGTCGTCGAAGGAAGAGAAGCAACGCATCAAAATTTTGCACGTGCCGGGCGAAAATCGAAACTACTCTCTCTCAAGTTGGCGAATTTCTTGAACTGTTACTAACTATATCCAACTGTTACTAAAGTATTAAAAGTGTTCGGTCAACGTTTGTCGACAGCCAGGAAAGCTAGATCGGGGGGAAATTGAAAGCCGTATGCCACAGCGACTACAAAATGAGCTGCCCGCTCTCTGTCTGAGATGTCGCAAATAAACTAGGAGTGGTGCCTTCAACCGTGGATAGAGCTAAAAAATGAGCTTGACTGTCGACTTACCAGAAAGTGGTGACTTCAAAACGCGACGATAAACTAAACACTTCGGCCAAGGCACGATCGAGAAAGTTGTACACGACGATGCTGACGAAGTTTGATTGCGTGGTACAGGGCGATAAAACATACGTTATGGCAGATTTTAAACAGCTTCCTGGACAGGAATTTTATACGGCAACCGGACGAGGAAAGGAGGCAAATACTTTCAAGCACATTAAACTGTCAAAGTTCGTGAAGAAATATTTGGTGCGGCAGGTAATCTATACTTGTGGCTTGAAGAGCAACGTTTACATTGCGACCGGAACCGTCAACCAGGAAATTCATTTGAGCGAGTGCCTACAAAAACGTCTACTGCCTTTCCTGAAACGACACAATTGTTCCGTCCTATTTTGGCCGGATTGGGCATCTTGCCATTACGGAAAAAAGGCCATGGAGTGGTATGCTGCCAACAACGTTCAGGAGACCGCAGCAAGCCGTGCTTTAAAACTGACGTGTTTTGTTTTTTTGCTGCGTCGCTTTCGCGAAAAAAAAAATCAAACAATAATACGTAATTTACCTTAATTAACAGTGATATCATGAATTATCCGCGTGCTTTGAAAAAGACAATCGATTCACTCCCGAAATGTGTAAGTGTCGGTAGTATTTCCACGTTTTTTGATTTTTTGTGCTGCGCGCCCGCACCCGGAAGAAGAGTTACATCAGCTTAGTTTTGTATATTAGTGGTAATATTGTGACATCCGGACATAAATTATTAAGTTTGAGTGTTTGTCCGCTTTGTCGCGAGTGAAACGATGATTATTAGTAATTTTCAAGTTCGATATAGAGTCGCCTCTTAGCGGGGATTTGATTATTGGCAGAGTGTGGAGTGGAAAAAAAAAGAAGACAAGTGCATGTAGAAAACGGCCATTTGCTGGTCAGAAGCAGCAAACGAAGACAACACGCTTATTTTGTCGCGAGTGCATGAAATTAATTACGAATCAACGTTGAGATTTGTCATGTTTACGAATGAACATGCGAGTGTCATTAAGTTAGCGGCCATGGGTGAGATGTTTCTGACTATAACTATATAACAATAACTTCATTTTTAAATATTACCAAATTCGTGCCTGGTTTGGAATTTAACATTTCCAAATCTGGAAGTGTGTTGCAGTGCCCTTATCCAAATGATATCGGTAATGTTTGCATGCGGGGCTTATTGTATGTGAAAGTAACCTCGGAATGGGCGTGACTCTCCAGACATTCTGAAATGGGTTGCTGGATCTGCAGTAGAGCTATCACTTTCTAGCTCTCGGATTAAAGCTGCTTCCAATGGTCACTTGGGTGACTGTTGTAAACAGATTTTTTCCATAATACCATTGCCGGCCAATGAGTGTTAGATTACACACACACACACATGGAGTGGTATGCTGCCAACAACGTTCAGAACCCTCCCAACACGCCAGAGCTCCACCCAATCGAACAATATCGGGCCATCGTCAAGCGGAACCATAAGAAGACTCAAAAAGCTGTTGTGAGCGAGAAACAGTTCAAGACAAACTAGCGTTCTGTGGCGAATGAGGTGGACAAGAAGACTGTACAATATCTTATGGCAGGAGTATAACGAAAGACCTAAAGACCAGCAGTTGCTCATTGAATCAATGGTGAAGCTAAAAACCTACCATACGGTTTAAACATTCATTGCGTAAACATTCAGTGAACTGAATGAACTTTTAATTCCCTGTGATATGGTGAGATGAACTTGGAAGAAAAAGAATGAGTATAGAACGATTGCGTGGAATGGCAAGTGCAGAAGAAGAGAAAGCAAAAATTATTACCGAAATAGTTGTTCAGTTGAAATTGTGGATAGATGGACGGTGAATTTATTATTCCTGGTGCAGTTGAAAACCGGAATATAGCAGTCGCGCCAATCGATTTTACTCCCGTTCTATAAGTCCAAACAAGGGCGCATCTAGTGCGCTGTATGGCGCATCTGATGGGCTATACAGCGCACTATATACGCCACTGTTTGAATTCAGAGAACGGGAGTAAAATTGATTGGCGCGACTGCTATATTCCGGTTTTCAACTGCACCTGGAATATTGATTCAGTCCGTGTTGCATCAGTAAAGTGAATTTGATTTTTTTCAGCTCTGATTTGGTAGCTCCGATTTCACGGTTTTATTTCTGTAAATTTAAACTTCCATATTGCTTACTCAATTGTTCAGTAACTTTTGTTGTTGAGCGTTCATCACTAGTTTGACGAGAGTTCATCACTAGTTTGACGATCGATACTTTTACTGAACGGCTTACTGAACATCCAGCAGTTTGAAAGATAGTAAAACTTTTACTGACTTCAATATAAACAACTTGGTGTGTACACCTATGATGACTCCTGACATTGTCAAAAAGTGTTTTGGTATGTAGGCTTTGCAACTCTCGACAATGTCTTGTCCGACTTGTTGTTTCCCATCGGATCACATTGAGCTTCTACTCCTTGGTCTTCATCAGGGTTTTATTTTTCCAAGGACCATTTTATTAAAGCGTTTATTCTTGTCGACTTTGTACCAATAAACAATCAAAGTGATTTTTATGATATGATATATGAGTACCAAGGAAGCAATGCAGGATCTTACAAATTGTAAGATTCTGCATCGCTTGCTTCCTACTCATATGTCAGTGATATGTTTTCCGTTCGGTGGGGGACTCCGCCACACGGATCTCCTGAATCCGGCATAGTTCCCGTTTTCTGCTTCCATTCCTCGTCAACACAACTCTTGAACTCTTCTCTGCTCAATTAACAACGAACAATTTTCCGTAAATAAAACGCAAATAAAGATGGTTCCTCAAAAATCTCGCAGTGAAAAAACGCGAGTTTCTTCCAACAGTTCTAAACGTTAATTTCAATTAACGTATTGCATTCTAGATAGGGGATCACAGAGTAAATAATTGTAAACAAACAGTCAGCTGTGTAAAAAACGACGCTAAAATACTCATGAAAAGGATGAACTCCGCTAAGCTTTGGTAACCCTATAGGGGAATAGTACCCTGTAGTACTTACTTATACGTGTTATAACTCCCCAGTCTGAACAATACATAATAGCACTTTTTTTTCCTTTGTTTCAAGTCTCTCAGAGAAGAAATATTTAATTTCATTCTCATTTTTCCACTGTACAATGTGAGAAGCAAATACTGACCCTATCCAATTGCACTTCCGTTGCGCTTATCGCAAAAAACATCTTCAAAGCCAGCACATTCAATTGCTAATTCCTACAACAGTAAACAATATGACTCAACCAGCCTGTGGACAGTGACACCGGCTTTTTTGGATACACCTTTTGCATGCTAATGAGCGTTTCCCCAAAAGACGTCTCAGACTTGTTTGATTCAACCCGTGTGCTTAATCTTCAATCACAAATCAAAGCAAAGGGTGCAAAATTGTCACATATTTTTCATGCCCGAGGTGCTGGGAAAATTTGTATGCAGTTGCACTTGGGATTAACAATTGACAGACGTATGAACAGAATGCGACCGCCAAACCGACCATTTGTCCAATCGATCACGTGCTCAATGCACAGCTCAGCCAATGCAAAGAATCACGCGTTATCACCGCTGCGAAGGCGACGCGTTCCTATTGGCTATTAAAGGTTATTTGACCATTAGCGATGGTACAGTGAATTTTCGATCGGCGCTACGCGTGTATATGGTAATGATCGCTTTTTACGCTTGTAAGAAGCGTCGTTATGACAGTGAACCCCACCGGTCAGGCGTTATCCTGAATACTAACGCGATTGACTCCTTGGAGATCATCACGCACAAACAAACACGCTAAGGTGCACGTTTGACGAACGATGAAATGTATAAAAATGTGATTGTCACATGAGTTTTGCTATCAGTCTGTGAAGAGCTGAGCAATAGAACAGAATGAAATTGTTTTTGCTTTGTTTGTTTTTGGGAGCAGTATCGGCAGAAGCTCCTTTTGCTGGATATCCCGCATCAGGGTGGCGTCCTCAGGGTACCCAATTTAGATTGCCGACAGAACAAGGAATCCCTTTTGTGCAGGAGAGGGTGGCAGTCGAGATCAGCAAAGAAGAGGTTGTTAAGGCTGCCAGTGAAGATACCTTGAACAACGAATACCTTCCACCAACAACAACTGATCAAGTAAGGTTCTGCCAAAGATTTATTAAATATATTCTCCTGACTTCTCACTATTTTTGCAGCCTGAGCTTGACCCAATTCGGGTCCAGGGTTTACCAGATGACCAATTTCGAGATTTTCAACGATCCAATCTTCAGCAAAACCAACGTTTCCGCCAGCAACAACCACTGAGTGGCCAACTTCGTGCAGCGCCAAACAAAAATGTGCAGTTTGGACATCAGGAACAGGCACCACCAGCACAAACTTATGGAGTTCCAGATGAAGATGAATCCAACTCGTATAATCAGCCAGAGAATCAATATCAAGGTCTTCAACCATCACTTAGGACCAATCCAGCGAATGAACAACAGTTACCGTTTTTCCCACAAAGCGGTCAACTTAGAATTCTACCGGCTACTAAAGATGTGCAATTTACTCGCCAGGACCAGGCTCGACCAGCTCAGACATACGGTGTACCATCTCAAGATGACAAGTCGGAAGATCAAGACTTACCAGAAAACCAGTATCAAGGTTTTAAACAATTCAATCAATCTCCCCAACAACCACTGAGTGGCCAACTTCGCGCCATTCCTGCCAACAATTTCCAATTTGGTCGCCAAGAACAGGCACACCCAGCTCAATCCTACGGCGCTCCAGATGAAGATGAAAATAATTCCGGAAATCAAGATTTTCCAGAAGAACCAAACCCAACCAGTGTTCCAGATTCTAACAATGATGAGGACAACCAAAAAGAACAGGATCCAGCCGGTGGGCGGCCAGTAATTGCCGTTGCTAATTCGTTTTCCGGTCAGTACTACGTCTTGGGTCAGGATAGCAACCTCCAACGGGTCATGTATGCAACTACGCAATCGGATGATGATCGACGAAACATGGGATTCACCGCTCAGCTGCGTTACTCACAAGTTGAACCCATCCGAGGACCTGTCTATGCGTACAATGAACAAGGTCAACTGGTCAGAATCTACAAGTAGGCCGTAAGTCGGAAACATTCCCACCCTTCCAATGCCCGACCAACGACATCCGGAGTAAGCTTTGTTGATTATTCAAATCACGCTTTTCTCGCATTTGCTTTGCATCACACGACAGTGCGCATCAATTCACTCCATCAAACGAACACGTGAGGCAGATTTATTCTGTCTTCTAGTTATTCACCTTTCTTGTAATTTATTTTGGTACGTTTGTATGAATGTCGATGAATGTTTTACGTTTCGGTTTCGAAAAGCAATAAATTTGACAATTTGATAATTGTCATAAAATACTTAGACAGCTATAGCATACTCACAGCCTTGATCTAGATAATGATTCGTGCGGATTTATTTGAAAGAGGTTGTGGTTAATATCCATTGGTGTAATTGGTCGTCTATGCTGAAGATGAAAAAAAACATATGGAAGCTTCTGGTTGTATTAGGGATCAATTCAACAGCTTGGATTGTTTCAAATTTGTTTTCAAATTAGATGGACCTGAAACTCTATCAATCTAATCCTGTTGTAGAACCCCTAGGTTCAAAGTACATCTGCATCTTGCAATAATTCTTGCGCTTTTCGGTACCTTTCGGTAAATAGTATCTTTGTTGTTGTTTTGATTCGCTATGTTATTTTGACACAATATTTGAGGGTGGGTTGGTGTGATTACGTTATTAGGGGATAATCATTAAGCTTGGAACCGGGCTTGGGACTGGTGTGCTAGTACTTCCTAAGTCAAAAAATATATTCATATTGTTCATGACTATCTGCCCGTTGCTAGTATCAAAAGGTACTTAAAATCGCAAGAGTGTATTGCACGGTGTACCTGGTTTACTTCGGAGTTTCTACAATAGTGAAACAATTTCAAAGCGCTAGTTTCATATTGATTGTTGCTAGTATGGAGTCCATACTGTGCCAGCATTTTATTGCAGTTTGTTTTTACACGGATTTCAGAATTAGCACGGTTTTTGTTCACGGATTCCGGAATTAACGCGGTTTTTTTAACACGGATTTCGGAATAAGCACTGCTTTTTTGCACGCATTGAAAAAAAACGTGCCAAAAAAGACCGCGTTAGTTCCGGAATCCGTGCAAAAAAGCGGGTAAAAAAACGTGTAAAAACCGTGTAAAAAACCTAGGGTACTTGGATTTTCCTAACTAGGGTAAGAGGATGTAATGTTAGCCTAGCTCCTTCATTCGGCCTATGTACCAAATGTGTCATTAATTTAGCAAAAATCAACAAAATCATGTTGCTATTAGGGGGACCGATGTAATCCGAAGCAATTGAGACAATATTAATCAACTTATAGTAGTTCACTTCCGCGTAATTTTCGATTTCTTGCACTTTTGGGGCATCATGATTTCACTGGTTAAGCTGAACAGATGATCTACACGATCTTCAAGTGATCTAAATTTGGCATAATTGAATCGATATAGCAAGCAATGCAGTCTGGATGTGCAGAAAGCAATGACACGTTACAAACTAACTGTTCACATTGCTAAATTTTACAAAAAAAAATCGTAGACCCAATGTTGGGGACATATTTTTTTGTATGTTCCCAATTATGGCCTGTTGTATCAATGACGTAGTAAACACGTTGTTATTGGTAAAATTTCAAGTTGAAATACATGAATTTGCGGTTTTTTATATTCACGTGGCTCATCTAAACACAAACCGAAGGAACAAAATCATTGTATAGTAAATAATAATGTTTTAATTATTGAATGGCTGATAAATTATATATGAACATAATTAAAGTGTTTCGAGACAGTTTTACTTTAGTATGTTTTGTGAAATGTTGTTTTAAGTATATCGAATACAGCTAGCAATGCCTTTATTCATAAAATCAGAAAAAAAAATCGTACAAAGACTACATTTAGTAATAAATCCATCGAATGGGACGAGGTTGCATCCATGAATAGACCCAATGTGGTGCTTATAGACCGACATTAAATCCATATCCCTTGAAAGTTTCGAACGTTATAAAATGAGTTGTGTAACTTTATGTGAAACATGCTACCAAATGTCTTATCAAACTTATCTTTGCAAGTGTATAACTAGTTGAATCTCGCTTACAGCTTAAAAACTTTATGAGTTATAATAAAAAATGTGATCGATGGTTGCATAATAGGCTGAGTCAAGGGACATATACCCTATGTAGGAAATTACGTACAAAATAAAAATAAGTGGTCCTAAATGTGAACCTTGGGGTTCAGTTGAGCGACCTTTAGAAAGCCTGAAAAAGCCTTGTAGTAAAATATTTTCTATCTGGAGTATCATCCAAACAATTGCAGAAATGGTTGGAGGATTTGCGATATCGTTCGTTTAACGTTATATTTTTATCAGGGAAGTTCATCTAAAAGATTCCTTAAAAATACGGGTGCAATACCGTCTGGTCCTGGTCCCTTATGGCCTAAACACAATGATAACGGAAACGGAAAACGGCAAAGCCCGATCTGAGTATGCCTGCTTGTCGGAAAGAAAACAGGCTAGATCCAAGCCGATTCTAATTGGACACATGGAAGTCATTTGCAGCAACTGTCAAAATTGCCGTTTTCCGTTCCGTTTCCGTTATCATTGTGTTTGGACGGTTAGAAACATCCAAGTTTTTTAGTGCTTCGACAATTATGCGCAATTTTGTGAGAAGATAATTGATTCAGTAATCAACACGGAGAAAAAAGTATGATTCAATCAATAATATTTCGTCTGAAATCAACTATATTTATGCAACATATTTTCGATAACTAACTCTAAGACCAGTAGATCCCATACAAATACGATTTTTTTTCTTGGCTCAGTCAGTACTAGCACATCGGTCCCAAGCTTAGAAATGCGCCCCTAATAATGAACTCACACGAACACACTCTCAAATATTCTGTCAAAATAACACAGCAAATCAAAACAAAGGCGCAAATATGTATAGCAAGCTTGGATGTATAGTAGATCTATTGTAATCACAATGTGCATTTTTGATTTGTCTGATACATGAACAGTAAGATTCCTAAACGGAAATAAATTTTGTTTTTTTTTTTATGAAGTCATTTATTTGTACAGGCTCAATCGAATCAACTTTACAGAGCCAAGTTTTCATGTTTATATACATCTGTTATCTTAGAACTAAGATTAAGGGGATAGAACCGATTACTCGCGGTCGTCTCGAGGTTAATAGGAATAACAATTTTAAGGATGGAAAAATTGGGGTGGAAAATTTGAACAAAGCATAAGAAACAATGGTGTTCTTATATCTAGAACTTTAAATTACAATGTTTTAATTAAAAGTTTTTATTACAAAAAACAAAAATCACTCACTCACACACACAACCACACTCACAAACTGGCGCAAACATTCCTCAAAAATTTAACCTAAACAAGTAAGTTAATCAAACTACAATCTAAGGCTAATGTTAGTCAAAAACACATAAATGAGTTTCATAAACTCCAGATCGCGCGCAGCCAAAATGTCTCGAATCGGTACATTGAGTTGTCTACCTCGAGCCCGAAGGGAATCGTAAAGCTCAGATCTGACTCCACGATACTCAGCACAAAACCAAATAACGTGATCTGCGTCCTGGTAACCTTGTCCGCATTCACAGAGATTGCTGACTCCCAGCCCAACACGGAACAAATGAGCGTTTAAAGAATAATGATTGGACATGAGGCGAGACATCACACGAATGAAGTCGCGACTCACATCCAATTCCCTGAATCAACATTTCTTAGACACCTTAGGAGTGATAGAATGTAGCCATCTACCCTAATCTCCTTTACTCTTTTTATACTGCCAGCTAACGAGTGATATCTGACGAAAAATATGGAAAAATTCATTGAAGGCGATTTGTCGGTCATAAATATCGCCATCCACAGCGCCCACTTTTGCAAGCGAGTCCGCTTTCTCATTGTCAGGAATCCAACAATGAGATGGAAACCATACAAAGGTGATGATAAAATAACGCGAAGATAAAGCACTTAGAAGCTCCTGTATTTTCATGAGAAAATACGAGGAGTGCTTTATCGGCCTCAATGTGCGAATAGCCTCTATAGAACTGATACTATCCGTGAAAATGAAGTACTGATTCGGTGTTAGTGAGGCAACAATTACTAAGGAAAAATGAATTGCCGCCAATTCCGCGGCAAACACAGAACAAGGTGCTTGAAGTTTACGAGCGACGCTATAATTTTCATTGTATACACCAAAGTCAGCGGAGTCCTTTATCAAAGACCCGTCAATGAAAAACGTTTTGGTGGAATCAACTAGGCTAAACTTTGCAGCAAATATCACCGGAGCAATCATAGGAAGATGATGCTCTGGGACTCCACGAAGCTCCTGTTTCCTGGATAAATCAAAATGAACCGAATTTCCGAAATCGAAGAAGCAAACATGATTAGGAATATTCATCGAAGGGCTGACATCCTGTGTTATGTACAAATGGTACAACGTCATGAAGCGAGAAATTTTGTTGTTATTGTATATTATTAAATTGTAATTTTATCGTTATTTTTATCCGGGTACCCAAGTAACCACAAGCATTATATTATTGCACTTACTCTTAATGGGGCCCTTTTCAGTTTTAATCCAACTTCAATGATGCACTAGACGTAATGCATATGTCCTTTATATGCATGCTATTATATTCTCGTGGTTACTTGGGTAGAATATTTCCCAAGTAACCACAAGCATTTTATTATTGTATTTATTCAACCCAAAATCAACATCGGTAATGCGAGTTCGCATCAATTTAACAGTTGTCAAGTAATGAAGCGTTAGAGTAGCTTTAAGAATGTGGTGATGCAATACCAATGCAATAATGCTACTTTAGCAATGTCTTATGGCATTAATATAGCATTAGTTCGAACTTAACGGGGCCCTTTTCAGCTTTAATCCTACTTCAGTGATGCACTTCATATGCCCTATATAGGCATGCTATTATAGCCTTGTGGTTACTTGGGTTGTTTTTGTTTTGATTCTTTGTGTAATTTTGATAGTATATTTGAGGGTGTCTTGGTGAGTTACGTTATTCGTTATTCATTTATTTGCATCCATCCGAAAATTAACTCTTTTTTAGTGCAAGCGTTATCCTCATTTAGGACTTTTTTAAATTTCTTAAAATAAACTATGTATTGTTTTCTTATAAATACTTTTTAGACGTTAGAAGAACGTTTCAGTTTTTAAAAATTACGAATAAGAGTAGCAAATTCTCTAATGAACTGCCTATAACATGCGTTAATGATGTTTTAGTTAGCGACAGTGTAAATGCCTTGCTGATGACTCTTGCATTATTTTCATGATATTTGAGAACTCTGTTTCTGATAAGTCTGGTTTAAAATAGCTATATGATACGAGGGGAGTTTCTATAAAAAAAACCGTAAAACAAGGTAATATTGATCAAATGTCGACACTTTAGTAGGTAAATTTCAAACGATTATTCAGTGCCTTACTTCAGAAACCGTTCCAATAAAAAGAAGAAGGCGAACACAAAACAATAAATTACCAGTGGATTGAACCACAATTGAAACATTTATAGAACTAAAAACAAAGACCACACACATTTTTTTAGTCAGTTCGTTTATTTGTTAGGCTCAGGCGTGTGTAACACTTTGCGGAGGCGATATTCAATATTGTAATTAACATTATTTTATTTTTCTATTTTATTAAATTGGGGTGCCAATTACTCGTTAGGGAACGTTCATTAATTACTTCACGCAAAAAATGACTTTTTATAATTGTCACGTTTTTTGTATGGACCTTCGAATTTTTTGTATGGATCGTCACGTTTTCCCAACTCCGAAGAAGAGTTTTTTGCATTAACGGAAAGAAATGACGGCGATTGAAATAACATTCTTGATAGTTGATACCTATAATAAACACAATTTAGTTTCAATCAAAAAGTATGTTCAAATCAAAGCCATTTTTGAATTGAATCAACCATGTTTTATAGTTAAAATAGTCATCATAAGGTTAAATAAAAAAAAAGTTCCAACCAATGTGTATGCTTGAAGCAACTATAGAAAAAAATAAAAACAACAACTTGGTAGTTTTCAGTTTGCTTTCAAGTTCATCATGGCGTCCGACGAGGAAGTTCTTACTGAGTTTGTGGAGAATGAGAAATTGGTTGAATTATTGAATTAATCATTCCAGCAATGAAGGTTTTCAATTGTGAGTATATTTTTTCAGCAAATGGCTACGATGTTTCAGCTTTTAAGATCGTAGAGCGTGAAGAAGTAGAGGATCTCCTGCTCCCACCATTATAAACTGGCAGAATGAGGGGCATTGAGGGTCTAAACAAGTGGCGCTTTTCTTCTAAAAATAAACTAATAATGAACATTTACCATATTTAATCAATCATTTTAAAACAGTTCTATCGTTGGAACAAGAAAAAAAACAAAATCGGCCATAAACCAGTCCCAAATTAAGTGATAAATTTAACTGCATTCTCATTCAAACGATTCCAGAACCAAGAATCTAATTCTGAAAAGAAAATGAACTGCCCCAAGCATATTCAAACCAAGTTTTGCTATTCAGTTGGTTCAACTATAATCATGGTTGAATTTTTTTGGTACTGTAAGCGAACTGTCAAAATATCAACAATATTTTTTTTTTCGTCATAACCATTGTATCAACAATCAATATGCAACTAGCAATTTGAAACTGGTGCACTGTTGTAGAACCCCTTGGTCCGAAGTAAACCTTGAAGCCAGTACCTTGCTATCAAGTATACATCCCATATGCTAGAATGTTCTACAATTGTGAAACAATAAAATTAAAAGTTACTTACTCGAATTTGTTCGGAAAAAAAGTGATATTTTTAATTGTTAAGATATTTCAATTTACAAAAGATTCTGCTGTAGAAACAGTTAGTCATAATGTTATCTTATCGTCGCGAACAATACGATCAATTGTGCATACTATTGATTCTATTGTATGGTTACAATACATTTTACTATTTACTAGCGTTTGACAGTATGCAACATATCGCGATATTTAAATTCATTGTTTACAAATGGAATTTAGGCCCTTAACATAAATTACTCGAGATATGCTCGATTGGCTCCGCCAACTGGCAGTTCAAATTGGCTCCCGTCTTTGTATCCGCCAGACTAGTAACTATAGTCCTCATTAGATATCCTCAGATATAGAAATCGAGTCTTTTTCGAATGTTGAATGAGAATTGTGAACGCAGCCAATCAATTATACCAGTTTATACCGAATCAAACACGTTTAAAATGCAAAACGTTCTTCGATTGTAATTACTTATTGATGTGTACTTATAAGTTGACGTGAAGACGTCAGACAAATCTGAGCGCGTAAAATTTGTAAACAATGCCCACCGTTTCGTACCGTTGAACTTTAATGTGGGAATTTGAAAATATACTATCAGCGTAAAATTTTGTTTGCACCATGATCTTCAGCCAAGAGTGAGTACCTAATTAAGCGTTGGACTAAAGCAACGGGAGATGAATATCTCTTAACTTATTACAGCTATCAACGCTTGGTAGAAGATGTCCAATCAATCATCCAATATGCCAAACTAGATCACAACAATCTCACCAATACGGCTCAGGTAAGCTTTATCACTAATTTTGTGTTGAAGTTGATTTCCTCGTTTGACAATCCTAGTATTGTAACAGAATATCGTTTAAATAATCAATCACCCTGAACAGTGAATTGTACGATATTTAACATAAAGCCGTATTTCAGGCCATCTACTACCCGGATACCGATCACGATTTGTCTCGGTTGAAACTTCTCGAAGCCGACGATCACATTCTGCAGCAGATTAAGGATGGTAAGTCCGTTTCGTTCAAGGGGGCTCTCAACGAGAAGGTGGTTATTTGCACCGAGTCCCGGACATACGAAGTCAAGGAAGCGGAAATTTCCAACAGTCTGCTCCTGGTTCCGCATTTGAAGCAAGCGCAAGCCACCAGTCGGTCGCCGATCAAAAGTCCCAAGGGTGGAGTGAATACTTCGTTGGATAGTAGTACGGAAGATGTGGAGGATGTTGCGGACAGTATCGACGCGGTGGAGCGTAAGGATGTGGTAAAAATATTTCACGATTACTTCGAATGCCGACAGGTTCAACCAAAATATAGGAAGATTATCGATTTGCTCCGGTTGACAAAATATTCCGGGTCAGAGAACGAGCATCTGGTGGATCGGTCGCTGCTGTTTCGATTCAAGCAGCTGTTGGATACGGTTCAATGTAGCAAGGAGGAATTTCAGGATGGATTGAGGAAGTATCGAGCGATTGAAATTGAGGATCGAATCCGAATGCTGGACAGCGAGTATGAATATCGGATAGTGACATTGATGTTGGCGTTAATTGCGGAGAATTCGTGGCAGCTGGACGAAATTGATAAGGCTTCGACCATCGAAGCGTTGGATGGGATTATTCCGTATGAAATAGTCGATGGCGTGTTCGACGTCTACACGGAGAGAAGTGAACGGGTGCCAGACAAGTTCAAGTATCGCGAGGACATGGTTTGTTCGTTGTTTGCGGAGAAAATTTTACAGCAGGGTTTGAAGTTCCATATCGACGATTTTTTGACTACGTGGCAGGAGACTTTACCGGAAGGATTCCATGCTGATGAGAAGTACCTGCGGGGGATTGGTATCGTGGATCGCGAGGGAACTGTTCCCTGTGTGAAAGGGTTGAATGAAGCGGATTTGCCAACAAACTTGCTTGTCCGTTTGGTCACTTTGTTTCGGGCAAAGGAGCGATGGAATTTGGAACAAATTCAGCCGTATATTGAGTAAGTTTTGGGAACAGGAATAGTAACTGTGTTAATAGGACTTACCGAAGGTTCCCTTTTTTGTTTCAGATGCTTCACGACACCGACCTTGGGGGTGACGTCGATTCTGGCTAAACATACCCGTTCACTGGTTGTGAATGGAGTACGAATCTACGTTTCCAAGCACTAGCACCGTTCCATCAAAGGATATTTCTTTTATGCTACTTCACCGATATACACTTAGTTAATTTTTAATGAATAAATTTGCTTTTTTTAAACATCTCGTTGTTAAATGCACTTAAGTTAGATTCACACGAATTTCTTCTGTTTCTTGTTTCGTTGCTTCTTGAGCTGAATGTTCTCCTGTACCACTTGTTGCACCAGGTTAATGGCAGATCGTTCCTTCTCGGACGAGAGACTGACTGCAACGGCTGATGAGGGGAATCTGCAATGGAAAATCACAAAAATGTAGACCTCGAACACATTGCCAGCATTCCCTGTACTTACTTTAATTCCACACGATCCATCACGAGTGGAGACGCCAGCAGTCTGCTGAGTTCCAAACGCCTTGCCTTCATCTGTCGTTTCTCTCTGCTTTTGGCTAGATTCTTCGCTTCCTCTTGCTCGCTGTCTAAATCCGAGTCGCTCATGAACTCCTTCGCCACCTTGTCTTCCCAACCTCGGCTATCGTTCGCTCTCCGCTGGCGCAGATCCATCTTCTCGATGTCGCGTGCCAAATTGACTCGTTCCCTAATCTGTTTCATCATTCGCTCGGACGTTGGATACATCGGCAGATCTTCCGTTCTGCCTAGTGCTTGGTTTAACTTGACGTAATCCCTGACCTCATCCGCTCCGATAAATAGCACCGTTATACCTTCCTTGCTTGCACGAGCTGTGCGGCCGGATCGGTGCACGTAGTTCTCCGTCGTTTTGGGTACCTGATAGTGAATCACATGGTCCACGTTTGGAATGTCCAAACCACGAGCGGCGACATCGGTGGCGATGAGCAATGCAGCTGGATTTTGAGTGAAACGTTCCAGATTCTTCAATCTCTGCCTTTGTTGCATACTGCCAAACAGACTGAGCGGATCACAGTTCAAATAGCTTAATAAGGAAACGAGACGCTTGACGCAATCGATCGAATTGCAGAAGACCAGAGTTCTCCCGGGGTGTCGCTGCAGGAAATAGTACAAATGATAATCTTTGTGTTCGGCTTTGCACAAGATCCGGGATTCGATCAGCGTGTGGGCCGTTCCGTGTTGCTGGGTGATATCCACTACTTTTGGATCGGTCATTCCGATAATCTGGATCAAATTATTCAACCTCTGACCGGTCGTCTCCTTGGTGAGGTGGAGCTTTTTGTTCCTCTTGGCTTTGGCCACCAAGTGCTCCGGAAGATCATGATCCATGGTCAGAGTAGCCGAAAAGATGTAATTCCGCCTGAGTTTGGTTGCTTCCTCATTGTTGTTGATCATCTCCAATAGCTGCTTGAGTTCTTCAAAGTGTCCTCTCTCTAGCATCCGATCCGTTTCATCGATAACCAAGAATCTGTATTGAAATGGAATGGTTGAGGAATTGAGGAAAGCAGGAAGGGAAGTTTGATTATCTTACCGAATTTCGTCCACCTTGCAGAGATGTGGATTGCGAGCTTGTATGAGCTCCCACAGTCTTCCGGGGGTGGCGATCACAATTTCCGGACATCTCTTCAGCATTCTTTCCTGTTTGACGGTAGCCAATCCTCCGAAAACGGTTGCAATCTGAATGTCCGTGTACTTGGTTACGGCTTTCAAGTGCTCATTGATTTGTACCGCCAATTCGCGTGTAGGAGTCAAGATCAATGCGTACAAAGGCTTATCCAGTTGCGCTGAATGCTCTTCCTTCTCCAAATCCTGTTCCATGAGGACCGACGAACTGTCATCATTCGGTTGAGGATAGTACTCTAGTTCCTCCGGGGGCGGTGTCAGTTCATGTCCTTCTCGATCTACTTCCTCCTTCTTGGCTTGTTTGGACTTTGGCGGACGATATTGCTCAGAAGCTTTCAGCTTCAGAATTCCTTCCAGGAGAGGAATTCCGAAGGCAAGTGTTTTACCACTTCCGGTTTCCGCCGCTCCAAGTAAATCGCGCTTGCCCATGATTGCAACCGGGAGGGAAAGAGTTTGGATTTCTGTCGGCTCCTTGAACCCCTTGTCGGCCAGAGCACGAACTAATATTTCCGATACACCCAGCTCCGTCCATTTCTGCAATAAGAAAACCTGTCATGTGAGCATAATGAGCTAAATGTTATTAAACTTACAAAATAATCTGCCCCAGAGAAACTATCCCCGGATTTAAGTTCATGCATGGCACCGTTTTCTTTATTCTTCTTTTTGTTCTTTCGCCTTTTCTTTTTCTTCTTCTCTGGGTTGCTTTCTACGGGTTTCTGCAACATAACGAATCTCCCGGGAACGAATGCTTCCTCAACTTCCGCCACATCCTCCTGAACGGATTTGTCTTTGCGCTTCTTCGCCTTCTTTTGCATCCTTGCATGTTTGTCATCAAAACCAGAATCATCGTCCGAGTCTTCCGACATGGGTTCAGGTTCCCGTTGCTTCTGTGCCTTTCTTTGTTTCTTGTTCGACGGACGTTCATCCTCGCTGTCTTCTCTATCGCTATCAGCACATCTCTTTCCTCTCGCCTGTTTGGTTGGCCGTTCCTTTTCGGTGTCACTTCCCTCTTCCTCCTTTTTCAATTTCTACAAAACAGGAGATAAGATTTAAACCAGTTATCTTTTTACCAACACAATAGACTAACCTTCTTTTTCTCCTTGGTCACCAGTGCTCGATCGTAATTTTCCAGTATTTCCAAACCGATAAGTCCAGCTAAATCACCTCCCTCGTCGGAGATCACCGGTCCGCTGAGTTTCACATGTTTCCAAGAGGCTTCAGGTAGCGTTCGTGGGCCACTTGATTGCGGAGGTAACCTAAACCGGTGCTTGAACTTCTTAGTTTTTTGAACCATCGTGTTCCAAATGATTCAGTAAATTATAACTTAGGATGACAATATTAACAAAACTTTCAGTTAGAATACACGTGCTGAACTTACTGACGGTATTCCAAAACAAGCCAAAACTAGAACATGCTTCTGTCACAACAGTTTTATACCACTTCGAGCATTCAATTTTGGCTGCGACCGGGTTAGCTGTCAAACACACATCGTTCGGCCATCTTCGCGTCGCTTCGTGTCTGCTTTTGGCTATGTCAAGCAATGTTTACATATCCAAGGTCCTACAACAGATGATCGAGTTGTATAGATGTATCCACTGTACTATACAAGCGATGTCACAACTACATATGCAGAGCCCCCCGCTCTGCTTGCGGAGATAATGACGTCACCACTTGTGTATCAATTATTGTGGATTTACCAACCCAAATGCGTTTAGCAACCTGTACACCCTATCTCTGCCCTCATTGAGCATCGAACTGGTAGGCTGCTGTCTGCTAGAATTTGGGTTTCTCTCGGCTTTCTCTCCTCGACCGAACAAGGTGTGTGAATTGTCTGCTCCCGCTGTAGCCATAGAAAAGTGGAAGATTTCCATTTTTTCACACTATTTTCCAGCGAGGAAGTCGAAGTATTAACAGTAAATTTTCGCGTGTAACAATCGAATTCGGGCTCAGTAATCACCCAACAGTAAAGTGAAACCCAGAATTCAACAAATTCTAACGCGAAACATCAACTGCAAAGTGACGAGTAAAGTTAAGTAAAAAATTTTCACCATCCGATCGCCATCTTTTTTTCTTCGATCGACCGTGTGCGCGTGTGTGTTCCGAACCGAGTACCCCAAAGCAGAGCGCCAGACATACGGAACAGTTTTCCCTTTCGCTCGCATTTATATATCCATCGAGGGACCATATCTTCGATAGTGTTGTGTGCTCCAAGCGGAAGACAGTCGAACGACAACGGTGGAAAAGTGCACTATCCAGCAACGCACATCAAGACGCAAGAATCAAGAGAAGTGAAGAATACGGCGTTTGGTCGAATCGTAGTTGAAAGCAGTAACTAGGAAAAAAGTAGCAGTTTAAAGTTTACACAGCTTACAGATCCATTTTGTGTCGGCTTTGCGAGGAAGAGAAAGCACGAGAAGGTAAGCATCGAGCTGCATTGGATGTGGTATTAGAAAAAAAAATCGATAAACTCCACGGTCTCTATTTAGTACGCAGCATACAGTACGTAGGTATTTTCTAGATGCGAAAAAGACCGATTAGATCAATTTTTTTTGCATTAAAGTTGGAACCACCTTTTTGAAACTATATTGTTTTTTTTTTTAAGAATCTTGTCCTAGCGCAGTCGTAAATTTGATTCAATTTAATTTAATCTAGATAGATATCTTTATTACAGAAACTTTCAGTCGGAGGTTTTGATTTAATCTGTAATTTATTAGAATGACGCTTAAACGAAGACGGATTATATACAAAAAGAAAGAAAGCTAAGATGTTTCTGCTTATTTTAATTTCTTTACGTTCTCAGTAATCTGGCATCGTGCGTGAAAGTCATAGTTAGATAATTAATAGAAATATAAACAATTATCAATCAATTTTTGAGCTATAAATTCTAATGACTACGTTTGAAAGATACACTTAATAAGGTCAATATTCTGACGGGATCCCATTATTGTGATGGATGGAGAGGCGAAAAAATAGAATCATTAACAGTTCTGTAAGAGAACGGCTGTGTGGAAATTGTGTATTCAGTAATGGCTGACAAACAATTAAGCCGTTGCGATTGCGTTGACGTAAATTGGACAGAAACCCTATATGAAAACTGTCAAATTCACGCAAAAGCATCCGCAACGTTATCAATTGTGGGTCAGCCATAAGTTTGAAAGCAAGCAAAGGGGGCAACATTGACTGTACAATCGAACAGCCATTTCTGTTGCCTAACTTTCAGGGGTTTATGGGAGGACTGTGGTTATTTTCATTACCAATTCTCGACCAACAATATAATAGGGCATTTGTAATCAAACGTTTTTAAGTCCTTTTCCTCGCAAAGTGTAGGCCACCCACGAATACAAATGTCATCATCGTGTAGGGGAAACTTTCCCCTACATGGTGATGGCATTGGTTTGCGGGGGTGGCTTACGCTTTGCGAGCAAAAAAGCTCAGAAGCGTTTATTTACAAATGCTGATAGGCCCTATTCTGTTGTTGATCGAGAATTCTGTAGTTGGTCGAACGGTACGTCATGGCAAATCTTGTGGATTTCCAGTTAAACTGTTATAGTCTTTCTTAAAAGATCGAAATCTTGCTTTTCAGAAAAACTTGGTTAATTTGTAATTTGTCTTACGAATAACTTGTTAGTTTACACAATATATCAAGTCAAAGAGAAAAATTACAAGAAACAGCCCAATGAGGTTGTACGCAAAGGTAACGTAGGACTAAGTTGCAATGTGTAATGAGTGTTATAACCATTTGTTTCAATATTTCGTGACGGTCTCAATTTGTAAAATGCATACTGCTCTTGGCATAAGCTTGCTTTATATTTGCGCTTCGGAATAATATAGAGACCGTTCAAATTTCCGAGTCGTGTTTGAAATGGTACAAAGAATTTAAGGTATGCGGCGAAGAGAGCTGAATCTATGTTTTAACCATCAGTTGACAAGAGATTGGAACGGTATGTTAGATATATTCCAATCCAAACAAACTCTTTAGGGCCTGTTCATAAATCACGTAGACTCACTTTTGAAAATCTCTGAACCCCCCCTCCCCTCTCGACAAAAGACTTTTTGTCCATACATTTTTTATTAAATTTTGTATGAAGCGTAGACTTTGATCAACCCTCAATAGATCAAATTGATTGTACGACATTTCCCGGAAAACTATTTCCCAGAAGACCATTTGCCGGAAAAGACCATTTCCTGGGAAACCATTTCGCGGAATAAACAATTTCCTGGAAACCTCACATACCGGAATGTACCATTTCCCGGAATTTATTTCTCACGACCAAATATGTTCATTTTTTCGACTGTTCATGTTTTGTTTTGATTTGCCCAGACAGAAATATTCACACAGACAGAAATTATAGAAAGAGTGTCCTTTTGTATACTGCATCCTTTTTGCATGGCAGTAAGTAGTGCACAAAAGGAGCAAACTTCCTTAGAGCACCATCTCCAATGCTTCCAAGAATTATAAAAATTTGTTTGAAATTGTGTGGAGCTGAGGAAAACGTACAGTCCATTATCCATACCTCCGATTGATTTAGTCTATATATAACTGAAAATTTTCGCGTTTCTTAAATACGGATTTTGTACATAGAACAAATGTCTCCTTGTATCCAAGAACAAATAGCACAGTGCTGCGTAGGGTTTATTCCTCACTCAAATTTCGATCCTTTGCAGCGGGGGCTTGGGGGCGGCACAGGGGCTTGGGGGCGGTATGGGGGTGGTAGCCCCCCTTATATTCACTGCATAAGTTTCCATAATTCGTCCCAGCTTGATTATGATCAGACCTTTTAGAATATCTAGTATCGGTTATATATTTATAAACGTTTACTTATAGATGTTGAATCGGTTTACAATTGACGTCGCCCCATCAGTGCCAATAGATTTTTTAAGTATGGTAGAAATCAAAAAAACCTTAAAATGTAACTAGAAATTAGAAGAAGAATTAGTATCTTCCATTTAATTCCAACTACCTTTGCTTATCTTCGACAGATACGCGTATTTCGTCTACAATGTGCAGACTTCTTCAGTGTCTCGTACTAATAACTCGACTAGTCGACAGACTCGAGTCAGTCGAGTTATTAGTACGAGACACTGAAGAAGTCTGCACATTGTAGACGAAATACGCGTATCTGTCGAAGATAAGCAAAGGTAGTTGGAATTAAATGGAAGATACTAATTCTTCTTCTAATTTCTAGTTACAGGTATTCCACTAAACAGCTAACACCCTCTAGGATTCTTAAAATGTAACTACCACATCATCAACTAAAATAACTCACCGAGAGCATGCACATTAGTTTTAGGAATGTTGGCAATAAAATTTTTGCTGTACAAGTTTATTCGCATAAAATTTCGCATTTATTCGAATAGCTTTGCAATCGCTTTTGTAACAAAAAATTAATTCAATAACAAATTGTACGTTTTCGAAAGGACAAAATGTTAATATGAATTGTATTTTAAACTGCTGATTGGTATTTATCAGATATTTTCCCTTCTTTCAAACATGAGCTGTACTTTCAAAAAAAAATATGCTCAAATAATTACTATCATGTATTCTTAAGTTTCAGTTTTTGGTATTTATGTTTCGCAAAACTAGATAGGGCAGTGATTGAAATAAAAATATTAAAGATAGAAAAAAAATCACATTCTCGGTGTAAACAAAAATTTCGGAAAATGGGTTTCCGGGAAATGGTATATTCCGGAAAAAGTATTTCCGTGAAAAGGTCTGTTCCGGGAAATGTTATTCCGGAAAATGGTCTTCCGGGAAACGGTTTTCCGGTTAATGGTTTTCCGGGAAAAGTCATACAATCATCAAATTACTGGTCGCAGTGGTTTAAAGAATGTGCACACCAAAAAGTAGTCAACGGGAAATTAGTGGTATTAAATAGAAAATATGAGAAAATCAAAAGTAAATCATTTACTTAAGACTTCATAAAAATACAAATATAAAACATATACAGTTAAGTCAATTTGATCTGTTATTTTCAAATGCCCGCACCTTTCGTTTGACACCTTCCATCAGTTTTTGCACAGTGTCATCCGTCACCAATTTTGCAGCTTTCTGCCAGTTACGCCTGAAGCTTTTCTCATCAATTACTACGCTATTCGTTTTTCGAAGATTCCTCTTGACCAGAGCCCAATACTTTTCGATCGGACGGAGTTCTGGCGAATTTGGCGGATTGCAATAATTTGGGACAATCTTTACACCATTAGCAATGTACCAATCCTTAGCCAGTTTTCCATAGTGGCAAGATGCCAGGTCTGGCCAGAACAGCACCGAACCGTTGTGTTCCCGAATGAACGGCAACAGTCGTTTATTCAGACACTCTTTTACGTAAATTTGTCCATTCAGAGTGCCAGTCGTGATGAAGATTTTTTTTGCTTAAAACGATCAGCAACATTTCCTCTTTGCAACGAGGTATAAAACTGTAGTCCCGGTATCTGCTTAAAGTCAGCTTTGCAATATGTTCCGTCGTCCAATATTATGCAGTCGTATTCCTTCAGCATAGTGTCATATAATTTTCTCGATCGAGATTTTGCGCTCTTGTTCTGGCTGTCGTTACGATTTGGAGCAACACCTACTTTGAATGATTTCAAGCCTGCACTTTTCTTCACTTTTTGGACGAACGATGGAGACATTTTCACTTTTTTCGCCACATCACGAACGGAGATATTCGGTTTTTTCTTAAATTCTTTAATCACTTTCTTCCTCTCCGCGACGAAACGAGAATCATGGTTACCTCCGGAACCGACCTTTCTCTTTAAAGTTAAGCGCTGCTGAAAGTTTTTTAGCACTTTAGTAACCGTTGATTTTGCGATTTTTAATGACTTGGCCATATCGCCGTGCGACATATCTGGATTTTCCACTCTTTTGTGCAAAATTGCTTCGCGCACGTGTTCTTGATTCGACGCCATTTTACTGAATAAAGGTTACTGTAGCCAAACGACGTCTTCATCATAGCACACATACATTAATATTCATGTAGCAGTGATCGGATTAGCAAAGCGTACACGGAGAAGACTGCATTAGGGCATTTCCGACGACTACTTTTTGGTGTGCATATTCTTTATGTCCCGAATAGAAGAAAAAAAAAAGCTCAACAGATAGCGATAGTGTTTAAGTGACTATGATTTCAAAAGGTAAATGACCATTGTTTAATGTCTGTTTGTCTGTGCTAGTGTCATATTTACAACAGTGGTTAGCAAATAAAAGAAACCAATTATCTGCTGATTACTAGTTAATGGTCATGCATTTGTTGCTAGGTAATGCATTTTCTGCACCCATTAGCGATGATGATGGTGGCTGGCTTATACCGTTTATACCACTTAACTGACTTACCGAAAAATGGGTGCCAGCTAGATCACACTTATTTAGCTCGTGGTTGAGCCATCCGGCTGGCTACAAATGCACTACTGGTTTTGTTAACCGACTGCCTAGCCAAAGGCGATTGAGCCAGATTCAATACTGGCTCATTGCCGCTCTGAACAGCTGAATGAAGCTTTTTGCGAAGGTGTGCACCTTTTAAATTGTCCACTGCATATGAGATTTTTCTTACTTTCTTACATTTGAAGTCTGTGATAGGCAATTAGTAAATTTCCATCAGGTGAGGTTAACACCAACAGGCTCTAGCCTCCTTGACGAGGTGTACCTTGGGATCATGAAGCAACAAGTGCGTTCCTGCGTCCACGTTGTAGATGTTGCGAGGTGCAGTGTGGTTGGTTTCCGTAGTAGGCTTGTTTCGCAAACGTACAGATCCGCAGGTGATAGCTCGAGGACATGCAAGCGGTTTACGAATTTCTGTTTGTCTGACCTCAGACTGAGTGTTAAGTACACATGTCGCATGCCCAGGATCACATCTGACATGTGCGAATATACGATATCCCACCGGAGGTTCCCGACCAGGAGATCGTTACGGTGTTGTCAAAATATGGACACGTGAAACGCATCGTGCGGGAGAAGTTTCCGGCGGGCATTCGCGTCTACACTGGTGTGCGTGGTGCGTATATGGACGTGAAGTAGGAAATCCCGTCATCGCTGCACTTCGCTAGCCGGAAGGGAAATATGTTATACGATGGCAACAAGGACAAATGTTTCATCTGCAATGAAGTGGGACCTCTGATGGCTTCTTGTCCCAAGCGGCAGAATCGGAGTCAGTCGAAAGTGCAAAGTAAAAAAAGTCGTAACCGGAGGTACTGCCACCGGAGGATCAGAAACTGAAAGTGAGGGAGAATTGCATACGCTAGAGCAGCTGAAGCGGAGCAATACTCCATAATCTACGCACCAAGCAGCATTAAAAGGACTTCCAGCAGTAAACATCGAAGTCTTTAGCCATCTGAAAAATAGAGCTTAGAGCTCTTGACGCCTTGTCCACGATGTACGAGATGTGAAGCTTTTACGTCAATTGAGAATCCAGAATAACTCCTAGATCTTTTACGTAAGTCGCACGTTTGACTACCATGCGTTGAAGCTTACAGGCGAAGCGAATCTGCTCCTTTTTCTAGAGAAAGCAGTGCCTTGGATTTTCATAAAATAACGATGAGAAGTAAACATGATTTTATCCCATTGCAATGATGATGTTTACTTTCCCGGTTTTTATGGTTACCGCTGTCACTTCTATGCCAACTAAATTTTGTTGGCTACAATGAATGATATAAATTTCATTAGACGAAAACTCATCATGACAATATCAAATAGCTTCGATACCGCGCTCAAAGACGAAATGCCTCGGTAATTACCCGCATCTCGTTTGGTTCCCTTCTTGTGAACTGGACACAAGTGAGCAACGTTCCAACAGGAGGGAAATATGCAACTGGAGGTGCATAGCAAAATCGAAATGTGTTTCTTTAGAAAACTCCATTTGGGCAAGATTAAAAGATGACTTGAGCTGCCATGCGGCGATGGAGATCACTTCAATACTGATATCGATAGCTCACAATGTGTTGCCATGCAGAGGAGCGCATTGTTCGTTGCCGCCATTATCTAGTCGTCAGTAACATTTTCGTCATTGAATATGCTGGTAAACTTGATCTAAAACAAGCGGCAAATATCCATAGGAATGGAAGCAGTTTCACCGTTCAAGACCGTTGACTCTGGTAGTCCAGACTCCCTGCGCTGCTGATTACCCTACCCGCAAAAAGATTTCGGAAGTGATTTCATTTCAGCACTAAAATATGCTTTATACTGGGAAGATGAAGAGGAAGATTTGCTGAAAAACGGTGGACTGTTTTTTTGATATTATATTCGAGCTTCATTATCTAATAAATTGATCATTTTTTTTTCTTTTAAACATTAACCTGTAATCTAAACATCCTCGAAGGAAGCTTAAAAATCATTATAACCGACGTAAATCCTTTAAATTAAGAAATAATGAAAAGCTGTCTTGTACAATGAAGTGTAGTTTTGAAATACCTTTAACTTTGTAAAACATAACAAAATAGAAAAATTCAAATAAGAAAATTATGGTAAAAAAACTATTTTTAAGGGGGTTAATTTTTCATTACTATTTTACCCTACAACTTCATCCAGTTAGGAGATAAACAAGTTTTTGTCTTCAAGAAAGTTTCATGCAATTACTTAATCTACAATGTTTGAGTACATGGTCATCGATCTTAACTACAACTAAAAAAGTATTTTTTTTTATCTAGGAACTGCTTAAATCAAATTTTTTAACACAGAACTAAAGTACTCAAAAAAGGTAGAAACATTTTAGAAATAATCAATGGGCCACACCTTACAGTTTTGCCGCAAATACCAATGTCCCACTTTTTTTTTGTCCCACTGTGCGGCGTAGAGGTTTCTACTCTATTCAGAGTCCTGCTAGTAAACCTTCATAAAAAATCACATGCTCTGGAGTGTCTGTAATTAGCAGATCAACCGTTGTCGCGGAGTTTTCGGTGACGTGTTTGGGAGCGGTTGGTAGAAAAACTGACGTGTTTTGTTTTTGCTGCGTCCTTTTCGCGGAAAATAAAATCAAAAATATGTTCGAAATTCAACCTAAACGAACAGTGAAATCATTAAATCTCCACGTGTTTTGTGTGAGATGTAGTGAATATACGCGATTCCTTCCAAACAAATTTAATGGTGGGTAATTTTTCCCCGTGTTTTTGTTTTTTGTGCTTCGCCACCGCACCAGGAGGAAGATTTAATTTCAGCTTAGTTGCGTTTGTTATTGCTGTTAGTATGATTATAAGCAGATTAGAAGTCGACATAGAGTCGCCTCATAGCGGGGGATTTTGGTTGTTGGCAGTGTGTGGAGAGAGAAAAATTACAACCAGTGCAATGCAGAAAACGGCCATTTGCTGGCCAGAAGCAAAAACGAAGCTAACGCTCAACCGCGCGTGAGCGTCTGGCATATAATTTCAGATGCACTCGCTCACCACATAGTATACAGATGTGCTGTGAATTTTTTTTTTCGTTGAAAAATAATTGTGATTTTTCAAGTTAATTTTTTTTTCGGAAGTGTTTTTTTACCTGTGATTTTTTATTGTGCGCGAAGTACTAATTGTATACGACTCGTGAAACATTTGTAGCCAGGGAGTTGGAAGGTGATTGCTTTGTTGGGTTCCAGTGACCCATTTCAGAATGCCTGGTTACTCACGTCCATTCCGAGGTCACTTTCACTCACAACAAGCCCCGCATAAACACAGTACGAACATCAAATGGATATATGTACTGTGCATACACTTCCATCATCAAATCTTATTGTTTTGATTATGGCACGTATTTAGCAGTATCGTTCAAATTCAGAAAGATCTCAGAAAGACCGGATATTGTTGCTGATCTTCAGTCTTCATTTGGACGGCTTCCCTGTGATGCTTAAGGATGCATTTATGTCTTTACAGAAGTAGCACACTGCTATTCGGCAAATATTTTCACAAACTGGTGACCTGGCGCCCCCTTATACGTCAATAAAATAAAGTCTACGTGGGTTCCCCGTGTCTTCTTAAGGTAGATACCAAATCCTCCCTATCACCAACGGTTGCATGGACGTGGCCAGGTGAGCGATCGATGAGTATCAGTTCCGTTTCATGGTGACATGCAATATCTTCACCGAATTATTCCTCATCGTAGCTCTATTCCCAAGCTGTGCAAGCGTCATTGCTAATTAGATTTCGTACTTGCGCGTTACCTTTTTATTATGTTAATTTAGATTTCGATAACGGTACTAGGAGCGTTTTTTTAAGCTTTATTGTGTTTTATTTTATTTCACGATTTTTAGTAAATCCTTCACAGGACCTCATTTTCGCTCTACTTAAATTGCTTAAATAATAAACCTTCCGTTCACCGTTACATTAAATTTCTTCTCTTTTTCCTACCTTACGCAGATCTCTATTATGCAGTTCCAAGGTAACGGACAACCCCATCCGGGAGGTTATCGCCCACGTAGCGACAAACCGGATTTCTACAATGGCAACGGTGGCCCAGGAGGCAAACCGCACTTTATGAACAAACCTGGAGGACCACCTTCGATTCCTCCCTTCAACCCGAATGGGTTTGGAGGACCTAAGCCCATGTATGGCAGTGGACCTAACGGGATCGCCGGAGGCCGACCCGCCTTCAACAAATTCCGCCCGAACAGTTATGGCGGCCCGAACGAACTCGGTGGAATGATGCCTAAGAAGGACTTTGGTGGACCCAAACTATTCGGTGCTGGTGTTCCTGGAATGATGGGCAATGGAAAATCGATTTATGACAAACCTCTCGATGCATTCGGAGGACCGAAAAAGTACAACACCATGCCGAACTCGTACGTTAGCAGAAATAGTTACGGCCCAAAGCCTGATTTCATGAACATGAGCAAGGAGGAACGTGCCAAGATTCAATCGCTCAAGGCTAAATTCCCAGGACAAGGTCTAGTGAAACCCATTTGGAAGGACCTAGAGCCATTCGAAAAGGATTTCTACATTCCTCACCCAAGTGTGATGGCCAGAACACCGGAGGAAGTACAGTCGTTCCGAGAACGTTCTCAAATCACCGTTATGGGTAATAGCGTGCCACATCCGTCGCAGAATTTCGATGAGGGTAACTTCCCCGATTTCGTAATGAATGAAATAAACAAGATGGGCTTCCCGAACCCCACGGCTATCCAGGCACAGGGTTGGCCAATCGCTCTCTCAGGTCGCGATTTGGTTGGAATCGCCCAAACCGGTTCGGGTAAGACGTTGGCTTACATGCTGCCGGGTATTGTTCACATTGCCCATCAGAAGCCCCTGCAGCGAGGTGAAGGTCCGATAGTGTTGGTGCTTGCTCCAACCCGAGAATTGGCCCAGCAGATCCAGACAGTGGTACGAGATTTCGGAACCCATTCGAAGCCGTTGATTCGCTACACATGTATTTTTGGTGGAGCTTTGAAAGGTCCTCAGGTAGGGTTGAGTAGTGAAGGGTTGTGAATTTATATTTATGGGGAATGTTTTTTTCAGGTTCGCGATTTGGAGCGTGGTGTTGAGGTGGTGATCGCTACCCCTGGCCGTTTGATTGACTTCCTTGAACGAGGCGTCACCAATCTGCGTCGTTGTACCTATTTGGTGCTCGATGAAGGTAGTTATTGTTATTTTTAATTGTGGATTTATCGATTAAGAGCTTTAATCTTTGTCACGCACAGCCGACCGTATGTTGGACATGGGCTTCGAGCCGCAAATTCGTAAGATTATCGAGCAAATTCGACCGGATCGTCAAGTGCTGATGTGGTCTGCGACGTGGCCCAAAGAAGTCCAAGCCTTAGCCGAGGATTTCCTTCACGACTACATACAGATCAACATTGGATCGTTGAACCTTTCGGCCAACCACAACATTCATCAGATTGTCGATGTGTGTGAGGAAAGTGAAAAGGAGGGCAAGTTGTTGGTGCTGCTGAAGGAAATCGCTAGCGATATCAACAATAAGATTATCATTTTCGTTGAGACTAAGAAAAAAGTGGAAGATCTGCTAAAGAACATCATTCGAGATGGATACGGAGCGACTTCGATCCACGGAGACAAATCGCAATCGGAGCGTGATTATGTATTGCAGGATTTCCGACACGGAAAGAGTACTATTTTAGTGGCCACCGATGTCGCTGCCAGAGGTTTGGACGTGGAAGATGTGAAGTATGTAATCAACTTTGACTATCCGAACTCATCGGAAGATTACATTCATCGAATTGGTCGCACGGGACGGTGTTCTTCGTACGGAACGGCTTATACCTTCTTCACGCCCGGAAACGGCCGACAGGCAAGAGAATTGCTCTCCGTTTTAGAAGAAGCTGGACAAGAACCGAATGCAGCGCTCATCGATTTGGCGAAACAGGTATGCTAGTTTGATTGATTGGGCGGGGTCAAACAATGATTGATTTTTGTTAACATTTACAGGCTCCTGGAGGTAAAGGTGGCAGGTGCCGTTACAATGTTCGCGGTGCGTTGACTTCTGGTGGTTACAATCGCGACCAGAATAGTTTTGGTGGCGCAAGAATGTTCCAAAAGAAACCCTTCGAAAATCGCTATGGTGGACCTCCAAGTGGTGGTATGGGACCGAACAGATTCAACAATCCCATTCCGAATAAATATGGTGGACCCGGTGGCTATCGCAGTGAAAATAGTTGGAATAAAAATACTGGAGGGTACCAGACAGTACCATCGCACCAGTCGCAAAATGGAACTCCACAGCAGTCTCCACCGCAGCAGCAAATGTATGAACCTCATCAGCAGACGCGATACTATCCAAAAAATCCGGTGTACCAGAATCCGAATCAGTATGAAGAATTCTCCAATCAGATGGTTGGAGGGGCTCCACAGGCTTACAATGGTCACAATGGAACCCGCTTCTACTCGAGCAAACCGCATCAAGGAGTTGGTGGTATGCAGCAGACTCAGCTTGGAGGTCCAGGAGGCCGTTACAATCCAAACAACCAGTACAATGGCGATGTTGGTCCAAAACCAGCCGGAGGTCGCCCACCGTATCAGCCGAAGCAACAGCAGTACAATAATAGCTATGCAGCTTCCGGTACGGGTAACCCTTATCCTGCTCAGTTGGCTGCTGCTGCTGCGGCCGCTGCTGCCGTTGGTGGCGGACAGACCATTCCAACTGCTGGTTTTGCTACCGGATTCGATCCGTTGGGAGGCGTACAGGGAGCGATGGGCACATTTACATCGTCTTATCAAATTCCAGCCACCGCTGCTTACTACTCGTATCCGGCGGCCACGGTTCAAGCCCCACCACCGCAAACTCAGGCCCCTCCGGTCGTTCCACCGGTCCAACAATAAGTCTCCAGCTTCCATGGAAAATAAAGGTATACATATATATACAGCACTATTGCATGCGAACTCAAATTTATCAACCGGAGAATTTGTTAATTTCCATATTACTTTTAATTTATTAACCGCAATGGAAGATGTTTGTTTTTTTTTTTGTGAAGAAGAATCTTCCCATTGTTATTAACTGCGAAACAAATGTGTGTTATCTTTTCCTTTTTCTTAACATTTAGAAAGATTCCAATTTTTTTCCTCTAATGATAATTATTACATTTGACAGCGTTCTTTTGGATAACAATGATATCGTAGAATAATATAATTGTGAATCTTATTATGCAGTAACAATTTGGATATCGGATAAACAAGAAAACATAATGAATAGTGACATTTTGTCTATATTTCAGAGTGTTGTTGGCGGTCAACGCGACCCATTCACGTATGTTTGTTAGATCTTAAGCGTAATTACCCACAAAAAAAACACAAACACACACACACACACACACACACGCAAACACAGAAACACTCGAAAATTCGAGAAGATAAGTAACACGTAAACATTATTCTTAATATTTCACACGTAAATTATAATAGCATATTGCCTGCAAGCAAGAAGGTAGATTATCTATTTATTGAACGAGAAAATGTTCATACCTAAGCAGACGAAGAAGAAACTATGCATTTTCCAATATTCATTTAGTTGAATCGTTTTGTATTTTATTATTTTCATTTGGTCAAAATTCAATTCCATGTTAGGGATTTCTTTTCTGTTGGACAGTGTTTTGTGCTACGGTTTCAAAAGTTGATGGTAAACTTCGTTCAACGGCAATTAGAAAGCGAATAAACTTTTTCTAGATTCAAACGGTATATTGAATTAAGACCGAAGACATCGGAGTTAGGATTCATCCAAACTTAGGATCTACGGAATTGATTTTAAAGTTCCGCGCGCAATGATCTAGCTTACATTGAAGAGTTTATCATTCTGTAGGGAACTCACTAGGATAGTAAAGTTGCTTCAAATCTCCCTCTCTCTCTCTCTAACTGAACCATCATCGAAGGGTAGCGCAAAACGCTCGTCTTTATTCAAACTGTGTCGATTAGCTGTGAAATCACAGGAAAATAATTCCCCACAAACATTCACAGTCATCATACGATTATCACTTTCATGTATCGCGCGTATTAATCATGCGAAACCCTAGGGTGGAAGTTCGATACTATTAGTGATATGGAGCACAATAATCACTAATAACTATCCTCTCTCCCGTCCCATATCCCAAGTATGTATGTGAATCGTTTGGTACAAACTAGAACAAATCGAGCTGTGAAGAATGCAAAACAATGACTTGGAAAATGTCCAAATTAGAGCGAATATTCAATTTTGAGTTCGTACACAGTCCTTCGCGCGAGGTAGCGAGTGGAAACGGAAATCATTGCATCAAAATTTTCGGCACCAGAGACAGCAAAGCAAAACAATGCAATCGATACGAAAACAGTGCAAACTGTTTCGATAGGATTTTTTTTAAAATAACGTCACAAACGTTGTGATTGTTAGTAGTTTACAAGTATAAACAAAATTACAAAGGAAACCAATCTGCTGCGGAACGTAAGATGAATCGAGTGTCAAACGAAAAATCGAGAATAAGCAACTAGCGAATAGTTACTAAAGAGAAACAAATAGGAGAAATCGATAAGAGCTAATTGGAGACGGCGAGCGCATGAGAATTAAGTGAAATAGATGGTGGGAAAAATACACGTGTGATAAATGTCGATGTGTCACTTGAGAATGATAATGATATATACCAACAAAATGAAGCAAACAAACAAAACACACAATGAAGGCAAGAGACTTGAAAACTTTTTTGTTTTATTTTCTGAAATTTGTGATATTCGTTTAAAAATTCTTTCGTACCTAATACATCGCGCTAACGTTAATTAGTATGCTTAACCTGACATAAATTTACGCGGACAAAACAAAATGGAACTCGAGAAAGTAAATTTGCGCGTACCTAACATTAACAGAGAAACACAGCAAGAGCTTTTGCGACATAAAGTTCAATGAACGGATTCGGCTTTGCAAAAGAAAAAAAAAATGCAACACACCGCCGTTAAATCTGTGTTATAAGCTACGTAGTAATTTTTTAGAGGCCACATTCCTTTAAATGAAGCATATATTACTGTGTCTCGGGGTTGTCGCCCCTCGGACCTAGTAGTCATATTTGTTTTTCTCATTGAAAACTCAATTCAGTACCTGTTCAAACGAAAAGTAAACAAGAATCAAGCAAAACATAGACGCGAAACATAGTGGAAGAGAACAAAGCGAATGATGATAAGACGAATTTTAATTTAAGCATCAATTTGAGATGAAAAATAAACCCTATTCAAATTGTTTAAGTAAAACAAAATCAAATAACAGTAATCAAAAGTCGTCAGTTGAAGACAGTAGTAGTTAAACAAAGCATGGATTTCCTTCTCACACAAATCTAGTCCGAACAAAAACTGTTGTTTTTATTTTGTGCTGTTTTTTTTTTTTAAATCAATATTTATCATACAAAGGGGAAATCCAACGTGTGATAGGGCGAATCGCGCCACCATCGTCGTTGCAAGACACAAAAGGTGATATCGGTATTTTTATGGTTCTTTTTTTTGTATAAGAAAGAAAAACGAAGAGATGAGACGTTATTCAATTCTTGTCAAAGATGCGAAAAGTTTCAAAAGTACTAGCGAAACCAAACAAAGAGTAATTTAGGAAAGGAGAGAAACAACAAGACGCGACAACACAAACTAGGACTTAAGTGAAAAAAGAAAGGACTGAGCATTTGTCTTCCCAGATACACAGGAAGCTCATCAACAGTATTTTTCACACATAAAACAAGCACACACACACACGCGCGCGCTGTTGTTATTAAATATATGGCAACTACATGACATCTAATGACATGATAGGAAACGATAGTTGACATAGAGGAAACATGAACGGAAAACCATAACCAAATTGCCTTTAATGAACTGTGATCGTATCAAATCTCGTCTCGTTCCTTTTTCTCATCACTTTGTTATAAGAGGACAAGATCGTAATATTCTCCTCCCTCGGAAAAAAAGGGAAAAGAAACTCATTTTGTACACTTTCATTTGTTGTATCACCTACACAAATCTACTATATTTTTTCTGTTATTTACAAAAGCTAATAAGTACTAGAACAAATACATTCGTGTGTGATTCGGAGTTGTTCATACTCTGACTGACTGATTATTGTTGTTTAAGAACTACTAGTTAGAACGTGAATCAAGTACATTCAATTGACGCAAAACGAAATGTATGCCAAAAGTATTCATATTGATACACAAACACGAAAAAAAAGAAAACGTTTATAAATTATGTTTAAAAGTCAAAACGAAATGAAAAATTAAAATTCGTCAAATTGTTCCTAACCGAAAGTCACGCGGTATTTTTTTAGTTTTCTTAAAGCTAGAATCGTTAAACAAAACCTATAAATAGCAGAGGAAATTTACTTCTCGAAACCGTAACAAACATAACACAAATGTTGCAATAAAACAAAAAAGTTAACCAGCGAACTTTCTTTCATAAACAACACATGAACCTAAAAATGCGATTCGAGCAAACGTGCACGCATACGTTTGCGGCGTACGGTTTGTTATTTTCTACCACATACTAACAAACAATTTGTTACAAGCAAGATTGGTGCTCTTGCACTTTCTATTGGGTGATATTGTGATAAACATCGGAGCATGTCGTGTAGTAGGAAGCAGAAGCAAACGAACAAGTCATTATCAATATAAAACGAAACAAAGCAAAGAAAAAAACTCGCATCTGTGAAAATGACAACCGAACTAACACAAACCGAACATAAACTACATAACACACACACAAACAAAAGCAAGTCGGGTAACTTTGTAATACATTGTTGTTTGTAAGCGAACTTAAGGATCTATAGTTGAGAAAGTTCATCCGGATAGAAACAAGAAGAAAAAAAACTTGATGAATCTTGTATAAGGGTTTTGCGCGGCAAACAGTCCGCGGAAACCGTGAAGTCTACAATAAAGTTTTTTTTTTAGAAAAATACTTAAAAGAAGAAACCCAAACGCTCGCCTCTCTTAGGGAGATACCAACAAGTTGATTGACGAGAAAATCGAATCAAAAAGTCACGAAAATGTTTTATTTATCTAAAACGGGAAATGTATCAATTATTTATGGAGCTATTTTTCACGAAACAGGATACATTTTTTTTCAGTATCAAGAACAAACAAAAACTAAAAACTGTGAGCGTCATAAAAATGATTTTTTGAAAAATGCATAAACTGTAGATCTCGTATGAAGACGCGAAATACAAAAAAAAACGAGACCAGACAACAAGAGGTAGTGTAGTGAGTGTTTCGAGCCTAACGGTTGGATTGGTGTGCTCTCTGAGAGCCGGGCCACAATCGTGCAATGCGGCGTTACGTCTATTTGCATAATTTGACGCCGCCACGTTATCCGCCGATTATGCGCGAAGCATCACATAGTTTGCTCCACTGGCAGATACTGCTTAGATGAAAAAGAGAAGATCGAAGGAATATGAATAAAATCGTTTAATAAAAAACAAAAACAGATCAATAAAAAAATTCAAGTTTAATGGGCAAAGTAAAAGTTGACAGTGGTTCGGTATTTTATTGTTGAAAGAAATTTACCCCAGATATCGTGCGCTTTCGGTGAAATCACACTATTCGTTAAAATCAACCACGGGTTAGCTTTCGATGGTATATGGCGTTTGTTCACCCTTTACTCGCGATTCCTCCTCCAATTTTTCGTCCCCGCCTGCAAGTTGGCATGCCGGAATCGCCTCTGTTACCTCATATGCAATTATAGTTCCGCCGTCTGCCGTCTCTGGTGGTTCCGAACCTGTCACCGATTGCGTTCAAGCTGTCACCTTAAGAGAGTCATAGTTACTCCCGCCGTTTACCCGCGCTTGCTTGAATTTCTTCACGTTGACATTCAGAGCACTGGGCAGAAATCACATTGTGTCAACACGTGTTGAGGCCATCACAATGCTTTGTGAGCAGCGCCCTCGGGGGAGCACCCCTCGCCAAAGGGGCACCCGGGGAGGAAACGCATTGAGTTACGGATCTAATTTGCCGACTTCCATTACCTACATTAATCTATCGACTAGAGCCTCTAAACCTTGGAGACCTGCTGCGGATTCGGTGCAAGCTGTTGGGAGTTTGCGTGCCCCAGTCTCCGATTTTCAAGGTCCAAGAAGAGAACATCGACACAGCAATTTAATACCATGCTCTACCAGCCTGTCCAACCATATCTCTCTATGAAAGACTTCCATGGCTAGTGTGACTGTAAAACAGAAAAGAAAACTCTTCCGATATCTCTTGTTGGCTTCTCGAAGAAAAGGATTCATGTTGCCATGATTACAAAGGCGCTACCGTTTCCGGTATGGGACGCCAATGCAAACGTATACCCAACAGGCTCCGGAATTGTAACCGGATTCCCTTTCGCTCATTCAATATATCAATAGGCTGTGGTGCGTCGACTACGCTACTAGATTCGTATTTGGTTAAATGCTAAATATATATCAGGTTTCCCATAAAGCTTAGGATTGACTTACTCGTGTTCAACTGCTGTTGACACGAAACCCTCCTCCACTTCAGTCATCCAAGATCTCATTCGAATATTTGCTACTACCACCAAGATCTGTGCTAGTGGCGGCTCCATGTCGGCTTACGCCAGGCACTTCAACGCACACCACCAGACCCTCATACTCACAGGCGTCTCAAAGTGCACTCGTGCGGTCGCGCTGCACCACTTGTGCGCCAGCGGTAATGTATAGGCACACGGCTTAAGCGCCATCCATTTTAAGGGATAATTGCTTCGGCAGGTGAGTTGTTACACACTCCTTAGTGGATGACGACTTCCATGTCCACCGTCCTGCTGTCTGTATCAATCAACACCTTTCATGGTATCTGCCGTACACAGGACCTAATAATTTTCTACCAGAACGTCGGTGGAATTAATTCTAATGTCCTTGACTACCGTTTGGCTACCGCTGAACGCTGCTATGATGTTATCGTCCTGATCGAGACTTGGCTCGATGGTCGCACACTTTCCAACCAAGTATTTGGACCGGATATGAGGTTTTCCGAAGACCGTAGAGTAGGTAAAGACTCTACGGGGCTGAGCTGCAAGCGGGCCACCCTGCTTTTTAAAAATAAGGGTAAAAGTCCAAGCCTTCATTAATGTGCATAGCCCTCACCTCGGAAGTACCGATGAAGACAAATATGAATTCTACGTGCAGCTGGAGCGTGAATACGACCGCTGCCCAAACCATGATATCAAAATCATCATCGGGGATTTCAACGCTCAGGTTAGCCAGGAGGAGGAGTTTAAACCGGTGATTGGAAAGTTCAGCGCACACCAGCTGACCAACGAAAACGGCCTTCGACTTATCGACTTCGCCGCCTACAAAAACATGGCCGTACGTAGTACCTTCTTCCAGCACAACCTCCCACATCGGTACACCTGGAGGTCACCGATTCAAACGGAATCACAAATCGACCACGTTTTGATAGATGGCCGGCACTTCTCAGACATTACTGACGTCAGAACCTACCGAGGCGCTGACATCGACTCGGACGACTACCTAGTGATGGTCAAGATGCGCCCAAAACTCTCCGCAGTGAACGACTTTCGGTATCGGCGCTCGCCACAGTACAATCTCGCGCGACTGAAGCAACCTGACGTCGCCGGGAGGGGGGCAGCTCGACGAAACCCCCCTCTCGAGGACAGTTGGAACACCGTGAAAACAGCTATCAGAAGCGTAGCGGAGAACGTCTTAGGTTATGTGGAACGAAGTCGACAGAACGAGTGGTTCGACGAGGAATGTCAGCAGGTGTTGAATGAGAAGAACGCAGCGCGGGCACTTATGCTGCGTCAAGCTACCCGTCATATTGTGGACCGATACAGACAGAAGCGGCGACAGCAGACCCAACTCTTCCGGGAGAAAAAGCGCCGCCAGGAGGAGGAGTGTGAGGAACTAGAACAGCTGCACCGCTCACATTAACCGCGAAAGTTCTACCAGAAACTCAACGCATTCCGCAGAGGCTTCGTGCCGCGAGCCGAAATGTGTCGGGATAAGGATGGGAGAATCCTGACGGACGATCGTGAGGTGACCGAAAGGTGGAAGCAGTACTTCGATGAACATCTAAATGGATCTAAAGGGGGCTTCGTCAAGGTGATAGTCTCTATTGCCTCCTGTTCAACATTGCTCTTGAAGGTGTTATGTGACGAGCGGCGTTTAACATGCTTTGCCGATGACGTGGATATTGTCGGCAGAACATTTGAAGCGGTGGCAGAGCAGTACACCAGACTAAAGCTAATATTACACTGTTTGACAATACGCCAAATATTTGTTTCGTTAAGTTTTGCCAAATAATGCTGTTTGCAAAGTCGTTTGTCCACGCTATCACACTTTGATTAGTTTTGGCAAATGTTTGACTCAAAATTGTTTGGCCAAATATGTCAATCGATTGTTTGACCAACTTTCGCTAAAAATATTTGATTACGTACTATACTGTTTGCAAATGATTGCATATACACGGAAAAAAGTATATTTCAATCAATGATATTTCATCTAAAATCAACTATATTTTTAGATTGCGAATGTATGCTTGCATCAACTTCAGAATATGTTTGATTTAAATATACTTAAATATGCTTGGGATAAGTTAAATTTGTCTGAGAATACGATTTTTGGTTCCGGAATCGTTGAGAATGAATTTGTCATCACATAATTTGGGATCGATCAAAGACTGGTTTGTTGATATTTTTATTGTTCAAATAATAGCACCAACAATCAATATGAAACTTGCAATTTGGAATTGGTTCACTGTTGTAGAACTCCTAGGTTTTATTTTCACATAATATTTGAGGGTGTGTTGGTGTGATTTACTTTGGTAGGTGCTAATCACAGGGTGGCCACAGAACCGGGAAAACCGGGAATTAACCGGGAATTCTAAAAACCGGGAGAAACCGAGAAAAAAACCGGGAATTTATGTTCACATGATTGTTCACAATTTAGATTGTGTGTTATTTTCATCGAGCTCTAGGTATTCCTTTCTTAGCGTGTTCATCTATAACGATCTGTGAAATTTTAGAGTGTGTCAATTGATTTACCTTCTATAAATATCCTGCTCAGAAAAAATCTTGTAGTAGAAACTACCATTTTACCCGACTTCGCCTATCTTTAAAACTACCATGAAATTTCAGTCAAATTTACTACGTTTATCTTCAAACCTTCAACGTTGCTGGTATATTTGACAGACCTTATGTTGATACCAACTCTACTATGGTTGACTTCAATCGCATGCATGGTAAAATCAAACGCATTTATAGTCAGGTGAAAATTGTTGGTGTTTGCGCTCAATTTGACCCTCGAAATGGTAGTTTCTACTGTGATTTTTTTGCGTGTGGATCATTCTTGTAAGTTTGTAGCGACCAGAGTTGCCACAATATTTTTCGTTCCCATCTTTAATTTTCAGAAAATCTTGGCATGAACCTTGCTTCAAACATTCGAATTTAGATGGTCTTATTCAGATTGTAGAGTTCGCAATGAACTTTCTAAGCAAGATAAAAGTCAGCTTCGAGCAAGTTTCCAAGTCATGATCTTCGATGGCCTGTATCTCATATTTTTCGTAAAAGTACGGATGTTGTTTAGAAATTGAATTGAACTCCTTCAATGTGTACTGCTTCTTGGGTTCAACACACGATGCAGTTCCTGTTGACAACTGACTAGAACGATAGCCATTTGGTGGCAGATCGATGCAGAACGATGCTTCAAATACAAGATATTTTGTATCATCTGGAATTCCTTGGATCATTTGAGGCTGCATGATATGTAACTATAAATATCTTGCATCAACTGTTCCTGTGGCAGCTTTTTGCATGTATAGTTTGCACAAAGAACCAAAAAGTGGCAAGTACATTTGATAATTATCAAATGAGAACTGACACGTTTCAGCAGCTTTTTGACGGATTGGTCAGAACCCATCATTACCGATGCTACATCTGATCGAGAGCGAACAAGCCTCTTTTGTAATCATGCCATCGATCTGGAATTGTTCAACAATTGCACAATATATATTGAAATAGAGTTTTCATAAGGGGACCGCGAAAATTGCCGTTCGAAAACCTTTATATCGGCATGGAATTTTCATAAGAGCCAATGTCGCAAACATAAACAATGGCTTGTACCGCAAATTTCTCGAGAATGCTAACTTAATCATAGGGAATTACCACAATGATTGTACAGAAGCGGAGTTCCCTTTAGAATAGAAGTTGTAGTTGACTTGAGTGAGTTTGCATTTTCAAGAAATTTGCGGAAGAACCCATTGCTTACGTTTGCGACATTGGCCCTTATGAAAATACCGTATGTCGATATATAGGTTTTCGCACGGCAATATGATATTATATATAACCAAAAATCACTTTCAAAATATTATCGAAGCAAACAAAAATAAATATCGAGAACATTTTTCTATTCGGCATGAATGCGTGAAGATATTTCTAAATTAGAAGAACAATATTTTTATAGAAATCCTTGTGGGAAATTCTGTCGAATTTTGTGGAGCAATCGATTGAGGAACTTAAAAAAAACACTGCTCCAGCGGAATACTTGAAGAAATGTTTAGAGATTGATATCTAAGAATCCTTGCAAACATTCTAGACAAAACTTACAAATAATTCTACAAAACCCCTTGCAGAATATTTAACGTGAAGAATTGAATACACGAGATTATGAAACTCTTGCAAACAAAATTTCTTAAATTTCTTCAATAAATCAGGGTTTTTTTCCAAGAATTATTTCAGCAATTACTTTATAGTTTTTAGTTCTTTCAGGTGTCTTCCAGGGATTCCTTTACAATCACAAAACTTCATAAGTTCAGAGATTCCACCATCTATGTCATCACAAAAAGTTTAACAGAACAGCCAATGAACTGCCAGAAGAAACTGCTGAAAGAATCGCTGGAGGAATGGCTACAAACTCCTGAAGAATACCTATAGAAACGCCAGAAGAAATTTCTCAAGCAACGGCTGAGAACTTTTCATAGAATCTTTGGGAAAAGTTTCTTAAAAAAAATATAAAGAAATCATTTGGCGGTACACACACAAATTCAGACTGTCATCTGTTTTCAGACTATCATCTAAATTATTTTCTTAAGCTTCATGGGCCTAAAACTGAAAGCAGAATTTGTAAATAAATGGGTCCTAAAATGTAGTCATTTTTATATTATAAACAACGCTTATACTGAAAATATCATTATATTAAGCTTTGGAACTCAATTTGTTCAAAATTTTAATTGTAATTGTTTTTTATTCGTTATTCTAGTTCATTACTACATGATCCGCGCCTTAACCCGAGAAATTTTTAACATTTGGTCCGAGAAAACCGGGAAAAAACCGGGAATTTGAATATAAAAATTGAGTGGTCACCCTGTAATCATTAAGCTTGGGACCGAGCTTGGTACCGCTGTGCTAGTACTTCCTGAGCCAAAAGATACATTCACTTTCTTCATGACTATCCGCTCGCTGATAGTACTGTTAAGCCCAACAAACTTACACATTCGAATATTCATCTTCTCGTTTACATTATGTATGTTAATAGGGAAATGTCTATTAATTATGTCAAGCAAAAAATGAATTTTTATAACACCCCCTTGTCACGTTTTTTGAATGGACCTTCAATTTTTTTTTGTATGGATTGTCACGTTGTCAATATACAATTCAAATTAAGTCCCGAGGTTTTCAAAAAAGTCCCGAGAATTTAATTAAATTACAGTGAAGTTAAAAGAACTTCTGAGAACTGGGAAAACCCAATTCCAGAGAACTTCAGTTAAGGCTCGAGAACTTTAGTAAAGTTCTAAAGCAGCAAGGAAGTCCCATAATATTCAGATAACCCTCTTTAATTTCAGAGAATCCAGGAAACTCAGAGAAGTCTCCGAAACTACAGATAAATCCTCAAAACTTCGGAGATCGGTCCACTGAACGTCAGAGAAGTTAAAATATCAGAGATACGGGACTTGAATGGATGGTACATACAAGGTCTAGAAAATAATTCCTGATCGTTGTGAAGTTTTGAAAAAATATTGAATGAACTTTTCCAAGATCTTTTATATCCTTTACTGCCGTTATAAGCATAACTGTCCCATGTATATAGGGAAACCCATAGAACATGGGAAAATTATGCGTAGAACAGCAGTTTAGCTCTATGAAATAATTGCTGAGCAATTTGAATCATGAAACAATATCTGACAGGTGTGATTTGAATTGATGGTTCATCATTATCTTGGCTTTATGACGTTCCTACCGTTCCTACTAACGCCTTTTCAGTTATTAATTGAGAGTTTTCAATGCCATGTAAATTTTTTGCATTAGTATGATTGTGTGGCAAGTAGGCCACATCCAACATGGTTTTGCTTTGTAGCTGCGCCTTTGCCGACTGAGCTAAGGAAGGACTTTGATTGTTATTATACTGTATTAAATCGCTGTTCATCTTGGAGTCTTGAAATATGCATGGGCCTTTCTTCAAATCTTTGACGCCCTAAAGGACTTGAACAAAGTTTCTGAGCAAACTGGTTTCTAAAAACCGGAACGTGATTTAAACTGTTGAACTGTTGAAGCATCTTGCAGTCTTGGAAAAATATTTAGAGGATTTTCTTGAGCTATTTGATATATTCATGTCTCTGAAATAAATTCTGAGCAATCCGTTAATATTTCCACAAAACAACATTCGTTTTTGCTACTTGACCGAACTGCATCTGCTTAAACTTCGCAAGGCTTATTATATTTCTCTAGGGGCGCGACTCTTCCGGATTATCTCAGATTTAGAAAAGAAATCATGTTTAATCAAAATGTCTAGTCCAAACCGGATGAAATTTAAAAAATTCTAAAAAATCCGATTTAACAAAATTATTGGATTTCATCGAACGAAATCGTAATAAGCGATTCGCATCTCTTTCTAATCGACCAGTTTTGAGGTCATCGCTATGAAAGATAATCGACGATTTTTCACAATTTCATCCGATATTTCGATATTGTCGATTTTTGAAAAGTTTCATCGATTATTGTGAGTTAAACTTATTAAAGTATATTTTGTTTAGAGTGTCCATTGGCAACATTGGCTGTCAGCTTGGCCAATCAGAAAAAAGGAGCGAAAAGCGCAGCGATGTCGTGTGGTATCACATACCAGGCCAAATTATCGTTTCAAAGTCTTGTGGCGTGATGCGAACCTCGACAAGGTATTTTGCCTATAGTCACTAGATTCATAGTCTGGCGGATACAATGACGGGAGCCAATTTGAACTGTCACTTGGCGGAGCCAATCGTGCATGTCTCAAGTAATTAATGTTAAGGGCCTAAATTCCATTTGTAAACAATGACTTTAAATATCGATTTCACTTGAATCTTAAATCACTCTCGTGAAATGAAAGCAGCATTTGGTAGAAGAATGTTAGTTCTACCATATTGAGTAGCAAAATATGGTGGGATTCTCGTAATTCGTGAGAAATCAAGGTTTAAAGTCTTGTTTACAAATGACTTTTAGGCCCTTAACATAAATTACTCGAGATATGCTCGATTGGCTCCGCCAAATGATAGTTCATATTGGCTCCCGTCATTGTATCCGCCAGACTATGAATCTAGTGACTATAATTTTGCCATGCTAGCAGATGCCACACCTCCACCACATCAATGGGCGCCTGCACTAAGTAATGTTGTTATATTCTTATAACTCGCAGCTGTAGGCTGAAAACCAGAAAACCCCACTCGCGCTTAACAATTTTACTCTTTTTGCTAATGTTTGCATTGTGGCGCATCTAGTGCGCTGTACAGCGCATCTGATTTTCTCCACAGCTGATTTGGGCCCGCTGTCAGCTGTCAAATAGAAGTATAATAATTTGTTTTGGTTGTTTGTTTTGATGTGAAACACCACAGAAACCGATTTTTCTGCTTTGTATGACGTGCATAGCGAAAGCAAGCAACAACAAACAAAACGTAAACGAGCAACAACAGACACAATTTACAATGTTGACATTATTTTGACAGCTGAGCTTGCTGAGATGTTGTCTACGTGAAAAAGTGGTCCTTGTCATAGGCCTGGGAAAAGCATTTAACTGATTTGCACTCTCTTATCGGTAAAATCCGATCGAATCGGATGAAATCCGATCAAATCGGATGAAATCCGATCGAATCGGATGAAATCGTGAATAATCGAAACTAGCAGATATTATTTCACCATAGTTAGATTAATGAGAGTTATTGTGTAAAATTAAAAGAATCATGGATAAATCAAACTTATCCACTATGAATGGATGAGTGTCGCACCCCTAGATATTTCTGCTAAGGGTAAATATCGTAACAAACACGGAAACGGTCGTCAACAATAAGCTAAATGGTCCTTGAATGGTTTGTGGTTATTTTTCATCATTCGTGAACAGAATCACGATAGCATAAACGAATTTTTTTTTTTCAGAACGGATTTTTTTTCTGTGTATGAATTGGCTCATGTTTTTCACTCAAGAATTTCAGAGTGTCAAATAAATTATTTGTTGACTGGCAAATATATTTGACAAGGGTATCACACTATTTGACAATTATCAATCGACAAAATTTTAGGCCTAACTGATAAACGTAAACAATGGCTTTTCCGTAAATTTCGTGGCACAAAGCTTCCCATGTAAGCCTCTAATTCTATCGGATAGTGAACACTTCGACTTCGAAATGATCGGGTGGATTGATTAGGCGAGTCAATAACGAGAAATTTAAGGAAGAAGCCATTGTTTACGTTTGTCAGTTAGGCCCTAATGAAAAATTTGTGTCGAAATAATTGGAATGACAAACACAAACCAAACATTTGCCATAACATTATTGGGTCAAATATATTTGGCGATCACACGTTGGTCAAATATATTTGACCAAATTTGCCAAATATTTGGCGTTTCGTCAAACAGTGTGATCTCAGCTTAAAGCGCGAAGCAGAGAAGATCGGGTTGAAGATAAATGCGTCCAAAAAGGAAGGACAGGCGGAACCGAGCACGACAGGACCCGACTGGGCAGCAGTGTAACGATCGACGGCGATGAGTTCGAGGTAGTCGATGAATTTGTCTATCTCGGCTCACTGGTTACTGCGGACAACGATAACAGCCGTGAGATTCGGAGGCGGATTATCAGTGGAAGCCGTGCCTACTATGAGCTCCGCAAGCAACTACGGTCAAACAGACTTAGCTCCCGTACGAAGTGCATCCTGTACAAAACGCTAATAAGACCGGTTGTTCTCTACTGGCATGAGACGTGGACAATGCTTGAAGAGGACCTGCGAGCACTCGGAGTTTTTGAACGACGGGTGTCAAGAACCATCTTTGGTGGAGTACAGGAGGACGGACTATGGGGCGATGGTCAGACCAAGTGGAGCATGACCTAGGGGGTACAAGATGCACAAGGGATTGGAGAGGAGCAGCCACGAATCTGGCATTATGGAGAGATATTGTGTATCAGACTATGTTATAGTATTGTGACGTTATGCCATGTAAATAAATAATAATGAGGTTTTCCGATGCGATAGAAATTCCAACAACAGCAGGAAATCTACTGGATCTACTGGATAATAGCGGTTCGTTGCGGATGGATGGCGAAACCTATCGAAAATAGCGAATGGGAGTGTTTGGCTCACTGTTAGACTATTGGATAGAACACTGTTTCTGTGTGCTGTGTATATCCCACCTGATCGGACACGTGATACCGAATCCTCTAGAGGCACATTGCCGCTCCGTTTTCTCTGTAGTTGAAAACTCGGCTTCAACGGATGAGTTTATGGTGCAAAATGACTTCAATTTGGCTGGTATTTCGTGAAAATCGTCTCGCAGTGGCTTTCTCCATCCTGACTGCGAAAGATCCGTGCTTCATTCAGAAGCTTCACATCTTCTCGATTGCTATAGCGTGGCAACACTCTCTCAAATTAACCACATAGTGAACGGAAATCACCGCAGCTTGGACCTATGATTTGTAAGTGCCCGAGACACCGCTCCGTTCATCTCTATGGCCATCGCCACTTTGGTTAAGCATCATTCACCTCTAGTCGTTTCCATTCCAGAAAGTCTGGACAACGACTATGCTGACTTTCCAGCGCCTGTGTCGTATGATTTCCGGAAAGCCGACCATCGTAGCATAACCGAGGTGCTGGCCAACATAGACTGGGATACAATTCTGGACGCTGACGACGTTAACAATGCCGCTCTCTCATTTTCTCATGTCAGGCATGTGCCGTAAACTATACGCCAGAAAGACTCTCTTCTTCCGTGGCAGACGAAGGAACTAAAAAAGCTTAAATCGACCAAGAGAGCAGCACTAAGAAGAAACATTTAATATCGCACACTTCCCTTGAAACGTTTCTACGTGAGGCTCAGTTACTAGTGCAAACGGGTTAGTCGGCTATGCAACTCTCGATACCAACAAAACGTCCAAAGAAAGCTGAAATCAAGTCCGAAGTCTTTTTGGATATAAGTTAATCAGCAGCGCAGGGAGTCTGGACTACCATCGTCTGTGGTCTTGAACGGTGAAACCGCCTCCAGTCCTCAGGATATTTGCCGCTTGTTTTCGATCAAGTTTGCCAACATATTCACTGACGATCAGATAACTGTGGCTACGGACAACGTTCCTCTGCATGGTCACTCATTTGGTGCAATCGATATAAGTATTGAGATGATCTCCAACGCTGCATCGCAGCTCAAGTCATCCTTCAATCCTGTCCCAGATGGAGTTCCGTCAGTATTTCTAAAGAAACACATTTCCATTCTGCTGGCCCCCTTGCATCGTCTGTTCCAGATTTCCACATCAAGTGGCATATTTCCCTCGTGTTGGAAGGTTGCTCACTTGTTTCCAAACTATCGAGGGATTTCGTCTTTGAGCGCGGTATCGAAACTATTTGAGCTCGTTATAATAGACCCTCTACTCTCTCATTGCAAGCAATACTTAGGTGAAGATCAACACGGGTTCATGGTCGGCCGTTCCACTACTACTAAGCTGTTGTGTCTAACTTCGTTTATTACGGAAAATATGATCGAAAGGGCGCAAACGGACGTCTTGTATACAGACCTTTCAGCAGCTTTTGCTCAACCACGGCATCGCTATCGCACAACTACATAAGCTTGCAGTAAATGGAAGTCTCTTACAATGGTTTCGCTCCTATCTCACTGATTGTCTACTGACAGTTGCTGTTGGTGATTGCATGTCCGACGTTTTTCCAGCAGCTTCAGGAATACCTCAACGGAGTCATTTAGGACTGCTGATCTTCTTGCTGTACTTCAATTATGTGAACCTAGCCCTCGTAGGCCCCCGTCTTTCGTATGCTGATAACCTGAAGATCTTTTTACGAATCCAGTCTATCAACGATTGTCACCTCCTACAACAGCAGCTACAATTCTTTGCTCACTGGTGCAGCCTCAACCGGATGGTGGTTAGTCCGGAGAAGTGTTCGGTGATCACTTTCTCTAGAAAAAAGGAGCCGATTCTCTTCGACTATAAGCTTCAAAGCACGGTTATCAAAGGTGCGACTCACGTAAAAGATCTAGGAGTTATTCTGGATTCTCAGTTGACGTACAAGTTTAACATCTCGTACATCGTGGACAAGGCGTCAAGAGCTTTAGGCGTCATTTTTCGGATGGCTAAAGACTTCTCCGATATTTACTGCTTGAAATCCCTTTATTGCTCCCTGGTGCGATCGACTCTGGAGTATTGCTCTGCCGTCTGCAATCCGAGCTATATTGATGGCGCAAATGGAGTCGAATCGGTTCAACGCGGGTTTTTAAGCTTCGCTTTGAGAAGGTTGCCTTCGAGAGACCCGTTTCGTATGCCGAGTAACGAAAGTCGTTGTCGATTAATCGATCTTGCACCGCTTCGGTTTCGTCCGGACACACCCAGGGCTCTCTTTGTTGCAGGCATTTTACAAGGCCGAAGCAATTGCAGTGCCATCCTGGAGCAGAATAATATTAACGTTCAACCGCAGAGTATTTCTTAGGGCGTGTGATTTGTAATTAGAAATAACCACTATTGTATTAGAAAAAGCGTGCAGTGTAGATCGTCATTTATTTATATATATTAAAAAAAAGTAGGACTGTGAGAAAAGCACGTGCATGCACTTTTTGATGTTAATTATATATTACATTCAGCACAAGAATGCTCCTCACTGTAATCGTAGCGGTACGCGTTTCTGATTTAAGAATTCCATTTCATGCTTGGATTCCTTAGGAACTATGAAAAACGTCAGCGTCCCATCATAGACATAAAATCTGAAATGGATTTACCATAAGTTAAAATTCGCCTTTCTAACAATGAACTGAATAGAAACTTACGTCTTCTCCCGAATAGTATCCTTTATGGACTTTTTTACATCAACCTTATGAACACAACCGGTCAGCCTGTTTTCATAATAAACGTTCAGCTTATGTGGAAAGTATTCTTCATCCTTGTCAAGTTCCAAGGGTTCTTGGAAAAGATTAATCAATGTATCTTCCATTCTGTAAACAAAGGTAACCATTAAAACTTCAAGACTGCCAAGTTCCAAGACATCCTTACGTGCACTCTTCAGACAATTGTTGCTGGAAATCAGTGCTTAAGAACTGCGGATAGCAAAATACCGTTGGCCAGTGCAGCACCCCGTTGATGTCAGCCTTTACCATGAATTCTTCCAATGGAGCCAGTTTCGGTTTTAACCGTACCTCATTCGTTAGGGCATCTGCTTCTTCAAATTTAACCTGGCGTTTCTTTAACGCGTCGAGTGTCCTTGCCAATTCTTCCTGCTTCCGCCTTTCAACCAGCGCTCTTTTACGAGCGTCCCTTTCCTTAGTGGTTTTCTTTGCAAGCACATTTTTCCTTAGCTCTATTGCTTGGCTGTTAGTGGGATCTTTTCGCAAAATCTCATCACAATGCTCAACACACGAATCAAATTTATCTAACATACCGGCACATTGAGCTGCTCTCCATCGAGCCTTATCATAACCAGGCTGTAATTGTAATGCCTTTTCAGCATCCAGCAGAGCGGATCGATAATTTTTCAGAAAGAAATTGGCGGCACTTCGATTGTTATAAAGTACAGCGCAATATTCCGGATCAGTAACACCGAAATTGAGCGCTTCCGTGTAGCTAAGAACTGCCAGTCGGAATTTCTTATGCTGCATGTAAAACTTACCATCGTCTTTATAGGCTTCAGCCAACTCTTGTGCAGTATTCTCTTCGGGGTCATATTTTAGTTGTTGCAAACCTTCCATCAGTGGGCTGAGTTCCTCTCCAGGTTCGGGAGCTTTGCGTGTAAAGAATGGATGCTTAGCCATTTCCTATTAAAAGAATGATTGTAAAGCCACAGACGAAATTATAAAAGTGTGTAACCAACCTCTTCCCAGCGATCTTCTGGCCATCCCTCGGTATATCTTCGTTTCTCCAGAGAATTGATAAACTGATCCAAATCATTATCAAGCTTTGCAGCTAGCTGGAGCCGCTCGTCATCTGACATTTTCTGTTTCTTGCAAGCACTTTCCATTGTAGACATTGGGCTTCACTCGTAAACCCGATAAGGCAAGGAAAGTTTAATAAATCTTAGAAAAAATATTGTTTTTGATAGTAGGAGAAGGCAATACTATTTTAAACAAACTGAACAACATGAACTAGCTCGAGCGAGGGTCGATATGTTTTCATCCGGCTGACACGTGCGAGAAACGTCAACGCGTACAGTCGAGGCCGTGCATGATTGAAACGAAAGCAAAGAGAGGTAAATAAAATATACACGGAGAAAAATGTACACAGGGACAAATTTGATACACAATTTGAGCATTATAGGGGCCTGGATAAAAATTACAATACAGTTACAATACAATAATATAGAATAACATTTAAATCTATTTCCGACCATGAATCTTATTGTTCATGAATCAGATATATACAAAATGCATATTGTTGTTACAATAGATCTACAATAATTCACTACAATTGTATTTTTTACAATTGCGAAACAATATATTAACAATAACATAACAATATACGATTAATAGAAATTGACTTAAATTTGTTCGGAAAATAACATTTTTTGCTATAGTAAAGATACGTAACAACCCCCCTTTTCTAAAGTGGATGCCTCAATTCACATTAGATTCTATTGTTGTAACAATAACTCCTATTGTCATCCTATCGATGTGAAGTATACTATTAATCGTAAATACTATAGATTCTACCATTTACCATAATTTCGGAATAGTCCTTGTTAGTATGATCATAGTCAAGAATGCCATGAGCGTGGTGAATTCGTCCATTTGCTTGGTTATGCCTTCCCGCATAATCAAAAACCATTCCTGGACCATTTCCCTTATTGTTGTCGACCGTTTCCGTTATTGTTACGACATTTACCCTTATAGTTGACAACTATAAACTAACAATCTCCTATATAGTTTTAACAATATGTCAGATGATAAAAGGCCAAATAACAATATGCTGAATAGGCGGTTAAGTTAGGTTACCATAAAAATATGGTAATTTTCACGAACAAAATTTTTGCGGTACTGTATGCCAAATAGTTGGTTTATAATCCAGACCGAGTGCAGATAATAAAAAACCTTTCAATGACAATATGGCAAACATTAACAATTTGTATTAATGTAGAGTTTGTATGGTGAAAATGAGATTAAACTATTCGACAACAATAACATAAAATGTGATAATATACCTTACATTCGAAATATAGTTTTGACTATATAGCAGATCGTTTTTCGTTATGCGGGTTGTTCACACTACGGAGTTGTAACATGATACAAGACTATCTTGATGGCGTTTTTCGAGTTGATAATTTTTATAACACCCTTGTATTATGTTACAACTCCGTAGTCTGAACAAAGCATTACACACTTAAATTCGATTTTGATGTTCGGTAAAAAAATTGACGAAATATTTCGGTAAACACAAAGAATTACCGATTTTTCGGTAAAACTAAATAATTTTACCGTAATTTTGTAACACTTTACCGAACGATCCTAGGAACGATCTGTTATGTTGTGTTTTATGTACCGTATTCGGTAGAAAAAAAAATACAATTCATACGGTAAAAACCAACAATCACTGAATACGGTAAGCACTTTACCGAACAAAACGTAAAATTGAACTCTGAATTACCGAAGCCCGGTATAGTATTATTAACTGTCAAACTACCGGCCATTCTACATGAAGTCAGGTAGTTCAGTTGTGTTCCAAAAGGTGGTTTTGAAGAGTTTTCATCTCGTGGCAGAAAACCCGAAACCAACGGTGATGGAGCAGGTATACCAGCAGCTGCAGGAGCAGAATCGATATCATCCGTAAGATTTCATTTAACTTTTCTTACCCCTAATTATTTACAGGTTTCTCCGGTTTTGATATGCTTTTACTGGCGGGAACAAGTCTCCGGATATGTTTTCGGATCGCATCGCCATATAAACCAGCATTCAAAAAAAGGACACTGGTGCCATTCTGGATATCGAGACGCTCGCTACAACGGGAACGAAATTTTTGCATGCATTGCCTTGTTTTTTTTTTTTGAAAATGTTTTAATGCCGGTTTTAGTATCTAATTTGAATTTAGGTTTTCAATTAAGATAAATATATATAAATAATAAAATAAACAAATAACAACAAATACAGCATTGTTTAATAAAACAACATCCGAAAATTTTGGTGTTTAAAGATAAAAACAAAAAAAAACCGAAATGGTTCGGTACCAGACTACACAAATTACCGAACTGTACGGTAGTTTTTGACAGATCATCAAATCTCCCATTACCGAACTGTACGGTATTTTTTGACAGTTCATCAAAAAAATCGAGTACCGAACGTTCGGTAATTGATTTAATTACCGAACGTTCAGCTGTTGAAAGTTCGGTAAAAAATTAGTGTGTATACTCGTTGTAGCAAGCGCAGTACATACTTCAGTTGAAAGCAACACGATATCCAACATGTAATAAGACATAATTTAGGCTGAAAACAAACAACGCACGACTGACCCCCATCGCAACGCTTGCCGGCTTAGCTTACTGAGTTTCATTAGCCGACAGATTATTATTCGTTTAACAGGATTAGATATTATATTTCATCGTTAATATAAGCATGTTGGTTGGTTATCTTGGCGATGACCACAAGCATTCTTCTAACTTGGCCAAAGGGGTCCATCAGTATGTAGAAAGTAGTTTCCATCTCTATAACGCCTATGACTATTCCAAACGCTCGTTCCATCCATACGGCATGGTGCCGCCGAAGGGAGGCGACTTGCAAATTACACGGCTACCTCGCGGACAATAATCACATAATAAAAGTGCCTCCATGATGAGGGCTTGAGAACGTACTATCTCATATGCATCTCCTGAGGTTACATCTTGCATGAAAACGGCAGTTCAAGGCGTTGTTGCAGTTTGTGAGCGCCGTTGCCTCCTTTTGCTCCCATGATCAATCAGTCCAGAGAGCCACGATGTCATTGCTCTGCTGCATATGGATTGCGAAACTTAGCGATAATCGGCATAAAAATGTGCATTTCATCTTACGTTCCAGCATTTTCCAACATAGCGTATTTGCGTTTATGCATAATTGAAAACATTTATCATAGCGCCAGTTGGGTTGATACCAATCTCCTAGAAATGTTTCTTTATGTTGTGATTACAGATGTGACTTGACAGCTGAAAAGGCTAACACCGCCGCTCACACTACTCAAACAGACTTTCGTTGTGCTCTTTAAACTTTAATAAACAAATAAACATTAGCGCTATCGATGTTCATTGAAATCACAAGATAATTCGAAAATCGTATTAATGGTGACCTTGTCCTACCCTCATAATCATATTCAAATATATTTAGGATGTCACTAAGCAACGGAACATATTTGAACTTATACCTAAACATAGCATGAGCAAGAGAACTCAAACATCTTTGCAATTTATACGTTGATAATCGACGTCAGTAGCACTCGTAATCGATACTCATTTAATCGACATTAAAACGTGACGCATTGTATACTCCAGCGTTTATCAAGCTAAACCCTTGTAATGGTGACACCAGAGAGCAGCAGTTGACTAGCCAACGCCCCAGAGAAAAATATATAATTGTTGCCCACCGTAACGTCGATCGGTTTACTCTATGCATTATTGTAATTGAGCAGCTCGTACATGTTAATTGCAATTTATTAAGCGATTTTCTTCATGCTCTCTTTTAACTTTGCCCGTGGTCCCAAACATCAACGCATGTTACGCTAAACAAAAAAGACATGAGCATGTGCAACACAGAAAAGGAACTTAATCGATGTCCATTTCCACCCGATGTGTTATCCAACTAGATCATAACTAACTCCAACCAGTACCTACTTTAGCCTGTACAGTATCCGTTCGCTAATCCCGTTCCTGTTGATCCAATGCCTTTGGACACGTGCTTTATCGTCCAGGAGACTTAGTTTTTGCTAATGCAGATTGATTTATATGGATTTGAATAGGTTAATGAACTAATCAGTTATGTTTTCAGATCAACAGGGAGATACTGTATACGAAATATCGGATAGGGAACCGATATGCGATAAAGGGTTTAAACTGCGTGCGCTTTGATTCTACGCATACCTAATACGCAACTACAAATTGAGTTATGAGAAGGAGGGAGACACCAACGTGCATAGCCAGTGCAGAAGTGAAAAGGGAATTATATAATGACACAATCCTTTGCTTCCGTCTAAAAATAAACAAATTTCCAGATATATTAGCAGCGTCGGCAGATATTGAATAACAACTATATTTAAAGGGTATGAGAAGCGTAAAGCTCATTCAATTGCTTATGAAGTCTCTATAACGTTTCTAACTTGATCTATTTTTATTTTCAGTCAACTGTAATAAACTGCATTAGAACCCTTTGCCTTGAACCTGAGTGAAGCCGATAGAGTTAAAGGATCTCTCAATCAGTTCAGTGATAGCATATGCTCTCGGTAACCATTTTTTTTAAAGGTTTAGTGGCGGGACTATGAATAGAGTGTTAGGCCTTTGATGATATCGTTGCGTAAATCATTTCGAATAATTTTGGCAGCCGTACACGGAACGTGTCGTCCAAGAAAACGCTGTTGCAAATAACTCAGAAGGAGCCACATTTGAGAATCATTTCGTCTGTTTGTTATTTTGTTAGTTTGTGTTTCGTATAGAAGTTAAATAAGGCGTTTCGCAATTTCCTCAGTCTTTTGTAGTTAGGTCCGTTGGTGTGTCATTTGATATGATCTTCCGGAGCCATTTTCTCGAGCCAAAAATAAGAAGTTATTTTATTGTTCCTCCTGCGTTCAAATGATATATTTAATTTAACTCCTATTGAAGCATTTCACCGGCCATGAAGGGACCATAATCCTTACAAGGTGTAATATTTTCAAGTTTGCTTTCTCTTCCTCTAAGTCATGTTCATGTCCAATGTTTTGTATGGAGTCGTGTCGCCTTTTTGTCTTTTTGTTTTTTGTTATTTTTAGAGTTAAGAAAGGCGTTTTTCTTATCTTCGTAGTTTATTTGTAATTTCTTCAGTCTTTGGTAGTTTAGTTCGTTGGTGTGTCATTGGTGTGCTTTGAGAGTCTTTTGGATCAGTTTTTTCGAATCAAAATAAGCTGTCATTATGTCGTCGAGATATTTGAATTCCACCAGTTGTAGCAATGTCTGATGTTACAAGTCTTAGTAGTCCTTACAATATAATTTTTATGGTTTACTGATGGGACTCATGAGAGAGAAATTTCCTTTGAAAGATTTCTAGAGATCATTTCGTCTCTTTTTGTTATTTAATTAGTCAGTCAGTGTTACGGTCAAGAAGGCATTTTGTAACTTCATCAGTCGTTTATAATTCAGTGCTCTGAAAATCATCGATACCTCGTGTTACATAGTTTAATTCACCTATCACTTAGGCCACCTTAGTCAGTTCTTGTCTTATGTGTTATTCAGTTCAAATCATTTGATAATCATCAATGTTTAAATGTTCGACTAATGTTTGGTCCTCTGTTCTGAAGGTGTCAATCGCTTCATGAAGCCTTGGAACCAACAAGTGCTGAATCAATTTCGAGTGTTTACGACTTAGGGTAATTCAACAGCTAAAGGAAAAATATCAGGAAACTTAAGATAAAAAACCAATCACATCACAGTTTTAAACCTGAAAATGAAATATATATTCTGTTGAAGAAACGTCTGTGAAACTGCAGAACAGTCTTAAGCAATAATGTTTGTATTTTTTTTATATTCCATATCATCACTGCAACTGTACTGTGTTTTGTTCTCCAGATATCAAAGGGGTCTAGTAGCCATTTGCTGAAAAACTTAAGTCTTTTGCTGGAAATTGTCGGACAGTGGCATAACAAGTGCTACGAGTCTTGTTACAAAATAGACATGAATCATCTTGAAGTTTTCCTATCAGCTTCAAATGAAACCGTCTCGGACAGTGGTCAGTTATAAGGTCTTTCTACGTAGATTTTTTTTGGAAAGATCAAGAAATTTGCGAATCATTAAAATGTTTGGAGTAATAACTGATTGATTAGCTATCTATGACAATGTTGTTTCAGTTTGCATCCACTTTCAAGCATTCCCAGGTTCTCATCTTCTAAGAGAAGAAGAAGATAAACCACAAAAAGTGGCCAGGAACCCAGAACAAATTAACTTGATTACGACAACACAACTTTTGTAGTGATTGTACACATGGCCAAACATGCTTGCATGTGCATGTTGCTAACTTTAAAGCATTTAAGACTGCTTGGCTGTATACATTTGAATGTCTTTAATTTACTTGAATTTCAGCTTGGAATACAGTTGGCATGGGTGAGTGCATTGGACTTGACATCCTGGTCCAGTTATATCTGCTCCCACTTGATTGTACGTTTTTGAACCGTCTGAATAGAAAACATTCGATCCTTGACGGATGTTTGGACTATATTTTTTTCCTTCACGAATCATGTCCAGGATCAATAACTTGATATGAACAGTCAAAGTTGTATTTCGTCTCCATTCAATCTTCGTTGTTCATAACTAAATAATTAAATCTAACAATTTTTAGAATGATGTAGAAGGAGAAGTTCGCTCATCACCATAAGGCACCAAGAGTGGGCAGTAATGTTAGCTAGAATGAAATATATGAAGAGAAAGTGTTGAAAGTTCCGTCAGTGTACGGCAGGTTGAAAATTGAATAGATGTATTGAAAATTGAGCGAAGGGCTTGAGTCTAGCGGTACTCGAGGCAAGGACGTTACTTTTGCCTAACATCCCACTGCGCGGTAGGTCAAGGCACGGACGAATCCTCCACCCTAACAGGCAAAAGTAACGTGTTTGATCGTGTTCATGTACTACTGATAGCTTGTGATAGTTTCTAACGGTAGTTTGAATCCACTCCGTTTTGTTGCATACATGGGTTCTCTTCATATCTTTCATTCTAGCAAACATTACTCTTCACTCTTGGTGCCATCATAATCGTTACTCCACCTACGGAAAAATAATTTTAGTAATTATAAGAATACTAAGGTGTCCTATTACCTTCAAAATGGTTCACAAACCTTCTGATACTAAGAGCGCTCTTTTCAGCTTCTTATTGTATGTATTCATGAAATGGAAGCATAAAAAGCAATGCATTCAGAACCTTTGTTGGTGTACTTCTCATTGCACCAGCTTTTTTTCTAGCTTTATCTGTACAACAGTTTCTTTAGTTTTAGGGCATCAGACCAATGAAGTATAGGTTGGTTGCAAAATGGTGAGTACCCAGCAAACACATGATCGTAGCGAATAAGAGTGCAAAGTGGAGGCGATATACGTACATTTTTCATGCAGTCAAATGGACGCATGTACGTATAGCGCCTCCACTTTGTACTTATATCCGCTATCATATACGATTTTGTGTTTGCTGGGTAGACAACTGGGATGGAGCAGGTGTCCCCGTAACATAGCTATGGTCCTCACAAGCTCCTACCTCATGCTTCAACGGGTCAAGAAATGACAAAGACCGCCAGCTAAGGGTTGCGTACTTAGCTGGTAGGGCAGCCTGGGCACTGTTGTCCTTCTGACTTCAGTTAGATTGAGGAGATGCGTGCCGAGCGTCTGTCCACCAAGGAGGTGCTACTCAAACAGCGTCTGTCCTAGCATCCAGTGGCAGTCGAAGGATTTGTTGACTGGACAAGGGTTCGTGGAGTCACCAGTCATGCGAAGACACGTGGCCTTCTGGCCGTTGTCTTCCGAAGGTCCTAACGGACCCTGATCGACTGACCCTACTACAACAAGACATCACGTAGGCTATTCTCTCTGAAAAACCTGCTGAAAATAGTCCTGCAGCCATAGGTAATCCTTGCACCGATGGTGGGTTCTTATCACATCACATCACATCACATCACCAGACCAATGAAGTATAAGTTATCTTGAGTCTCGCAATTTCCGAATAAATTCAATATAGGCTGTTCCGAAAAATATAGGTACACTTTCTTTTTCAAACAAAAAAGACCATACTGTGATTTTTGATTATTTTTGTCTCAAACATAGTAAGTAACAATGTTTTCTTTTCATCTTCATTTTAATTTGCTTGATTTATCGTAGGGTAGGCGTGTTCTCTAACTTTCCCCTCAACACTACTCATAAGCTTCTGCACAGTGCACACTTTCTCCTACCATTTTCACCACTATTGACCAATCTTTCTTAAATTTTTCCACATCATCCGCTGGTTTCATGTGTTTTCTCAGCGTCGCCTTCGTGGATTCATCTCCTTTGCTTCACATACGCCATTGTACTTTTCGTACCACTCTAATGCATATTTAGAGTAATGTCAGGAAGCAAGATCAGGCTAAAAGATTATAGGTTTGTTATGCTGTTTGATCAAGGGTAGCAACCTAATTTGCAGACACTCCTTCTCGTAGATTTGACCATTCATTATGTCAGTCGTAATAGATACTAGATACTTTTCCACATCCGCATATGGCCTGCTGAACCACTACCTTCTTGTCGAATTTTTCGGTGTTAATGGCTTTCACTGATCCAGGAACATACTTTCACTTTGGCGAGGTATAAAATTGTGGTCCTGGTAGAGTTTTGTAATTGTGTTTTATGTAGGTTTCATCGTTTTTGGTCAACAGTTTGTCGTATAGCTTTTGAGCCCTCGGTTTCACAGGTTCAGCCCGCTTGGTGCTTCGTTTTGGCTGCTTCTGCTTCGGAAGAGACTGCAGTCCCATTCTCTCTTTGGGAGCCTTTTCACCATATCTCTTACTGATGCTGCAGGATGACGCTTGAAATAGTCCCTTACTTTTCTGTCGATTGTAGGGTCAACGGAAACGTGTTTTCTACCCCGTCTCGGTGAATCTACGAAAGAGCACTGTTGTTGATACTTCCGTAATGCGGTTTTTCCTGCTCTGACGCTCATACCTTCTTCCTTAGCCAGTTTTTTGATCGAAAGACCACTGACCGTGCACCGTTTGTGCACAATCCATTTTCTTTGCTCGGGAGAAATACCATTACAGCATTACAGAAGCCTACTGAATCTGATCGAGCCGGTAACCGCACTCGACTGCTGAGTGTAGAGTTGAATTTTTTTTAAATGTCATTGAAATATTACAGCAAGCAAAGCTCAGGACTTTCATGAATTTAGCTGTCATTTTTGATAGTCGAAGAGAAGTATTTATATTTTTCACTCTTGTTTTGTGAATTACACTAATTTTTTGCAATGCTGTTCCGAGGTTGCTATTTGAAGTATTTTCCGAGGAATTTATTATTTAACATGCGGACAAGTGTCAATAGTTATTTAAAGATGACTAAGAAGAAGAGTTATTATCTACATATATAGATATCACTAATCTATTGCCTGCAATAATTCTTTAAGCATTTATGCAATGATAGAATATGCAGTGATCGGCCTCGCGCGTCAACGATTTTATCTCGAAGTTCTTTGACCTTTTATTAAAGTATTAATTTTTTTCTAAGCTTCTAAAACCCTCAAAAAGGCCTTTTTTTTGAGAATTGAGGATTTTTTTTTAAAGTTTCTGAGCATTCTTTGAACTTCTCGAAAGCTTCTTTGAAGTATTGAAAAAATTCTTGTAATTTTTTTACGGTTCTCTGATAAACTTCAGAGAAGTTTAGTTACCGATCAAATCTCTCAAATTAGGTCAGACGTTAACCAAGGAATTGTAATTTGTGTTTTGTGTCCTACGATGCGAACGGTTATGAAGAAGGTGTTTATTATATTTTAATATGGTATCATGAGTGATAAATATCATTATGGTCATATGAATGATTTTTCTATAGACTGCTTTATTGGATCGTCTCTTGAATGTCAGGGAAGCTCTCTCCTGATCTGCTACAAAGCTCTTTGCTAAAATTTTGGAAAGTTTCCTCATGAAATTTTTGGCAGTCCCTCAGGGATAAGGTGCGTCTCAAATCTCTTTGAGTGCAGCACGCACTGCTACGAAGCAGCACATTAAATTTCAAAAAGACAGCTTGTTTTGCTGTGCGTTCAAAACCGCACATCTCATCACGAATTTGCTCTCGTCTCTTTGGGCATTAATGATTGCACTCTCCCTTGTCTTCTCTGTGCACAGCCAGCCGTTTTAACTCAGTTTTGAGTCGTTTTTGACTCACTTGCGTCAAAAATGGAGTCACTCAAATTTGAGTAAATGTTACTAGCATTGACAAGTCGACAAATCAAAAACATCCATCTGATTTGAGTCGATGTTTTTGATTTGTCGACTTGCCAATGCCAGTAACATTTACTCAAATTTGAGTGACTCCACTTTTGACGAAAGTGAGTCAAAAACGACTCAAAACTGAGTTAAAACGGCTGGCCGTGTGCAAACATAAGTATGAAAAACAGACACAGTGGCACTCTGGATTGGACTTGCAAAAATTTGTATTTACTTCATATGTTTTCATAATGCTTTGTGCAATGAACTACAGGGCCAAATTATGTACGTAGAATCGAGCATTTCATTAGACAACTGTCAAACAGACAATTTCATGTACCATCCATGAGTGACAATGAAAATAATCCTCTATGAGTAACGTGGCAGAGCAAAAGGGTGTATTAATAAGTCTTAGAGTTTCTATACAAAAACCTTTTGAAGTGCTAAGATGTATCTCGTAATTTTTGGGACCTATTCTGAGGCGCATTGGTGGTCCTCATGAATCGAGCTCTTGGTCAGTTTCTTACCACTTCTACCTATCATTAGCTTTGCTGGCTCCACACCACAAAACCCTCTGGCAATGTCCACCTTTATTTGAATCAGTTAAACGAGCCAGTAGAACTGACTGTAATTTGTTTTGGTTTTAATAGGATTAGACACTTGTTGCTAGAAGTAAATTACACTAGACCATTTTTTTTGCAGGTGAATTATTAAAAAAAAACTGGCCTACCAAACGTCCCCATCAATCCAAAGTGATTTTTGAGAGCTAAGAAATAAACAATAAATCACGTTTGGGGTTTTCAGCTCCCAGGTTCTTTGTTCTGTGCTTTGGCCAACTCCTTTCTCCCCCCCCCTCCTTCCAAAAAGACAACGTGGTTATAACATAAATGAAATTCAATTTGAAGTATTTATTTCCAAATTTGTTTTTATTATACACAATTATTGTCGAGATCGACGAAATTTTGACGAGTTGATCGACTCAATCGACCGCTCGAAAATGAGTGAGGGTTATTCCGAGAGTCGAAGTGACGTTTGTTACTTGGTGAAGTGGGTAAAGTCACTTGGAGTGACGTGACTCTGGGTAATTCAAATGGAGAGTCACGCTACCGCAGGTGGCTTTTCTCACTTCACTAAGTGACAAAAGCCACTTCGACTCTCGGAATAACCCTCAGTAACTGATCTGTCACATTTTGTCGAGTAAGAGTTTGTTTTGGTACGCCCAGCCCTTCGGTTCAGAAAGGGGTATGGGCGCGTTCTGTCGAGTTGGTCGCGGCAGATTTCATGAGTGAATAGGCTGCCACATAAACGTTCAAAAATACGAAGATACGATGGGGGATCATTGTCCCGATATTCCCAAATGTAGCACGTAGTAAAATGTTTCTTGTATTCTATAACCAAACATGATGGAATTGAGTAAACGAGCGAAAACTCAACGGGAATGATCTCTCATATGCATCCGTCGAACCATTCTGAAAGGCCGTTGTGAGAATATCACCATGAAAATCTCACATGCGCATAGCGTGTTACCAATCACTAATCCTTTTTCCTTTCTGTTCTCTCTCCTATCCTATGACCACGAGCAATATCATATGGTCATCCTAAAATAAACTCTTCAAATGCAGTAACATCGAGACAACACAGAGCAATAAAGAATGGTATAAACCCTAACCAATTTTACTTTCAGACAACTTTTCTAACACAAGGTAAGCAATAAATGATCACTACAAAATATACTGAATATCATCATATCGACATAAGATATAACGGGAAAAGGGAGGAGCATAAGGGCACCCAAGTGAAACGATTTGGATAGGGAGCATAAGACTGCCTCCTCCCTATTGTTAACTTTTCGCGGAACGAGGGCGGGCTCTTCGACCCCATCTATTGGGTTTATTCTGTCAATCGAGGGCTCGACTCTAATGCTGTGTGTGTGAACTTGCTTTTGGAAGGAGATTCTCTTCCCTATATTCGCGGGTTTTGCGTAAGTGTCTCTGCTTACGGGCCCGCCCAAACGTTTTTGGCCCTTCATACAGGAGCTTGAAGATCACAAACAACAATAGAATGCTGATCAAATCGTTTTTCAGATTATTTCACTGCTATGGGAAGTTACGTTGCTACAATAGATGGTAGTATCTCATCATCATCATCATCATCATCAGTAAGAGTTTGTTTTGGTACGCGTTTTTCATCGGTTAGTGGTTACAGGCTGAGAAACGTAACCAATATAGGTCCAGTGGTTCAAAAGTTATGAATTTTTGAACAAATGGATGTTTGAAAAAGTCAATAAACTGAACCATTCTAACGCAGCAATGGTCAGAAATATTTATGACAAGGAACCAAACTACCAATTAATATGAAATTCAGAGAGGCCGTTTCTAAGTTGACATCGGAAATTATTAATCTTCAATCGCTCTGTTAATTATTTAGTTCGATTAATGTTAGTTTGTCATCACAAGTTAGATTTAATTATAACGTATAAGCTGTCGGACGCAGTTTATGTCGTAGTCGATCCTAAGATCAAATTATATTAGAAGCTTGGCATAATAAACTTGGTCATGGAGCGATGTACGTGATCAAAAAAAAAAACATTGACATTCACTACGCACAATTATCGAGTACTTTTTGAAACAGACGTATCTGATTACGTAAACAAGGAGGGGAAGTAAGATTCAAACGTAATTTTTTTTCAAAACTCTTAGTACCGCCTCGGAAAAAACATCACTATCATGTTAGGGAATTGTTATTCCTTGTGTTGGTGGCCCTAGTTTGCATGAAATTGCTAAGGGTTTCAAGAATTTAACCCCTCTTTGTTTACAAAATCAGATACGTCTGTTTGAAAAAGTACTCGATAATTTCTGTATTTTTTCAGTTTCACACCGTTCGCAATAGATAAGAAACTTCAAAGATTTCCCATTTGGAAATTCTCACAGAAAGGAGTTAAAAACGATGACAGTGAAAAGAGGGTTATTCCGAGAGTCGAAGTGACGGTTGTCACTTGGAGAAGTGAGAAAAGTCACTTGCAGTGACGTGACTCTTCTGGGTAAATCAAATGGACAGTCACGTCACTGCAGGTGACTTTTCGCAATTCACTAAGTGACAAACGCCACTTCGATTCTCGCAATAACTCTCAAACACTTCCATCGGCAGTTGAAATTTATTTTGAACGGGCACATTCTAGATTTAAACTAAAGTGATTTTTGATATTTTTGTAAAGAACGTGATTCCAGACTTTTAAGATGATCTATAGCTATGTGTAATAAAACAGACAAAAGCACGGTCGTTTACCTTAAAATCTCAACACCACGCCTTTCTTGTGTTGTTTACCTGCAGCAAGAAAATGCGTTGCGCGACACGTAAGGTAAAATCACAGAGAACAGACATCCAGGCTCGAACATTTTTTTCCCAATTTACTGTGTAAATTTTCAAAAGTAAACTGTTGGAAAATCAACGCCGCCTAGTCTAGGTTTCACCAAACTAAAATCTCAAGGCGCGCAGGTGGCGCCATCAACATACGAATCACCAAAACTAACGGAAACAAGCTGTAATTTTAAAATGGCAGTTACAGAAATTTACACACGGAGGGCACTCTAGCTTGGATGTCTGTTCTCTGTGGTAAAATCAACTAAGGAAACTGCCCCCATATTAATCTCATTGTTCCTATATTCATCCTACGATGAATCAAACAATTGGACAGTTGAAGGATCGGTTTCGTTTTCTAATAATGTTTGCTTACGTTAAATAACTACAACAAACATTACTAACTAATCCTGTCACGTGTATATCGTTTTATTTCATGTAGGATGAATCGCAAAGTGATGAGATTAATATAGGTACATCTCCCCTAAATAATATACAGCATGAAGATAACTTACTATAAAATGAAGTTCCTTCGTCAGTACACATACTTGTTCAGTGAATACAACCCAACAGCATTTTTGGAATTCACTCAATAGTAGCCTCAATAGCCTCAACTGCTACCACCCATTAACGAATACATACCCTTTCATGCATGAAAACTGTATTCTATCGTAGTATCCCCATGGTTGATTCATTGCAACTCATTAGTTTAGTACCACAGCTCGATCACAATTAATAGACACTCCTTCTTTATGTGGTCGTCGGCACCTTGATTTCTTATGCGCACTCTGACAGGATTGAACGCTTGTTCGAAATCTATAAAGTTCCATAACTACGAACACATTCGAGCCAGCAAAATGCAAAATACTTAGCATAAAATTCCACATTGTTGGCCATTCCCACTTTATCGGTAATATGCGCGCGGCGCGTCTAGCGTCGCCATCACATTGATTGACCGTATGGCGACCTGATGCGGGTGAATGTTGTTCAGATCAGGAGCACTACACACACTTCCTGGTTAAGCCGTTTCATTCAGTTCAGCTGTCTGTCTTGGCCTCAACCGACGCGACCGTGTCCAAGTCATCAGTGCCGGTGCAGCCATCAGTAGCAATCAAACCCTAATATATTAATTTTATACCCGAGGAGCGTTCTCTTTAATTAAAATCCTGTACGTTCACACATTTAAGCTTCATTAAGTATCGAGGAAAGCTTCTTTTACTTCATAGTGCGAATCGGATAAGTGGTGCAAAATGTTTGGTCGACGTTCCATGCTTTTTTTTTGCGGGGGAAAGACGCAAGTTTAGATTTTAAGACAGATGAAGAGTGCGAGAGAAAGGCCAAGATAAACTACTATGTAATCCTTCAAAGGGAACCGTTGCTGTGGTAAGGTGGTGCTCTCTTATGGAAGCTTCGGAATAGCTGGAAATGATTTTGATAAACTATGTACTAAAATTAATGTTATTTGTTTCTAACCGAGTTGAAAAAAAAGTTCAATTCGCATATGCCTTAGTCCAATTAATCAAATTTTATACTGTTTTGCCTAATTTAAATGGATACAATGATTGCTCATTTAGTATAAATTAGTGAGGTTGGAAGTCTTGTCATAATGAAATCCGGTTCAATGTGCCAGTGCAAGGTGATATGAGTAATAAAGTTTATTGGCCATTTGCAGCCGACAGGTTAATAACCTAACTCACTTAAAGCACAGAGAACAGACCTCCAGGCTCGAACATTTTTTCATCAATTTATTGTACAAATTTTTAAAAGCAAACCGTTGGAAAAACAACGCCGCCTACTCTGAGAAAAGTTCTCTCGTTATTTTTTTTAAATTAATTTATTTTCCGTCGGCCTATTTCCTCATATGGTGACAATCACCGACGCCAGGGAAACGACTCCACCATCTGGGCCCTACTTTTCGACTCATGAATATTAGCCGTAACCAACGACCTTACTTCCCTTCCGAAGGAAGACGTGACCAGATTTTTTCGCCTCAGGAAAACCACATTGGCATTCTTGATTATGACCATGATAACAAGGACTATTCCGACATTATGGTAATTGTTGAATCAACTATTTTTAATTGTCGTTTTCACCATTCTCATAGTCGGTTCAAAATAACCATACCACAATAGTTATCCTAACCCCCAATAATGGATCACTTGAAGGTGAAAGAAATTCTACAAGGACATCTCAAATGCCTGTTGGAGCGAAAATTGCTGCAAATGACTTGGCTGACAAAATCTTTAAGAAAGCCAGGGTAGAAAATGCGTTGAGATCTTTTCAGCCTTACAAATCTGCAGGAATGGACGGGATATTTCCAGCATTACTTCAAAACGGCGAAGCAGTGTTGATCTCGCCATTAATTGAGATTTTTAAGGCAAGTTTAAGACTCAACCATATTCCAACTTCATGGACACAGGTAAAAGTTATCTTCATACCTAAAGTAGGAAAGCGAGACAAGACGCATCCTAAATCATACAGACCCATTAGTCTTTCATCAGTCCTATTAAAGACTATGGAAAAAGTGTTGAATGATTATATCAATTCAAATTACATGAACAAGCATCCACTATCTGAGTTCCAGTTTGCTTACCAGTCTGGTAAGTCAACAGTTACGGCACTGCATAGTGTGGTTTCAAAGGTAGAAAAAGCTCTATCGGTAAAAGAAATAGCACTTTGTTCTTTCATAAAGGGTGATACGGTCAAAATTTGGTCAAGGGAAAACGCGTGTAAATCGGTGAAATCGTTTATTTAAAAAATCAAATTAAATTTCTTTTTCAAGTTCAATTAGTATAAAATTCAGGGAAAATATTCAGTTAGGCTTCCGCTTTTCCAAATCCGAATTGCCGGGCCTTACGCTTGACCCCTGCCATCAGATTTTGTACAGCCACCTTCTTCGCCGCAGAAAGCCAGTTTGCCTTGAGCTGCTGCTCGTCCTTAGCAGTTTTTTTGGTCTTCTTTAGGTTCCGCTTGACAATAGCCCAGTATTTCTCAATTGGGCGGAGCTCTGGCGTGTTGGGAGGGTTCTTGTCCTTGGGAACCACCTGCACGTTGTTGGCGGCGTACCACTCCATGGCCTTTTTACCGTAATGGCAAGATGCCAAATCCGGCCAAAACAGTACGGAACAACCGTGTTTCTTCAGGAAAGGCAGCAGACGTTTATTCAAACACTCTTTCACGTAAATTTCTTGGTTGACAGTCCCGGAAGCTATGAAAATGCTGCTTTTCAAGCCACAGGTACAGATGGCTTGCCAAACCAGATATTTCTTTGCGAACTTTGACAGTTTCGTGTGCTTGAAAATATCTGCTACCTTTCCCCTTCCTTTTGCCGTATAAAACTCCTGTCCCGGAAGCTGCTTGTAGTCGGCTTTGACGTAGGTTTCGTCGTCCAATACCACGCAGTCAAACTTCGTCAGCATCGTCGTGTACAGCCTCCGGGATCGCGCTTTGGCCGTCGTATTTTGTTTATCATCGCGATTTGGAGTCACTACCTTCTTGTAAGTCGATAGTCCGGCTCGTTTTTTGGCTCGATGCACGGTTGTAGACGATACACCCAGCTTATTTGCGGCATCTCGGAGAGATAGGTTAGGGTTTCGCTTGAAACTACCGGCAACTCTCTTTGTCGTCTCAGCGGCTTCCGGTTTTCGATTTCCCCCCGATCCAGACTTCCTGACTGTCGACAAACGTTCCCCAAACACTTTAATTACATTTGTAACGGTTGATTTGGCAACTTTTAGCGATTTTGCCAACTTTGCGTGCGAGTAGCTCGGCTTTCGCGATGCGCGAGCAAAATTTTGATACGCTGCTCTTCTTGCTTAGACGGCATTTTGACAACTGAAGAGTGAATTCCAAAATCAAAATAGGAGCAACATTCTACACACACACACCTTCAAAATGAGGGGTGTTCAGGTTTTTTAAATGCAAAATTTAAAGAAATACGTCAAGTTGATATTGACCAAATTTTGACCGTATCGCCCTTTAGATATTGAAGGAGCTTTCGACAACGCTTCCTATTCATCTATGGCTCATGCCATGAGGAAAAGGAACTATGACATGAAGATAATTAATTGGGTTCATACCATGCTCGCAAGAAGAAAAATCACTTCAGAGCTGGGAAGTTCGTCTATTACAATACGGGCAACGAAAGGTTGTCCCCAAGGAGGAGTCCTCTCACCACTTATGTGGTCCTTAGTTGTAGACGAGCTTCTAAAAAGCTTAGAGGAAAAAGGTTTCGAGGTTGTAGGTTTTGCAGACGATATAGTCATTATAGTGAGGGGAAAATTTGACAACATAATTTCAGAAAGAATGCAATGGGCCCTAAAATTAACCCAGTCTTGGTGTATCAAGGAGGGCCTTAGCATTAATCCAGCAAAAGTAGTAATTGTACCTTTCACTAGAAAAAGGAAATTTAGTCTAAAAAAGTAGTGATCAGGTTAAATACTTAGGAGTGATACTGGATGCCAAACTAAACTGGAATGCTCATCTTAAGTGTGTGATCGGTAAGGCAACCAGTGCTTTCTGGATATGCTCAAAAACATTTGGCAGAAAATGGGGTCTAAGACCAAAAATGATAATGTGGATTTATACATCCATAATACGTCTAAAAGTAACGTATGCTTCCCTTGTGTGGTGGCCAAAAACAAAAGAGGCTACTGCACAGAAAAAGCTTACAAAACTTCAACGGCTAGTGTCCATTGCTATAACGGGAGCGATGCGCAGCACTCCATCAAATGCGTTGAATGCAATGCTAAATCTGCTGCCTTTGCACGAATACGTGCAACTAGAAGCGGAAAAGAGTATGCTTAGACTTAAACGGTTGAAAACTTTCATGTCTGGTAACTTAGTCGGTCACCTGAGCATTTCACAAAGCTTTCAAAATGGGCCAGTGATGAATATGAATGGAGACTGGATGAAACCTGTGGAAAACCATGACATCCCTTACAAGATATGTGAAACGTCACGTATAGATTGGGAAGTCGGAGGTCCCACTGGAATCTTCGGCCCTGGGGTAGAAATCTCAGTGGCGATGGGAAACTATCCAACGGTTTTCCAGGCGGAGATCTTTGCTATAATAAACTGTGTTAACGTTTGTCTGAAGAGAAAATATAGATATGCAAATATTTGTATTTTTACAGACAGCCAAGCGGCACTCAAAGCGTTAAGTAATTATAAATGTACATCCAAACTTGTCTGGGAATGCATTCTTTCATTGCGAAAGGTGTGCCAAGAGAACTCGGTAAATTTATTCTGGGTTCCGGGACACTGTGGCATTGAAGGCAATGAAAGGGTAGACGAGCTTGCTAAACAAGGTTCAAATGCACAGTTTATTGGCCCAGAACCATTCTGTGGTATATCATACTGTGCCATAAAAATGGAATTAAAATCTTGGGAAGAGCAAAGGGTGATGACCAATTGGATGGTCACCACAAAGTGTTCTCAAGCGAAATGGTTTATAATTCCAAATGTTACAATTAGTAAAAAGCTTCTGGAGCTCAATAAGAGAGTTCTTTGTACCTATACTGGCCTAGTAACCGGACATTGCCCGAGTAGATATCATTTGAAAAACATTGGCCAGGTTCAGAATGATATCTGTCGTTTCTGTAACAAGGAACTTGAAACATCGGAACATCTACTTTGCAGTTGTGATGCTTTGTACAAGAGCAGACTTAAATTTCTGTACAGTGGCTATATGCAACCTAAAGAAATTTGGACTGCAAATCCTGGGAAGGTGGTGGGTTTTATAAACTCAATTTTGCCGGACTGGGAGACGCGTCTAAGGCTGGTCACTTGACAAATGGTGATCTAGCTTTTAGATGCGAATTAGAATAGTAAACAGGGGTATATCACAAAAGTTCAACTCAGTGGACGCAGCGGTTTTACGCCCTAACAAAAAAAAAAAAAAAAAAATAACCCCAATAATGGTAAAATTGACTATCAAATTCGTCTCTGTGTAGTCTAGGTTTCACCAAACTAAAATTGACAGACTATAAAATCTCGAGGCGGGCAAGTGGCGTCATAAACATACTTGTAATTTTAAAATGGCAGTTACAGAAATTTACACACGGAGGGCACTCCAGCTTGGGCGTCTGTTTTCTTTGCTTAAGGTGAAGATACAAGATAGACTTCACGAGAAACTTCGGAAGCACAAATCTCATCTCCCACAGAATATACAGTAAATGGCTATTCCAAGTACGTTGCAACGAACTTAGAGTAGCAATTTCATGATGTTATATATGTTATGTGTGAGATGAAATTTGGCTCTTGTTGTTTCACATTAGGGAAGGTCCATTCATTATCTCACGCAGTAAGGTTGGAGGGGACGGGGGGTGTTGGAAAAACGTGTCGATCCATACAAACAAATTTGAAGGTCAATACAAAAAAAACGTGACAAGGAGGGGGGAGGTGTTATAAAAAGTAATGTTTTGCGTTACGTAATTCATAGACGTTCCCTTATAGCTCTTCACTTTGAAGCTCTATATGAGTATTTTGAAGCCTGTTTTAGTAAGATTGAAATTTTATTGAGATGCTTTCCTAGATATCACTAGACTTAAATATTTTAATCTTTCTATTCGCTAGGAAGAATACGAAGTACGAATGGTGTAAAAAGTTAAACTCAATCGAAAATAACTGACGAAAGTGAGAAAGAGCACCTTTCGTTAGCAACACAACACTCTTTGTTCATTTGAACTTGGCGAACGTCACCAATTGAGCAAAAGTGAGTTCATTGTCAAACGAGAAAGACACTTCTTCTTCTCATTAGAATTATTTGTATTTTTCAAGCAATTGAAAACAATCCCTTCAACATCGGTTCCTTTACCTGTGATAGTGAACCATGAATTTGGTTCATTCGCTGTAAAAGAAAATCGAATGAACATCTTCCTTTCGTACGTATACGCTCTTAGGTGTGACGAATAAAAGTTCATCCTCTTTTGTATTGTTTGCACGGTAATTCTGAAGTAGTCATTTTTTTACTACATTCTATGCATTTCAATGAATAACCTCCATACTGTGGTACATATATTAGTTGTATGACAATTTTTATAATAATGGTAGTAGTAATCATTTTTGAATGTTGGTAAATATATTTGAATTATTAAGTTTACTTCCTTTTCAGTAATTTTTCATGAACGTACATGTAATTCGTAAGAAGGGTATTTACATAAAAGCTTGTTCAAATAAAAATCGAAGTAGGCGAATGTGCATAATCGATTCAGTCATCTGGCGGATTTGGTAGAACATAGTTGTGAGTGCTACAAGCATTTAAATAGAATTTGAAACAACAGATAGCATTCAGGATGCTGATATAATTCTAAAGTAATGCTTGGAGCATCTGAAATGCAGAATAAGGTTCGATTTACTGCGTATGCTAATGCTTATTGGTTACCTGGGTAATGTTGAGACGATGGTTTGAAGCTGGAAACCTCGATTAGGTCACGACACATACGTCAAATGCGTACTTTTTTATCCTAAAAAAATAAACTCTTAATTCCTTTGGGAAGGTCCATTAATTATGTCCCGTGGTAGGGGGAAGGGGGGTTTTTGGAAAACGTGATGAATACAAAAAAAATTGAAGGTCATAAAAAAAACGTGACAATGGGGGGGGGGGGGGGGGTGTTAAAAAAAGTCACTGTTTGCGTGACTGGACTGCGTGAATTAATGGACGTTCCCTTTTTTTATTCCAGTTTCATAGAAAAATGCATAAAAACAAGGCTATTATCCCAGTTGAAATATCGATATGTTCTAGTTGACTAACTTTGTCGAAAAAAAGGTAAAACCCGCATTAATCCACCGATGGTGAGACTGAACCCTTCTTACATTTCACCAGAATTACGAACTCAAATGTGGCCAATATGGTACTGGATACACATTTTCATCAGAAATTCCAAGAAGATCCAGGAATATTCAAACATTTAGTTTATAAAAAGAACTATTTGTCAATCCTGAACATATTGTTTATCGAAGTGATTAAAATATTTCCATTAATAGTGTTTAACGACCTATTATATAAAAGAATAATTTACACAAATATTAGAAATTTCGTATATTTAGTCCACAGAATGAATTTTGATTATCAATACGGAATCAAGATGCTAAATGAATACTTAATTCTTAATCGTCAAAATTGTGTAGTTATAGTAAATGGAAACTTTGTGTAATTTTCGAATATACTCGTTGCAATTCAAAACCACTCGAGCTAATCGATCCTGAATTCTATAGAGTCGCTTAGTGTGGCTAGTCCGCTGTATGTGCTATACAATGCCCCAGATTTGACACAATATAATGAAAGCGGCATCGATGGGTGTGAGTGGTACTGTTTGGTTTTGAACTGCAACGAGTATATTTTCATCTCACAATTCGTTGCTCTCGTTCTCTCAGGTATTGTTTTAGTCATATCTCCATTAAGGATTATCCAATCATAATGCAATTTTGACCAGTTATTTGGAAATATCATAGCTTTGATTTGGCACCAACAAAACTAAAATCGGTACACAAATAGCTCAGTATGTAATCGGAGACTAAACTGTTTGATTACTATTATAATAGGCCTTCAAGTACTGTTTCGTTTATAGCTTCGTAACGAAATGTCCGAATGAAAAAAAAATCAATAGCGTTCTATGGGAATGTTGTAGCTTCCATTTGCCGTAAACAGAACTCAAATCGGTTCACAGATGGCTGAGAAACCGATGTGACATTATTTGTAACGCACACACACACATACACACACACACACATACACACACACACACACATACATACACACAGACATGTGCTCAGTTCGTCGAGCTGAGTCGAATGGTATATGACACTCGGCCCTGTGGGCCTCGGATAAAAAGTCGAGTTTTCAAGCGATCTTAATACCCTTCTATTGATGTAAGAAGGGTAAAAAGGGAAGTTAACATAATGAAATTTTGAACACTTATTTGGAAATTTTATAACTTTAATTTGGCGTTAACAAAGCATCAATCCTGAGCTTCAATTTTGATTATCGATATGGATTCAAGATGCTTAATAAGTACATATTCGTTGAAAATAGTAAATGGAGACTTTGTGTAATTTTCGAATATACTCGTTGCAGTTGAAAACCAGCCACTCGAGCCAATCGATGCTGCTCTAATTCTATACAGTAGCATAGTGTGGCTAGTCCGCTGTATGTGCTATACAACGCTCCAGATACGACACAATAGAATGCAAGCGGCATCGATTGGTGTGATTGGTCTTGTTCGGTTTTGCACTGCAACGAGTATATTGTCATCTCACAATTATGTGCTCTCAGGTATTGTTTTGGTCATATCTCCATGAAGAATTATCCAATCATAATGAAATTTTCACCAGTTATTTGGAAATATCATAGCTTTGATTTGGCACCAATAAAACTAAAATCGGTACACAAATAGCTCAGTATGTAATCGGAGACTAAACGTTCATATCTTCGTAACGAAATGTCCGAATGAAAAAAAAATCAATAGCGTTCTATGGGAATGTTGTAGCTTCCATTTGCCGTCAACAGAACTCAAATCGGTTCACAGATGGCTGAGAAACCGATGTGACATTATTTGTAACGCACACACACACATACACACACACACACACACACACACACATACATACACACAGACATGTGCTCAGTTCGTCGAGCTGAGTCGAATGGTATATGACACTCGGCCCTGTGGGCCTCGGATAAAAAGTCGAGTTTTCAAGCGATCTTAATACCCTTCTATTGATGTAAGAAGGGTAAAAAGGGAAGTTAACATAATGAAATTTTGAACACTTATTTGGAAATTTTATAACTTTAATTTGGCGTTAACAAAGCATCAATCCTGAGCTTCAATTTTGATTATCGATATGGATTCAAGATGCTTAATAAGTACATATTCGTTGAAAATAGTAAATGGAGACTTTGTGTAATTTTCGAATATACTCGTTGCAGTTGAAAACCAGCCACTCGAGCCAATCGATGCTGCTCTAATTCTATACAGTAGCATAGTGTGGCTAGTCCGCTGTATGTGCTTTACAACGCTCCAGATACGACACAATAGAATGCAAGCGGCATCGATTGGTGTGATTGGTCTTGTTCGGTTTTGCACTGCAACGAGTATATTGTCATCTCACAATTATGTGCTCTCAGGTATTGTTTTGGTCATATCTCCATGAAGAATTATCCAATCATAATGAAATTTTGACCAGTTATTTGGAAATATCATAGCTTTGATTTGGCACCAACAAAACTAAAATCGGTACACAAATAGCTCAGTATGTAATCGGAGACTAAACTGTTTGATTACTATTATAATAGGCCTTTAAGTACTGTTTCGTTCATATCTTCGTAACGAAATGTCCGAATGAAAAAAAAATCAATAGCGTTCTATGGGAATGTTGTAACTTCCATTTGCCGTCAACAGAACTCAAATCGGTTCACAGATGGCTGAGAAACCGATGTGACATTATTTGTAACGCACACACACACATACACACACACACACACACACATACACACACACACATACATACACACAGACATGTGCTCAGTTCGTCGAGCTGAGTCGAATGGTATATGACACTCGGCCCTGTGGGCCTCGGATAAAAAGTCGAGTTTTCAAGCGATCTTAATACCCTTCTATTGATGTAAGAAGGGTAAAAAATGGGTTCTTGCAAGCCAAACCTGAATCCAATATCGCAGACAGGCTACGAAGCAATAAACGGTGTTTCGATCTAAATTTGGTCGACTTGACGCATTTCCTTTTAACGTGCATTCGGTGGTGAGGTGGCGACGACAAAAAGAGTTTCCTGCTGTTTCGAGTGGAACCCCAACCTCTCCGTCCTAGATGTCGCTAAGAAGCTGAGGGGCGCCTTCAACCGTGGATAGAGCTAAAAAAGAGCTGGACTGTTTGACATACAAGAAACTGATGACTACAAATCGCGACAATAAACAAGTACAGCCCAAGGACAAGAACCCTCCCAACACGCCAGAGCACCGCACAATCGAACAATACTGGGTCATCGTCAAGCGGAACCTTAAGAAGATTCAAAAAGCTGCCGTGAACGAGAAACAGTTCAAGGCAAACTTATGGCAGGGGATAAACGAAAGACCCAGAACTCGCATTCGGTAAAAAGGAGCTTAGCTGAATATTGCTCCTGTATTCTGTATTAACTGAACTTGAAAAGGAAAAAGAATTTGACTTATTAATAAAAACTTTGATCAACTCACACACATTACTGTTTGACCAAATTTTGATCGGAACACCCTTTAATTAGATCATTTAGATTGATCTATATCTATTGATACAATAACCGTTGCTTTCTCGGGAATGTCAACTTTCTCCGGCGAATCATCATACGAGCAAGAAGAAACATGTTCCTACCTTATGGTTTATTTTACTTGCATGTGCGGATTTTTGAGATAAATCGATAGGGAATGTCGTTGATTACAAGTTACTACACATAATCACATTGTAAAAATGCCCAGTTTCTAATCTCTTTCACATGCTGCAATGCCTAAAATTTATTCAGTTTTTGACGTATTACTTCTTTGGGCATTTTTGCATAAAACCATTTTAGGCATTTTATGCATAATTCCAGGCTTCAATCAAAGTGCCTACTTTGAAGTCATAATTGCATACTTCAGAATTACCGTGTGTATCTGCTCATGCGGAAACGTCATATTCACTGATTGGAAATCTTACAAATGAAAGATAAAACAAACACAGCTTGTCAGACCTCTCGTTAGACACTTTTAGCTGCGTTGGCTATCAGATCTTTAGAGCACCTTTAAATTTAGATATTCTTACCCAGTATCTTGGACACAATTTAAGGACCTACACGGTAAGCTTCCTTTACCCTTTAATGGGTACGATTTATTATTATTGTTATTCCTCCTGTGGAAATTTTTACCCATTTTACCGTAAAACGGCGTCTACCAATTTAAATGGGTAGACGCAGTTTTTCAGTAAAATGCGTAAAAAATCCACAGGAGGAATAACAATAATAATAAATCGTATCTATTAATGGATAAACGAAGCTTACCGTGTAGAGCAAAGTGAACACTTATTACCAGTATTTATATGATGGTTGTGACGAGAGGCTGAGTCAATCATAAGCAAACACCGAAAAAAATCTTGCAGTAAAAACTAACATTTTACTCGACAATGCCTATTTTTAAAACAACCACGGAGTTTCAGTCAAATTTAGTACGTTTATGGAACACCCCTCAACATTTGTGGTATATTCGAAAATCTTCACGTTGATATCATAGATTTTTCATTAGGGCCTAACTGACAAACGTAAACATTGGCTTTTTCCGTAAATTTCTCATGGCACAAAGGCTACCCATGTAATCCTCCAATCCTTTCGGATAGGTGAACTCTTCTTTTACAAACTGACCGTGGTGGATTTATTAGGCGAGTTTTCAATGACGAGATATTCTCGGAAAAGGCCATTGTTTACGTTTGTCAGTTAAGTTCTAATGAAAAATCTTTGCCGATTTAAAGTCAGGTGAAAATTGTTGGTGTTTGCGTTTAATTTAACCTTCGAGGTGGTAGTTTCTACAGCGGATTTTAATTTCGCTGGCTATGGCTGTCCGAATTTTTGTGGCTGCTTGCTCAATGTGATCATGTAGCATTGGGGGTATTCCGAGAGTCGAAGTGACATTTGTCATTTGATGAAGTGAGAAAAGTCACTTACAGTGACATAATTCTCCACTTGATTGACGCAGAAGAGTTACATCACTGCAAGTGACTTTTATCACTTCACCAAGTGACAAAAGACACTTCGACTCTCGGAATAACGGAATGAATGATTCCGATTCAAAAATTCCAATAGTGGATTCTAATGAGTTGAGCAACTGTCAACAAGCAAGGTCTTCCCACTGGAAATAAGATAGTGGAAGATGATGATAAACCCGACTCGAGCGTAGTGGTTAACATCCATACCTCTTACACCAAAGTCACGAGTACGAATCTTACCCCCGGACAAGTTACGAAAATATCCAAAAGGTATTTGAGTGACTACGACGGGAGATGTACCAGCCCAGGGCTGATTTCTATAATGAAGGATTTAAAAAAAAGATGATGATAAGACACAAGCCTTACATCAGAATCAACTAGCATCTGTACTGTTGACAATGGCCTTTTTGGAGTGTTTCGCCGCTTTTCGCCGGCGTCAATGGATCTGTAACTAATCCGTGCCCTTTGGCCATGTTGGTTGGCGGGTTCGGAAATGCCAGATAAAGTTTCGGCCGTCATGGTTTGTGTTGGGTAAAAATCAAAGGAATGATTTGAAAATTTGCTGCACTGCGCAGTATAGACTGTTCCGATAATTATAAATACACTAATGATTAACCGTCAGTTCAAAATCCGTGCTGTATTCAACCAACTTTTGGCCGCGTCCTGTTGTTTGCATCCAAATATAACTGATGTTACCATGCTGGTGCACTTTCAGTGGTCTTTCGATCAGAAAACTGGCTAAGGAAGAAGGTGTAAACGTCGGAGTAGTTCAAACCGCATTTCAAAAGTATCAACAAAAGTTCTCTTTCGTAGATTCGCCGAGACAGTTCGAAGAACGTCTGACTATTGATCGGAAGCGAAGATCTGAGATATGGCCAAAAAGTTGCACGTGAGCAAGACTTTCAAACAGAACACCAAAACACGAGCTGGACTATGTACGTTTAAGATTCAAAAGTCCCTAAACAGTGACAAGAAACAGTTGTACGACCAGACGTTAACCACACTGCTGCATAATGGTTGACGAGACATATAAAAAAGGCGGACTTTAACCAGATTCCAGGAAATCTGTATGTGACTGCCTAGGATAAGTGTGATGCTCCCGAAGTTCGCCAAGAAGTTCTTAATTTGGCAAGCGATCTGTACTTGCGGAAAGCGGAATAGATCTTTCGTTACCGCAAGCACCATAGATAGACAGGTGTATTTGGAAGAGTGTTTCAAAAAGCAGCTTCTCTCCTCCTGAAGGCTCACGGCGGTTAGAAGACCTTCTTGCCGGATTTGGCATCATGTCACTATATTACGGACGTGCTAGAGTAGTATAAGACGAATGATGTCGATTTCCTGCCGAAAGATCTGATTCCCCCAAAACACTTCGAAACTGCGACCAATAGAAAAATACTGGGCCATTATGCAGGAGCACCTTCTAAAACGGCTTAAAGTCGTGAAGAATGTAGAAGAAATGAAGAAAGCATGAGTTAATAAGCAAAAAAGGTCGTGCAGATCCTTATGACTGGGGTTAAGGTCAAGGGTCGCACAGTTTGATATAAAGGTGAAAGAAATTAAACGAATGATTCCTCAATAACTCTTATTATTTCTTTTTACTGCCTGAAAATTGGGTGATAATCGGATAAAAACTCGAATTTTGAGAATGAATTCTGCGTGTGTGGATTTTTAACGGTATACCCTTTAATTGACGATGACCAGAAGTGCGAATATAGATCTTGTATGGTACAATATCACACCTAGTATCTTCACGGGTACTAGCAAGCAAAACATTATATCAATCCTACCTTTCAGATAATGTTCGAGGGTTACCGGCAAAAATTTGAAGAAGAAAACAACATCCACTATTTTCAGTTCAGCCACCTTGTCCATTCCAACTTCGAACTCCCCTGTCGTCGCTATTGAAGTGAACTCACCTTATGCAGTCTACCTTAGCCGTGCGAAGAAAGAGCCCCGATCGCGTCGTGAATCTGATAAACGTGAAAACAACCAAAGGTAACAAAAGTGCATCGCGAATGCAATTCGTTCTGGCAGCTATCATCGACGACCGACGACCTAACTGGGAGGACTTTTTTCAGCAAAGTGGATTTTTTAGACAGTGGATGTAGGAAACTGTTTGATGTTCCTTTTATTAGATACCTACCTATTTGCATTTTCCTTGTACTTTTGTCAGAGCACTACCATGTTGAAACCAATGTAGGATGTTTGAAGATCCATTGTGGCGAAAAAGAAATGAAATAAACTGCCCTAATGAAAAGGGTTGTTTAACTATAACGACAAATTAGATTTTTCCAAGATCTCTTAAAAAGGTAGGGGAAAAGGCATTCGGAAGATTTTGATTTATATCCGTTGGATGTGTTGAATGGTTGAATTTAGTGACAAAACAAAGATGTTGTAAAATATAGCTGCAAGGTGCGAATTAATTTCGAAGTAAAGCGAAATTTCAAGATGAGCACCAGCTGACTGACCAACCGTGATTTTCTACTCCATGATTGATCAAAGTCAGCTGAAGTTGCACAGAGAACCAACAGAATATCACTTGGAAGTTGTGACGCATTCTCACAGTACAAATGCTGGTGTCCTCATTATAGAAAAAATAATGGCGCCGGACACGACCTTATCGATCAACTAGGGAAGGGAAGGAATGTTAGTTCGATACTCGTTGCTACTTAAAGCCGTACATACTACTGCACCTCACCAAGTATCTCAGGAAAGGAAAGTAATAGTGGGTGTTTTTTTTTTGCAACACTATGCTGGAGGCGGCTGGGTTCGATTGCTGGTCTGGTCTAGGAATTTTTCGTTAAGGGAAATTTCTCGCCTCCCTGGGCATAGAGTATGATTGTACTGGCCACCCAATCATACTAATACAAAAATGGTACCTGGCATCGAAAACTCTCAATTAAAAACTGTAGATGTGCATTTAGAACACTAAGTTGAGAGCAAGCAATGAGCAAACTGTGAAAGCAATAAGCTTGAAATGCTAAAAACACGAAGAATAATTACTATAGGAGCCACTCACACAATGCACACTGGGCCAGGAGCAGCCTTGGTAAAAACACCCGACCGTTCTGCACGAGAGCAGAACTTGACTGCAAACACACCACTCAGTGGCTGAAATTCGCCACTTCAGTTTCGTGCTTACAGATGAAACCGCAACGCAATGCACGCGACACGAGTGTACACGCTCGTGTATTGCTTCTGACACCGGGTCTGATTTTTGGAAAAATACACGAGCCGAGTGGCTACGATCACAAGAAAGCTCTCAACATACACTCAGTATGACACTGGTTGCCACGGATAGAGCAATGCTAGTTGGATGATTCTTAAAATTTGATAATTAGCTTATTGGTTTGTTTTCTTGGCTATTGAGTGACGGGCGCATAAATTGATTGAGTTTAACAAGCACAGCTCGGTTAGAAAGAAAATAAATAAACCACGCGTGTATTCTGCAATCGGTCACAATCGGAAACACTCGGCTGTGGTGTTTGCCGAAGCATCAGTCACGGTGTCCAAAGCCAAACCACGAGCACTGACATTGCTGTTGTACCCACCGGTGTTGGGTGTTAGTCTGGATGCACGGAGTCAAAGTGGCGAATATAATGCACGCGCTAGCGTGGTGGAAAGAAGCTCTGCGTGCAGTGTAGTGTTTGGACATGGCTGGCCAGGAGACGAAATTAGCAAGACAAAACCTCTAGCGCTTTGAGCATGCATTTTATCAAGTTGATTGCTTCAGCATTGTTGCTCAGTTTTATCTGCGCCACAATTTGGCAATAAAAATTAGTTCCAATTGCTGCGATACTAACTTTTTTATTTCGCCTTCTAGCGGTTTGATGTCTTCGGCAAAGTTGTAGAGCATAAAATAATAAGAAAGTTTGCCGAAGACATCAAAGTTCTATGTCTACAAATAACAAAGTTACGATTAGTTTTGTAAAATTTAACTGAAATTTGCGTTTTTTCTACTAATTTTCATACTTTTGTCAAATATATTATTTTTGATACCGTTTATGTGTTGAACCTTATCATTCGCGTATGTTTTGGAAGAGTTCGTATAGTTTTGGGACATAACAAGCCAAAACTTTGAAAAATATCATGAATTTCAAAATTAATTTTCTCAAAAAATTGCAAGTTGTTGCAAAAAATTACTCATGTTTCAGAAAGTACCATATGTGACCTTTCAATTCTGAAATTATGCCCGATACATATTTTGATATATTTGAGATATCTGGATTAATTATAATTATTATTTTTAATCTAGCAACTATTTTTTATTTTATATTTACTATTATTTCAACAGGTTTTGTACGGATTCTGGAAATTGATTTTTATCGGTTTGAGGAAACTGTTTTGTGAGTGTCATCACGGAGTCAGAGGTTAGCAAAAGTCTTCTAAATACATCTTCGATGTTCGCCAGGCGACTGAATTGTCGAGAATGGTGCTCCCGAAATTTTCTGATCGATTTGTTCCGACGCTCTTGTGCTTCTTCCGACAATAGTCCAATAGGAATTTCGCAATGACTTATTATTTCAGATCCATGTACCAAGATCCTGTGAACTGAAGGCGAAAGGGGATAATAATCATAATAATGGACATATAACTTTCTAGTTTCTTCTGCATAGGTTTCGAATGATTTGACGTCGATTTCTAATTTCGATGATAGCGCAAAGATTGCACGCCTGGGAACTTGTTCCTGTGAAGCTGTTAATAACTTTGCCATCGACCATACTCAAAATTAACTCAGAAGAAACATCTACAGAAATCCTATTTATCGTCAATGTGGTATCTTTCAAATTTTGTATTTGTAACATCATACTCTCCACTTCTCGTTTGATAAGATCAGCAGTTTCTTTTTGAAAAACCATTTTGATGGGGCGGCACAAATTGATGGATGATGGACTGTTGTTGCTCCAAACTTCTTGTCGTTCGCCAGAGACTGCGTTGAAATATATTCGCAAAGGAACCAGGCAAATCAAAAAAATATGCGAGTCATTACATGATATAACATCATCGCCAACTTCTTCAAAAAATGTTATTTTATACCGTGAGTGGTTGCTTGAACCATCCAATCCCCATTTTAAAATAACACATAAATTTCCCTGTTCATGAATGTACGGTTCAATATATTTATTCAGTGTCATGAAGAGACGCTCTACCGTATGGTCAACAAGATTTTGAAGAGGAACTTCTGCGCATGATGGCCGAATGGAAATATCTGAAATACGTTCAAACATGCAAACTTTTAAAACTTTATTGTAAATGTTATTATCATTTGCGTGCCCAATATAGTTTGCAAATAAACTTTGATACAGCTCACATTCCGCCATTAAACAGCTTCCAATCAATTGTGAATTGTTCCAATTTTTAAATTTTTTGGTTTTATTAAAAATAATTTCGAAACTTTTGAGGAAATATTTTTTTTTTTCAATTGGAGAGTTAAAGTAATTTTGAAATAATTTAGAATTATTAAAAAAGCGACTCAAAACCACCACAAAATCCAAAACTTGAAAGAATTATGGATCTATTGGAAGCTGTTTAGACAAGAACATAATTAAATGAATTTGTCCTTACCACGTGGATAACAAGTACTTTTATTATCGCGGATGTCATTGTATGCTGGATAAATGTCATATCCTTTTTTTAGCGTCATGTTCCTTATGTTTTGGTACTGTTGTTTTGTTAGATCGTTTTCACATAAAAACCTCAATGCATCGTCGACTGTAAAACGTTTCATCTCTGGTTCAACAGATAGAGCAAGTTTTTTGAAACGGGAAGATTTCTCAGGAAATGCAAATAGGTGTTCGACAACCCAAGCAACGGAACGATATCCATCAGTCCTTAATGCCGTTACCGTGGCTGAAACCAATTCTGCTGTGGTGTGTTTTTCTCGCAAATCTTTGGTTTTACGGAGCCTGGTCCTAGGGGTTTCTGCACCAAAAGATATTTTCTTCCTTCCACCAACATTTTTCTTCGGAATATTATTCAAAATTTTAAAGTTTGAATCCAGCCATTTTGAATGTTTCAGGAAAAACAAACTCTTTATGCGGTGGCACTTTGCGTATCGTGATTCAATATTTGATAGTAGCAAACGTAGTGAGTTTTGAACGGAATCAGAAAACATTTTATTATCAGGACATGTAATTTTCTTCTTCACATACGATGCCACATCACCAAGTGGAAGATTCTGTAGGAATAATTCTACTATTTCTCGTACGCGAATACTGCACGCTAATAATAAAATTACTTGAATGAATTCCTACTGGATTAATTAAAATAACCTACCTTGAGCCATAGTGATCTGTAGAAGGCACCAACCACAAACTAGAAGTAATCTGCCGAAAGAACCAAAAGGGTAAACCAGCGCTTCCAAACGTTTGATAACTTCACAATTATTATGACATTTGACGTTTGAGATTTGAAGTTTTGAGGCGTATTCAAATGTAATGGGGAAAGTCGTGGTTGCTTTGATATTTCATCAACATCCGTGCACTCATGGACATGGAAAAAATTACTGTGAGGCACGTTTTCAATATTCTCGTGGAAATGAGTGAGGCAACACCAAAACACGGCTAACAGTAATATCAAAAAGGCAATAGAATTATGGCAGCGTGCACAGGCTCATGCTTCAACATTTGCTTCGATGATGACCCCTTGGTTTTGACAGTGAAGTAAACAAGTATGTGTGTCAGCGATCAATCGTATTCGTCGACACACGAATACAAGTGCAGAGGAATACTTATTTTCAATTGACTTTTATAGCACACTATATTTAACAGATTAAAAATAAAGATATTCGAGGTGAAAAAATAATTCCATTTGACATGTTGACATGAAAACATATCAGATTTTGTACAATGGAATGCATATGTATGTATACGCAAAAAGCAATCAATTATAGCATTGAGTTCGGGCTAAAATCATCAAAAGTTTAAAATACGATATCTCAAATATATCAAAATATGTATCGGGCATAATTTCAGAATTGAAAGGTCACATATGGTACTTTCTGAAACATGAGTAATTTTTTGCAACAACTTGCAATTTTTTGAGAAAATTAATTTTGAAATTCATGATATTTTTCAAAGTTTTGGCTAATATTTCGCTTGTTATGTCCCAAAACTATGCGAACATTTCCAAAACATACGCAAATTATAAGTTTCAACACATAAATGGTACCAAAAATAACATATTTGACGAAAATATGAAAATTAGTTTAATTTCAGTTAAATTTTACAAAACTAATCGTAACTTTGATGTCTTGATGTCTTCGGCAAACTTTCTTATTATTTTATGTTCTACAACGAAGACATCAAACCGCTAGAAGGCGAAATAAAAAAGTTATTTCGCGGTGAATATTGGAACTAATTTTTATTACCAAATTGTGGCGCAGATAAAACTGAGCAACAATGCTGAAGCAATCATCTTGATAAAATGCATGCTCAAAGCGCTAGAGGTTTTGTCTAGCTAATTTCGTCTCCTGGCCCACTGTGCAATGTGATGGTGGCATTTCATTCGCAAAACAAGGTAAATCTTTATTAACGCTTGAGAACTGATTTGAACCGATTTAAGCTAATAGTGAGGATGCTGATGGGCCAACTCACAAAGTGTGATGGTAGTTTTTCATTGGGACAAGATACATTTTAAGTAACGGTTGAGAACCAATTTGGCTCCATTTAAACCAATTTTAAGGATACTGTTGGGGCCACTCACAAAGTGGTTTTTCTTAGGGAAAACAAGGTAAATGTTAAATAACGCTTGAGAGCCACGTTCACCCCATTTAAACCAGATGCTGTTAGGGCTGTTCACAATGTGTGATTTTGGTTTTTCATTGACAAAACAAGGTTTCATTTCAAGTAACGCTAGCAGTAAAGTGCATCTAGCAAGTTGAACGACCTCAAGAGCAATGTGTTCTAATCCATTGTAAATTTTAAACTATTGAAGGATTTGCTAAAATTATAGAGACTCTATAGAGTCCTTGGAAGCATATCGTTCCACGGGCAACTTTATGCTTCTGTTGATTTCCAAACTCATCTGTTTTGTACCAACCGGGGAAACTAGGTCGTATTCATGCCCTTCGGTTCAGAAAGGAGTATGGGCGCTTTCTAGCATCTTGGTCGAGGCAGATTTCATGTGTGAAAAAGCTGCCACAACAACATTTAAAAGTTCCCGAACCAAATGGACAGCTTGTAAGGCTTGTTCGCGACAAAATCTGGATAGATTAAATTTGGAATACAAAAAATTTGCTGTTTGTTCAATCCAAGATGCATTTTGATTCATTTCATTGTGCATTAGTCATCTTAAAACTCATTAAAGCTACATAATTAGGCTGCATGAAGAAACTAATCCAACCATTATGGTCTGTGTTGACTTCTCTGCAACCAATTTAGCTGCTTTTGTCCAAGATTTTCGAATTTTTCTATTGTTGTAGCTTGTTGTTTGCCGCTCGATAAGTCGCAACTTCGGGCAGTTAAGTGGATTCGCCTCTTTCGGTACAGCCCGTACTCCATTCGCTTTATACCAGTCCAAATCATCTTTGGCGTAGTGACAAGATGCTAAATCATGCAGAATAGCGAGAATAGCACGCCATAATTCCTTGTTTACCGTTCCAGTAGTGATGAAGCTTTGGCTTGCTCGACCACAGTCTTCCAACACATAAGTTTCATCGTTTATTATTAAGCAGGAAAACTTCGTCAAATATTCGCGATACAACTTGCGAGCCCGGGTTTCAGCCGTCACATTCTGTTTATCTGTACGGTTCGGTACAGTTTTCACCTTGAACGACTTCATACCTTGCCGGAGCTTGAAAGTAGGCACGATAATTGGGGACATTTTTATTTTACTAGCCAAAGACCGAAAGATCTGGTCTCTTCTGCAATATTTGCTTCACCTTCGCGTCCTTCTGGTGGTTCCTGAGATCCGTTTTTTTCGTTTCCAGCCTTCCTAGCTGTTGTCAAACGTGTATGGAAAGATTGCAGAACGTTATGGATAGTGCTTACAGGAAAACCATGCGTATTTGCAAGTTTTCTTACTGACAGATCCGGATTTTCATTGCGACCGCACAATTGCTTTTCGCACTTGCTCTTCTTCCGATGCCGTCTTCGATCTAAAAGCATGTAGTCTCACTAAAAATTGATTTTACACAATGAACAGACGTGCGTTCATCAGTCTGCGAAATATTTCATGCGTTGATGAAGTATTTACAGCGATATACGTATTAAGAGGTATCCAGATTTTGTCGCGAGCGAGCCTTAATAATCACTTCAAGATGCGATGGCGGATCGATGCCCCAAATGTACTTAGCACGTCGAAAATTTTGATGAAATTGAGTAAACGTGTGGAAACCCATACGAATCATTCTGAACGACCATTGTGAGACTATCACCAAGAATATCTCACATGCGTATTGCATGTTACCAGTTACTTATACCTTTTCTCCTTCTTCTTTCTCAAGTTCTATCCTATATCACCATCCTCTATCCCATAACCCCGTGCAATACCATATGGCACCTACATGGTGGGTCTGAATCTGCATCACTAGGTTTTTGATGTCGGTAGGTCATCGGTAGGACATCTCTGATCATCATTCATGGACTCACAGCCACTTCTAAAATGTTCGTGCCACTGATAAACAACTGTTTTATTCAGAGAATCATTGCCGAAGCTCTTTTCTAAAACAAGAAATGTTGTCACGCAGTGCGGAACAGGTATTTGTTATCCATTTTGTCCCTTAATCTCTATATGTTTACCCTACTTCAAAACAAAATGTAATCAATAAATAAAGAACGGTATGTAACCAAAATAAATATTACTTCCAACAAAATTTTCAAATAAAAGGTAAGCAATCAAATCACCACGTCAAAATTAACTATTCATTAGATAACATATAACAGGTGAAGAGGGGGACCATCAGGGCACTCAGTGAAACGATTTGCCTAGAGAGCATGGGGCTACCTTCTCTCTATTGCAACATTTCGCGAAACGAGCGTGGGCTCTTCGACCCCATATATTGGGTTTATTGTCTCAATCGAGGGCTCAATTCTAGTGCTGTGAGTATGAACTTGCTTTTAGAAGGAGATTCTCTCCGCTACATTCGTGTGTTTCACGTAAGTGCCTCTGCTGCTTTGGGCCAACGCAAAAGTTTTTACACCAGCAATCGACAATAGAATCCTGATCAAATCGTATTTAAATATTTTGGGTTAGTGGTATTATGATTAGATAATCGATTTATTTCAGAAATCATTAGACCGGGCTATTCAGTCACTTTAGTTGTTACTGTTACTAGAACGGTAGAAAACTTTTGAAAACATGTCTTCTATGGGTTTGGGTCTGTTCGACTCTATTTTTCAGTATTTACAGGACTTTTAAGATATTGATGATATTGATTTTCCATTTTTAGTAACAACCAGTTACAACATGAAGATTGTTTTGATTTATTGACACAATTTACTTACAATTATTATCTTTTTACTAACTCTCTCTTTACTACTGTTCCGAAATCCCAACATTTAAACACGGGATCAAAAACGGTCGGCGTTTCGAAAAGTTACGCTCAGAAGGCATCATCACATGCAAAACTTTCCGTGCCGCGAAGAACGGCAGCAAACTGTTGCCAAGACCCGTGCTAGGAAGCACTACTCGGAGATCAATCAAACCCTTACTGATATGCTGCTGGGGTGTCTTACGCATGTACATGTTAATTTCAACAATTAATAATGGTCAAAATTTGATCCAAAAATTAACTCTGATCATTATCATTATATTCAAGCGATCTACATTTCGAATGGGATCCACCCAGCTACCCGGGGTGCACATCACTTCTGGTCAAAGTTTACTCATCGTGGTTATTGTATAACAAGCAATTGCCTTTCAGGGGGATTCCGAGCAACCGATCATATGCACCCAAGGAATTCCGCGCGGTAACCGTCTGAGCTGAGTAGCCCAGCACCGTGCACTTGCCTTCTTGCCGACTCAGCTGGCTACAGAGTTACCGTCCCCGCGAGCGAGTGTCTCGCATGTTACATCGATGTGGTGGTGCCTTGGTCCCTCCGGTAGCCTGAATGATGTTAGGCGAAAATTATACGTTTGCATGTGAATTGTTGTTACTCACGGCTGCAGATGCTGCAGCTTGTTGGTCAATGCAGGGTTAGTTCCTCGCTCAGGTGGTACATTCGGCGCGCATATGCATACTGGAGCCGTAGAAAAGAAATAATAAAAATCGCGATGCAATTATATGACGACATTTATCATTCGCTTATGCTGTTGATGGGGTATGCTTGCCATGAACAAGCAAACCGGGAGGAGGGTGTTCTTGTTGACAGAGATGGTGACTTTGGGGTGAAACATTACACGGCACATCGATTGAGATTACATAGGGCCGTGTAGGTTGTAACCCATGTACTACACGTTGTCTTGCTACACAGTGATGATTATATTACCAGCCAGTTCATTTCTTTAACGACTTCCTTTTGGCGTGAACGGCTTTATGTAACTTTTCTTCGTGATTGTGGCTGTTGGTATTCAGTCCAGGGCATTCCAAATCCCGTCTAATGGTGATGGACTTGTCTCGCCAACTAGTGACATACTTTGTTCAGGCTACAAAGAATCATCGTTGAGGCTGCCGTTTGAGGCGATAAGATGTGGCCCAGTTTGAATTGGAACATGACTATTGTGCATATTTTGGATATACATTAGGGCCTGCTCATAAACCACGTAGACTCATTTTTGAACATCTCAACCCCCCCCCCCCCTTCGTAGACTTTCCTCCATACAATTTTTTAATTTTTGTATGGAGCATATACTTTTTCCAAACCCCCCCAGAAAAGTCTACGTGGTTTATGAATATCCCCTTAACAAAATAGTATTCTGTTTTAACTAAAATATTCGACTTTATGTGAACTTTAGAGTGAAAATACAGAAAAACATAATCATCTCGATTTCGAAGAAATTTGCGGACTTTTCCCGGAATACGTTTCATCAACCTGCGCACATTATTCTCATCCATCCATTTGGCAAACTTACTCCTCTTGATTCTCAATTCATTGATGCTTTTGATGACACTACCATTCACCTTCAGCTTCCTCTTTATAATAGCCCAAAATCTCTCTATCGGTCTGAGTTCTTTCGCTAGAAGGAAGAAATTAGATATGTTATTAGGTGCGCAACTAAGTTCCCGCTGTTTAGCAATAGATGGCGCCAGTAGTACGTGCAGGTCGAATGTTGTACATCTCAAGCGTCATAAACCAAGCTCAGACATATGGTAAACAAACCGCTTTACCAAATCAGTGATTTTGGTTTAGTGTTATATATTTTGGTTGTTTGAAGATGTCTGATTTCGTGCCAAATAATTGTCATTTGCGGGAAGTGTTGATTTTCTTCTTTCATTCGAAGAAAAAGGCGGCTGAAGCACATCGAGAGCTCCAAAAAGGTTACGGTGATGCTGCTCTCAGTGAAACAACGTGTCGTGATTGGTTTCGTCGCTTCAAAAGCGGTGATTTCAGTGTTGATGATCGTCCGCGTGAAGGAAGGCCAAAAAACTTCGAAGACTCTGAATTGGAGGCATTGCTCGATGAGGATCCGTATCAAACGCAAGAAGAGCTTGGTTCAGGATTAGGAGTTTGCCGCCAAGCCGTTTCTAAGCGATTGCATGCTTTGGGAATGATTCAAAAGCAAGGAACTTGGGTTCCTTACGATTTGAAGCCAAGAGATGTGAGGCGTCGTTTTTTCGTCTGTGAACAACTGCTCCAGCGGCAAAAAAGGAAGAGTTTTCTACATTGCATTGTGACGGGTGACGAAAAATGGATTCATTACAGTAACCCAAAACGGAAATATTCATGGGGACTGCCCGGGCATGCTTTAACATCGTCGCCTATGCCGAATATTCACGCTGCGAAGGCTATGCTGTGTATTTGGTTGGACCAAGTTGGTGTTATTTATTATGAGCTATTGAAACCAAACGAAACCATTACCGGGGAACGGTATCGAACTCAATAGATGCGATTGAGCCGAGCACTGCACGAAAAACGGCCACAATACGAGCACAGACACGAAAAAGTGATTCTACAGTATGACAACGCTCGACCTCACGTTGCGAAACCCGTGAAAACCTACTTGGAAACGCTCAAATGGGAAGTCCTACCCCACCCGCCATATTCTCCTGATATTGCAGTGTCCGATTATTACTTGTTCAGTTCGATGGCACATGGTCTCACTGGTCAGCAATTCCACTCATATGATGACATCTCAAAATGGCTTGATTCTTGGATAGCATCAAAAGACAAACAGTTCTATCGAAATATACTTATATAAATATAAAGAAAAAAGTTAATCAAATAATCTAGATCTAGAATTTAAGATTTGGTCGTATAAAATCCGATTGTAGCATTTTAGAAGGAGAAGTCCTTACTCTACAAGTATATTTTAGGATTACTCTACAAGTAATAAATAAAAAATAAATAAATAAAACATTGGTCTTCCTACCGCAGCTACAGATGCCTGGCCAAATCATGTATTTACGTGCAAGTTTATCTGCAAACACAAACTTGAATATGACAGGAATATCTCCCCGAGCCGTAATGTTCCGGTAGCTGTTTGAAATCGGCCTTTACATAAGTTTCATCATCCATGAGGAGACAGCCATTGAATTTGGTCAACACTTCAATCATACAACACTTCAACACTTCATCATACAGTTTTCTGGCACGGATTCTGTCCACATTTTTCTGCTTTTGATCCCTATTTAGTTTTCTACCTGCACGATATGACTTGAAGCCTTCCCGGAGACGAATCCGTTGCACAGTACTGCGTGCGGCGCGAATCTTTTTGGCTAAATCGCGATCTGAGATGTTGGGGCTTGCCTTAATGTTCTTGATGACTTTGTTCCGCAGTTGATGGTTGACAGTACCCGCCCGACGCTTGCTTAGAGGCTTGCGATCCATCGAAAAAGTTTCTCTGTACTCACGCCACACGGTGTTTTGGGAAAAACACAACACATTAGCAAGTTTTGGCCCAGACCACGAAGGGTTTTCCAAATGATTGCGCACAATTATTTTTCTTCTTTCTTCTTCCATTTTGTATTTCTCTGAAACCGGTTTGAACTGCACCGCGAAAACAACTTTTGATATTGATATTGTTATAGAGAACACATAAGATGTCATAGTTTACAAATCCGACCACTAGGGTCGCTGTAAAAATCAAAAATGTTTATTTCAATAATAAATGGGCCACACCTTAGATTTAACTTCCAATGGTACTAATAATTATCTGCTGGTTTAATGAAGTAAAAAATATATTTGGTAAACATTTAATATAAGAAGTCGCCGACGTGTTACGTTTGATTGGGAAACATTTCACACTTTTGCACGTTCAATGATAGTAACGCAGTAACTGAGGCAAACACAACAGAAAATATCGAAGTTATTCAGACCGGCTTAAGGATTCTGTGAAATAGCAATTTTCCCCAAATCTCGAATTAAATTCATAGGCTGAGTTAGTATACCGAGCAGAATCTTAGAATTGTTATTTACCTGGAATAGTACTAGGCATATGCTATTCGCTCATTGAGTATCTATAGAGGTATGTGGTGCAATCTTTATCATCATCATAAACTCTGTAATTTTTGAGAAGCACTCATGGGCCGTATAAGCATCTACTGAGTTCCCAGTTACAGTTTTGATACACTTTACTCCGTTGCAATTCACCTATGTTCACTCTTGTATGAATAAATTGGATCGTTTAAAGTGCAGAAAATCGCTCTACGTGAACAAAAGTGGAGGCCATATCAAGCCAAACATTGCATTAGCTCCTAAGTAACAATATGAACAAAATCGAGTTGAATATCGATTTGGATAGAAAGCCTTTACTTTTCTATGAATCATTTCGAAATTATGTTTTATGATGAAAAAAATTGAAAATACGATCGATAAAAAAACGTCCAATGTACCGTCCGGCTGATATCGCACAGCTCTGTACATGGGACTTTTGTCAGCGCTTGTCCAATATACAATGTTTGTCTAAAATTTTGACAGATGTACATAGAACCTACATTTTGTCTTCTGAAACCGCGTGTTCTGATTGTTCGAGGAATGAAAACAAACAAAAAGTTCCTCGTTCGGATGGATAATACTTGAAGTATTATCCAACATTATTGGTGTCACATCGAAAAAATTGGATCGAAAATTTTATTATTTTGGTTTTTGAAATCGTTATTGCTGGAATATTTAATGTTGGTATGGTTTTCAACGTAAAACATCGTCAGGATTAAAAAGAAAATGTTGTCTTTGGTGTTTACGGATTCTAGACATGTAATTGATATATTTGATACTTAGGACCTATTGCATTTGCATTTGTAGATTGGACCTGTTAGATTGGTCTTTCGCCAAGTTAGAATGTTCATTGGACTATTGTGATTGTGGTATGCACTAGTAAAATCATGTTCGCATTAGTTCTCTATTAGTTTTATTTTTGTACTCTTGTACCCACTAATCCATGCTATTAGCAAATAGTAGCCAAACATATTTGAGAACTCTATCATCTGACTGCATATTTATTCAATCGAAAATCTCACAAATCAGCACAAATCTCAACAAATATAGTCTTGCCGTTTACGCTAAAGAACAAGAATTTCTCGTAACTAGTGCACCTGTTACAATAATCCGATTATATAACTATGAAATCAGTTGTCGGGGTTCTCAAATATAATAGACTACTATATTATTCAATATTTGATAATAATGTGCAAAGATGAGGCGGTACAAAAGTATAAAAATAAAACTAGGAGGGAGCTAAGGTAAACATTTTTTTATTAGTCCTAATCGCAATCAAAAAAGTCAAATTCACATTCTAACTTGGCAAAAGACCAATCTCACAAGTCCAATCTACAAATGTAAATGCAATAGGTCATAAGTAACACAACTAGAATCGTTGTTAACTTCAAAACCAGCATTTTCTTTGTAATATTGACGACGTTTTACGTTAAAACCATTTAAGATTTCTTGATCAAGTTGCAATTACGATTTAAAAAACAAATTAAAATTTTCAATCCTATTTGTCTCGATTTGAAACAAATGTTACATAATACCTAATGCAAGTTTTGGCTTGAGGTATGTACATTTCATTAGAAATATTAAACAAACATCTCCGTTTTCGCTTTGAGATTATACTTGTGTAGATTGCAAGTTTAATTTACAAGCCATTACAACTTCCAAAGCCATGAAAATAAATGATGAAGACATATTCAATGCATTAAAAAACAGTAGTTCATGCATTAAACTATCGTAGCGTATCACATTAAACATTGTCAAAAAAAGAAACAAATAGAAAAAAGTGCAATTAACAGTTGTTTTTCAGCAGTTGAAAACTATTACTTTTTTTTTTTTACATGCTATTAAAGCCTGTCCATGTTAAATTTCGAACACTTTTCTTTCTGTGTAGATTTTGGATTATTTCACGGATCGATGAACCGTTTCACTTATATGACAGCTGAAACTCTCCACTTTATTTCGTGGTACAACATGTTCACATTCGTGTATTCAGTAAAATAACGTCGAATCAAGTGGAAAGCAAACTTCGGATTTATCAGTATGCGATCTTGCCAAGAGACTAAAACTACCGAAAAGTACCGTGTTCTGTGTTTGCAAATCATTTGATCAGCGCTCGACTGAAGATTGGAAGGTTGGAACTAGAACAAATCGAAAAGTATGCTCCCGGAACATGGACAAGACGGCGGTAACCATTATTGAGAAAAATCTCAATCTTTCTGTGCGAAATGTGGCTCGCAAAGTTGGGAAGTCAAAATCATACGTACCAAAAGTGAAGCAGAGGCAGGGACTGAAGGCGTACAATGTAAAAAAACGTGCCCAATCGTTATGCAAAGCAAAATTTCACTGCAAAAAGTCATGCTAAGGAGCTTTACTCCAAGTTTTTGCAAAAAAATCTTTGTGACATAATGGACGACGAAACATACGTACTCAAAGACTTTACACAGCTTTCGGGTCTGGCTTTTTATACCGTAATGCAAATGAACGCCGTTTACGGACAAAGAAGATGTACAAATTCCCGAAGAAGTATTTGATTTGGCTAGCCATATGTTGTTATGATCGATAACACAGTGTAAAAGTGATTCGGAACTTTTGAAGTGACATAGTAGCGATTGTTTATCTGGTCGAACATAACACAAAACCGTGTTCGAAATGTTTGTAACACCCTAAAAAAAATATTTATTGTTAAACAACGTTTTTTGGTACTTTTTTGCGCATAAAAATTCGTACAGGCGCATTTTTCAACCAATTTAAATTTTTTTGGCGATATTGAATAGCTTTTTATTGTAGCTTTAAGACAAAAATATATCTCTGTTTAATTTGAACGAGAAAGAAAAAATATTTACGTAAAAATCTGACTTTTTGGCCTTTTTTTTGTGTTTTTTTTATTTTGACGCCATTTTTTTGGTACAACACATTAAAATTGCGTAATGTAGGACACATATCGTTGTTGTCGCATTCATTTTGAATAAAACAAAGTAAATCCAAAAATAATGAGAATTGTCAAAGTTACAACGCTTTTACGACAACTGTCAAACTTGCCGTTACCGTTCCGTTTTGCGCAAACATCGTGTTTTGGCCATAAATGCTGTCTAAAAGATCAGCACGTAACACCATGCCGTTATTTCCCCCGGAACATGTTACAGTAAACAACGACGGAGGGAATTCGTCCAGTTTCGTCGCATTAGTGAACACGTGAAGAATTATGTCTCGAAGAAAAAGGCAAGATGTGTGATAAGCGCAACAACTTTTGTTACGTCTGCGGTTTATTGGTAGACAAGAATCATCGATTTGAGTTAAGAACAAATAAAACTGTGGTTGAAGCGTTCAACCCGAAGGGTTCGCCATTTTGCGATTGCAAATTGGATCGCTGCGAATCCTTATCAAATTCACATAAAAAACCATCGCTTCCATTATCGTCATTAATCGCAACAATATTATTAATCGCGAAGTTCATCGCGTAATCGCGTCTCATCGTGACCGATTCTTACTCGAATCGTGAGCATTGATATTGATGACTGGCAGCCATGCCATTTCTATTCGAGCTACCTTGTCCGTTTCTGGCAACACTATCGATATTTGTTTTGATTAAAGGGTGATACGGTCAAAATTTGGTCAAGGGAAAACGCGTGTAAATCGGTGAAATCGTTTATTTAAAAAATCAAATTAAATTTCTTTTTCAAATTCAATTAGTATAAAATTCAGGGAAAATATTCAGTTAGGCTTCCGCTTTTCCAAATCCGAATTGCCGGGCCTTACGCTTGACCCCTGCCATCAGATTTTGTACAGCCACCTTGTCCACCTTCTTCGCCGCAGAAAGCCAGTTTGCCTTGAGCTGCTGCTCGTCCTTAGCAGTTTTTTTGGTCTTCTTTAGGTTCCGCTTGACAATAGCCCAGTATTTCTCAATTGGGCGGAGCTCTGGCGTGTTGGGAGGGTTCTTGTCCTTGGGAACCACCTGCACGTTGTTGGCGGCGTACCACTCCATGGCCTTTTTACCGTAATGGCAAGATGCCAAATCCGGCCAAAACAGTACGGAACAACCGTGTTTCTTCAGGAAAGGCAGCAGACGTTTATTCAAACACTCTTTCACGTAAATTTCTTGGTTGACAGTCCCGGAAGCTATGAAAATGCTGCTTTTCAAGCCACAGGTACAGATGGCTTGCCAAACCAGATATTTCTTTGCGAACTTTGACAGTTTCGTGTGCTTGAAAATATCTGCTACCTTTCCCCTTCCTTTTGCCGTATAAAACTCCTGTCCCGGAAGCTGCTTGTAGTCGGCTTTGACGTAGGTTTCGTCGTCCAATACCACGCAGTCAAACTTCGTCAGCATCGTCGTGTACAGCCTCCGGGATCGCGCTTTGGCCGTCGTATTTTGTTTATCATCGCGATTTGGAGTCACTACCTTCTTGTAAGTCGATAGTCCGGCTCGTTTTTTGGCTCGATGCACGGTTGTAGACGATACACCCAGCTTATTTGCGGCATCTCGGAGAGATAGGTTAGGGTTTCGCTTGAAACTACCGGCAACTCTCTTTGTCGTCTCAGCGGCTTCCGGTTTTCGATTTCCCCCCGATCCAGACTTCCTGACTGTCGACAAACGTTCCCCAAACACTTTAATTACATTTGTAACGGTTGATTTGGCAACTTTTAGCGATTTTGCCAACTTTGCGTGCGAGTAGCTCGGATTTTCGCGATGCGCGAGCAAAATTTTGATACGCTGCTCTTCTTGCTTGGACGGCATTTTGACAACTGAAGAGTGAATTCCAAAATCAAAATAGGAGCAACATTCTACACACACACACCTTCAAAATGAGGGGTGTTCAGGTTTTTTAAATGCAAAATTTAAAGAAATACGTCAAGTTGATATTGACCAAATTTTGACCGTATCGCCCTTTATTTCACGCAAGAGAATCGAGTAGCATTCATCAGTGTTTTCTGAAACAAAATCGGTAGCGGAAAATTAATGACAATTGGTAAGTGTTTATCCATCTTTGACGCGTTTTGCATAGATGAGCTCATAGGATTGTTTATTCTGTATGTTGCTCTTGCAGATAGCGGAGCAACTGAAGGATCACGAGAGCAACAGCGATGTACAAGTGCATTTGAGAATGGTCGACACGGTCAACCTCTTTTCCAAATGCTCATACGTGGAAAGTGCTTGGTATGAACCCGAATATATTTGGTCGGTGTGCTGTACCACATTAAAAAAATGGAAAACCGGTAAATGTGATGACCTGCGTTTGCCATTCGTGACTCCCATGGTTTGGCATTATCAAATATATCACAAGCCGGAGGATTGCTACTTCGGCCAAACAAAAATCACTGGTCACCACCATAAAACTCGCCACCTCATAAAATATGCGGATGTGTTGACTGTATCGAAACCTGTCGCAAGGGGAGAACAAGATCAGTCAACTACAGGCAAAAATCCTGCAAATTTTCCTGAATCAAGCAACGAACCTACCGATGAGCACAGAAAAAAATAATTAATTTTAACAAGCGCTTAAAACTTCCACTCGTGTAATTCCAAGCCAAAGGAGCGTAAACAACTATATTGTTTGCAATCTTTCATACAACAGGCTAGATTCAGGCGTTATCTGGCTTAAATTTACATGAAATATCCCATTATTTTCTGCCAAATCTAGCAATCCCTTTATGTGCATTAGATAACGCAGAAAATTCAGTGTTTCTTTTTATCTGTGAGGGAAATGATGAACCTTATATTCCAACCGGAGCACTAGGAGCCGAACGACATTTCGTGTCAAATCAGGATTATCGTGATCTTGTGCGCGATTTGGAACTGTCTTTAAGACTAACAGAGATTCTGGCCTCCAGATTGAAGCAGTGGAATATAGTAGACAGTGACTTCAAAGTAACGTCTGCACGAGATAGAGACCTATCCTCGTTCGAACAAATTTTTGAATTTGATGATACCGATAACAACCTTCTGTATTGCGTTGATGTGGATACATTGTTTGATGCACTCGACCACAAGCACTGTCCACAAGATTGGCGATTATTTCTAGACGGTTCTTGCAAAAGTGAGTATTTAATGTGTTACGAGTTTATGAAAACGAAGTTAGAGTAAAATTTTGAAATTCGTTTTCAAATAACTATCATCATAGGTCTGAAAGCAGTATTGCTGTACAACAAAAATGAATTGCCATCAGTTCCAGTAGCATACGCTACTGATATGAAAGAGACGTATCAAACGATGGAAAAAATTCTACGATTGATAAATTACAATAAATTTCGCTAGCAGATTGTCTCGGACCTCAAAGTCCTGACAATTTTGCTTGGAATGCAGGGAGGCTACACTAAATATCCATGTTATTTTTGTGAATGGGACAGTCGGGCAAAAAATCATTACAAGTGTAGCAACTGGCCACCGCGAAAGATGATTCAAATAGGCAAAAAGAAGGTCCTTAACATTCCATTAGTAAAGACTGATGATATTATTTTGCCGCCATTACACTTGAAATTGGGATACATGAAACAGTTTGTTAAACGACTCGAAAAGAACAGCGAGGCTTTTCTTCACCTGAAACTTGTATTCTCCAAATTAAGTGACGCGAAGATTAAAGAAGGTACTTATAAAAATTTCACAACACAACAAATTCTTCTAAAAAAAATTATCCCAATGTATTTTAATGTTCTGATTATTATGAATTACAGGCATTTTCGTTGGACCGCAGATTCGTAAGCTTATGACTGATAAGGACTTTGTAAAGAAATTGAACCAAGTAGAGAAAAGAGCATGGCTTAGTTTTATTTCTTTGTGCCAAAACTTTCTTGGAAACGTCAGAAGCTCGAATTACGTTGAGGTGGTCCATGAGTTTTTGGAAGCCTATGGAGAGATGGGTGCAACATGTCAATAAAAATTCATTTTTTGCATTCTCATTTGGAATTTTTCCCAGACAATCTCGGTCAATTCAGCGACGAACAAGGTGAACGATTCCACCAAGAAGTATCACGGATTGAAAAAAGGTTTACAGGAAAGAACCAAGTTAGGATGATAGCTAACTACTGCTGGTCACTGTAACGTGAAACCGATGACTCGTCTTATAAACGCAGAAGTTCAAGCAAACATTTTTAACTTAAGTCTATCCGAATATTCACTGTCGTTCTGCTTTGAGTGCAAATTTGAAGAGACAAGATTTAAAAAACAAGAGAAATAGTATGTTATAAGATCATTTAAAACATAATCCGGAATGTTAATTTTTCATTGAAAGTCTGAATGGCCCTCCCATTTTGCTCCCCTTTCCTGTATACATTGTTACTCCGGAGCGCTCTCAACGTTGATTTTTTTTCTTTTGGGAAAAGCGTCGTAGCTTTGAAAATTTTCATAATATTTAGATGAAATATACATTGTTTTATTCACCACAACAATATGTGTTCTAAATTAGGCAACTTTAATGAGTTGTACCAAAAAATGGCGTCAAAATCGAAAAAACACAAAAAAAAAACCAAAATTTTTTCAGATTTTTTCGTAAATATTTTTTCCTTCTCGTTCAAAACAAACGGAAATATATTTTTATTTTAAAGCCACAATAAAAAGCTATTCAAAAACTTAGGAAATTTTGAAATCGGTTAAAAAATGCCCGTGTAGGAAATTTTGTGCGGAAAAAAGTTCCGAAAAACGGTTTTTCAACAATAAATAAATATTTTTAGGGTGTTACAAATATGTTGAACATGGTTATGTGTTAAAATTGACCCGATAAACAATCTCTACTATGTCACTTTGAAAGTTCCTTCATTTTTTTTTGTAGCACAGTGTAATCTGAAATTTTCATCTCTACCTGCCCTATCTATAAGGATGTGTACGAGAAACAATGTCTGCAAAAGCTGTTGCTACCGTTTATCAGAAACCACGACTTTCCAGCTCTGTTTTGGCTTGATTTGGCCACTTGTTACTATGCGAAATCGAAAAAGATGTCAAATACGTTTCAAAAACAGCCATGAGTTTTGCCTAATAGAGATTTTAAGCGGAAACTCTTCGAAAGCAATGGTACCGATAAGAGGAAAGCAAGAGGAAGAGGAAAGCAAATGGTACCGATGATATCAAGAGAAGATGGAGAATAATTCAACTCTTTCTAATGTAGATATAAATCTATAATTGTGAAATAAACAATCGGTTTTGTTGAATTATATGTAAATTCATTTTGCTGCTATTAATTTGGTGTCCGAAATTAACGTGGACAGGCTTTAAGTTAGCAATGCCAGCACACGACGATTTTAAAATTTGCCTAACACGCGATTTTGTACTATTTATCCTAAGTACAAACTTCTAGAACCAGATAAGTGAGGTTATCTAGTCCCCTGACAAGCAACCATTTTTCAGAGTAAGTTATGATTTGAATTTATGACACACAATTGTGCCATATAATTGCGCACCTACTAGTGCCGCGCACAATTCCGAGTCTAGGAAGGGTGACTCGTTTTAAGGGTGCTGCCCTGGACTTTGACTCAACATGGCTAATTTTGACGCCTTCGACTCCAGTTGATTTTGCATACTCCATTGTCTAGGATAGAGGCTACCGCAAAATAATGCACTGCGAAGCCAAAGAACATGCACTTTGCTGCGTGTGCATACTTGAAGGCTGTTTTTAAAAACCACGTGTATTTATCAATAGTGTGTGGTCCAAAATCAACAATGTTCTTAATTGGAATTGATGCGTAGAAATATTTCCTATCGATTGATGTAAACATTTTGTAAATAACAGGAGAAACATCAATATCTCAGATTACACTCAGGTAACGCTCATAACTTTTCGCGACGATCGCAATTCGATTTTTTTTTAAATTTTACCCCAGTATAGAAAACCTAGACGTAGTCCTGCGTCAAAACAATGAATATTCAATATTCAATGAATATTCAAATATTCAATATAACCATTTGTCACTAAAACCATGCACCTGTCAGAGTACATATGGAGACCATTCATATGTTCGCATTATTACGTGAGGGTATCAAATGCCCACGAAAACAAACATGAGGAAGCTGTTGAACAAACCGCAAGACAATAAAAAAACCATGCTCTACCAAATACAATGTAGGTACTTTAAGGTGGCGTCTGGCGCCACTGCAAGCAACTTTGCGGTAGGCGGAAGAAAGCGATATCAGTATTTAGTGTGCCTGCCGCTAACTAGTCATATGAGGTGATGAACTACGGCGCATTGGTGAGTTTATGTGGGAGACATGTAAAAAATCAGGCACGCAGAACGATGCTATACTATGGAGCATACCGCGACGTGGTTGAGCTCTCTGCATAAACCGCTCGTCTGACAGCCGTGGCTCTGTTGAAAGAAGGAACAAGTTGAAGTTTATATTTAACAAAGTGTTACCATTCCAATTTAACTAGTTGATGTGTAAGAAATGTACAAATATATTACTTGTTATCCATTATGTTCAGCTTTTTGTATTAATTTTCCGATTTACACTAAGGGCAACACCTTGAGCATTAGTTGTTTTGTTTTCGCACTTCGGGTTATTAGGGGGGGCATAATGGGCATCTTAAGCGGAATCCTATTTTTGATCGAGGCATTTTGAGATTTATTTCTTGATTGCATGACTCTATTAGTGTTTAGATCACATACTAAAGGGTGTTCCGATCAAAATTTTGTCAAAAAGTTGTGTGTGAGTCGATCAAAGTTTTTATTAAATAGTCAAATTCTTTTTTTTTCTTGTTCAGTTAAAACAGAATACAGGAGAAACATTCAGCTAAGCTTCCTTGTTACTGAATGCGAATTGCCGGGTTTTTCGTTTAACACCTGCCATAAGATTTTGTACAGTCGCGACCAAAAGAGTTGGTCGAGATATAATTATAAATTGTATTTTTAATACTCCTACACCATGGAAAATGTACTATTATCCACTGGCAGTTAATAGTTACGTTTTGACCGTTTGAAGGAGATTAATGTCGATAGTATCATTTATATAAATAAAAAATATAAATCGAACAGGATCAATTATCATGCTTAATTGGTTTCAAGGAAGCATAATATGGAAATACACGGCGACAAACATTTTTCACCTAAGCTCTACCAATAACATCCAATCATCACATGCAATCTCCCAGTATGCCTGTTCATTTATACCGTGAAATTGCAAGTCCACGTGATTGCCTCCCCAGTTCCTGTCTTGCACGCACGAGCGTGCGGTGCGTCCGTTGGATAGTTGTTCGAATATAGCGCGTTAATGTTCCGTTTTTTTCTTGCTTTGGCTTTGACCAAGCTGTCTTCCACGGTTGTAATTTATGACCGAAAAATTGTCTCCTGCTGTCGATTCGTTTCTGGTTGTTTTTGTTGTTGGCAGTTACCTTACGTCCCGTCATTGCGTTCAAGCTAAATATCTAGTCTAATGGTGATGCATTTTCATTTTTCATTTTGCATTTTCCTCTGCCGAAGCCTCCGTCAGCCTTCTCTTTTCCCGTTTCGATGGTTTCAGATACAAACTATGTACACTACAAGTCATTTAGTTTAAACATGTTTCATGTCACTCCTGTCAGCTAGGAACAGGAATCGGTACAAACTAATTAAATGAATGTTTGCTGGCAGTACAGCGATTACTCACTCATTGATCAGGTATATACAGGCAGTGGGTGATCAAAATTTGTTCGTATACAGTATTGTCACTTTTCACAAGACATAAAATGTAATAAGGGCTAAGATATGTTCTTAACGATAAGTCCGGTCAAAAAATTGATGGGCTCTTATGTGACCTCAGCAATAGAAGGAGTCGATTTTGTAGACATTTCTTGTTAAAGTCCAGTATGCAGCTGGTAAGTAAAGAGCTGAAGTAATTTTCACCATTTTTACCAAAGTAATTTCCAGCATGGGTTACATGTCAGTTTTCCTTGCGGAATAATCGAAAATAATATTATTCTTCAAGGAAAAGTGACAGTCCCATTTAGATTACAAGGGCAGGCGTTACTAACGTTACGAAAACTTCCGTAGTTTGCCGTACGTTTCAGCTGCATACAAGATAAGTAATTCCAACAGTAAACGCATTGCTTGGCCATTACTTGTCCTATAGTAATGCACACTACTTCTGAGCTGCATACTAGCCTTAAGACTGGACTCGGAAAAAATGAGACACACAAAAAATCATTTTAAATCGGATACTTCTCAAATTTTCAGGGATTAAATAACTGTATATTGGCTATGTTTTGGCATAACTTATTTATTGAATTTCCTCCCCCAAGCTGAATGCTCATACATTTCTCTTAACACTTCTCATGAGATCTTGGGCGAGGCTTTGTCCATCGTCCTTACATAATTTCTTCCCAGTTTTTCTTCCAAGCTTCATCGGTTTTGAATGTTTTTCTGCTTTTCTTCAACTTCTTCTTCATTATTGCCCAAAACTTTTCGATCGGACAAAGCTCTGGTGTATTTGGCGGGTTCGCCTCCTTCGGGACCACATTAACGCCCTTCGCTTCGTACCAATACATTACAGGGTTGGCGTAATGGCACGAAGCGAGATCCGGCCAGAACAGCGTGGGACCACGGTGAGAGCGGAGGAAGGGCAGCAAGCGCTTCTGCAAGCATTCCTCTCGATAATTCTGCCCGTTTATGATGCCGCTTGTAACGAACGACTTGTACCGTCCGCACTCGCAGATCACCTGCCACAACAGGTACTTCTTCGCGAATTTGTCCATCTTTCTCTTCCGGAACCTCCATGCGGGACGTACCGACAAAAAACTCGAGGCCGGGGATTTGTTTGTTGTCCGCCTTGATGTATGTCTCGTCGTCCATGACGAGACAGCCTGGCTTGACTAGCCACTCACGGTACAGCTTCTGCGCACGCAATTTGGCCACCGTGTTTTGCTTGTCAATCCGGTTTGGCGCCTTCCTGACCTCAAAAACACGTAGCCTAGCCTGCTTCATGGTCTGTTGGACGAACCACTTCGACGAATTGATCTTTTTGGCCACGTCTCGGGTGGAAAGGTTCGGGTTATTCATAAAGTACTGCCTTATATTCAGCGCCTTCTCTGAGTATTCCGTTTTCGGTTTTCGGCCGCTTCCAGCGCGCCGCTCGATGGTCTTCGTCTCCTGGAACATCTTCACAATGCGGGACACGGTGAAATGGTGGATTCCAAGCCTTTTGCCGATCCATCTGTGCGACTAACCAGGATTATCGATCACCGCGCTTGTTTCTTGTTTCGAATGCATCTTAAAAACTACTTGCACAGATCGCGATAAAATTTCATTATGTTTTACCCACGCGTTAAAAAGTACACCCAATACAAAGTGTAGCATTTTTTCCGAATCCAATCTTTATGTACAGTGATCAGTATGGTAAGTATGCAACAAATTCTAAAAAACTGTATTGTCTATGCATGATCAATTTTATAGCATAGATACACATTTTATACTTTACATAGCCTAAGGACACACACTACCAACAAGTTATGAAAATTTCGATGTTCACAGACCGAAATATGCGAGCGTCTTCGAGGAAGTTTGATTCTTATGCCAATGTAACCGTTCCACTGTGGGACGAAACGCCAAAAACATGAACTTTTTACAATAACTCGTAAAAACGTGTTTGTAACATTTTGGTGTCTTCAGATGAAATTTTTCAAAAAATATAACGCATTTAAACGTGACAAATCTTAGTTCGCAGCTTCACCACAGGCGCCGCTGCAAACTTGATTTTTTTTTAAATGATGAGATAGAGAGTTAGTGTCTTGGGCAAAGTTGTAGATAATTTTAATACAAACAACATTGCTGAAAACATCAACCTTCTATCTGGTCACTGTGCCGAGGTACGTGTTTTTTAAAATGGCGGGCCGTGGAAACTAGTTTTTTGTGATTATTTAATAAATGTGTAGTTTTAGGTCAAAATAATGTTCTACAAAGTTGTACAAATAATCAAAATATAAATTTTATCTGTACTCACCTTACATCTAAAACCTTTATGGGAGAAGTTATAGTAGTTTTATTGTGAAAAATATTTTTCATAGCCCATTAGCTGGCGGGGATGCAAGTGGATGCACATGAAACCTCATAGGGTTCAAAATATAGGATGTATTATAGCATATTATGTTGGTTTCATGTGTATCCATGATTATCCCGAAGGGTGAACCTGTGTTCTATGAAGTAGCGAATATACCATTAAAACTATCATAAATGCTAATTTTTCCAATTGAGAACCCTATTATCGTGTAAAAACTTGTATGTTTTGTATATTTTTATAATTTTATGCATAATTGTTGCTATTGAGTTGTGCAGATACCAGGGCCCACGCGCTCTTATGACAATACTCTTAAAAATTCAATATATCTCACACACACACATTTTAAGAAAATCCTTTCACCCCTAACTTCACCCTCTCTTACTTCTATCCATGCACTTGCACTCACACAAACACACACACATACGCACCTGTCAAAGGTTTTTTTTCTACAGCCGAGAGTTTATTTATCTGTGGATTGTGGATCGCGAATCATGAGGTGAAAAAGTGCAAACCGTGCAAACCGTGTGTTGATAAAAGTGTGTTTCAAGTACAGAAAATGGCTGACATAACAGGTAATGAAAAATCGAAAAAGTTGTCTTAATTTCAGTCCTCACATGGATAATGAGTTTGTATTGTATTTTACATTTCTAACTGGTCTCATCATAAGTGGTTTTTACGATGAGTCGTCTTGGAGTCTTCCTAGCACTTATTCGCTAAAAGCGTACTTTTATTAGCATTTACGCACTTCTAGTCGCACTTATGCAGTGCGCAATGCGCAATATTACTGGTACAGAAAATTGGTTGAGTTGAGAAATGTATGCTTCTCTTATTAATATTGCAGATGGGATTGATAAAAAAAATCTCTATTTAATATGGAGAAACTGCGATGGAGAACAGAAAGACAAATTGAATTTGGTATGTGAGAAAGTTTTTTCATATTACGGAATCCAGCCGGATAGTATGGAAGAGGTTGCTACAGAAGTTCGTAGTTCTGTTTCTTCTCTATGCAAGCACTTCCAAAAACTTTGGCTTAAACTTTACCGAAATGATCACCGTATCTGCCAGACTGAATACTTCAATAGTCCGTTCAAGTTGCAACCTAATATTATAAATTTAATTCCAAGTTCATCTTCAAAATGCAAGTGTGGCAGAAAACCACTGATCTTTGAATAAAGTAGTGAAATTCTCAAGCGCTGAAAAATAGCTGAGCTGAGAGCAGAGTATCAAGCGGATGAACTAGCTTACGCTACTCAAATGAAACCAAGGGAGGATGGAAAGAAAGATGCCGTCGATCAGTTTCTTCACGATAATAGGGTTCTCAATTGGGAATATTAGCATTTATGATAGTTTTAATGGTATATTCACTACTTCATAGAACACACGTTCACCCTTGGGGATAATCATGGATACACATGAAACCAACATAATATGCTATAATACATCCTATATTTTGAACCCTATGAGGTTTCATGTGCATCCACTTGCATCCCCGCCAGCTAAAGGGCTATGAAAAACGAATATTTTTCACAATAAAACTACTATAACTTCTCCCATAAAGGTTTTAGATGTAAGGTGAGTACAGATAAAATTTATATTTTGATTATTTGTACAACTTTGTAGAACATTATTTTGACCTAAAACTACACATTTATTAAATAATCACAAAAAACTAGTTTCCACGGCCCGCCATTTTAAAAAACACGTACCTCGGCACAGTGACCAGATAGAAGGTTGATGTTTTTAGCAATGTTGTTTGTATTAAAATTATCTACAACTTTGCCCAAGACACTAACTCTCTATCTCATCATTTAAAAAAAAAATCAAGTTTGCAGCGGCGCCTGTGGTGAAGCTGCGAACTAAGATTTGTCACGTTTAAATGCGTTATATTTTTTGAAAAATTTCATCTGAAGACACCAAAATGTTACAAACACGTTTTTACGAGTTATTGTAAAAAGTTCATGTTTTTGGCGTTTCGTCCCACAGTGCGTTCACTAACTAAGTAAAGAGGTTTTCTTTCTAAACGCAGTGGCTTAAGCGCCACTCTCCGCTACCCAAGACCACTGGCCGTGTTTTTTCAGGGAACCTCTTGAAAGATCGTTGGGTACTAAGAGTAAAACATTACTCCATCCCCAACTTTTTAAATTGAACAACAGAAGGGCATATAAATTTACAATGAAAGAAACTCTTAAGCATTCATTCGTGTAGAGCTTTTTTTTGAATAACTTGACGACTCGATGATGGCATTGGGTGAAGGCTCGACGACTCAAAGATGGCGATGGAAGAAGGCTCGACGGTTCGAAGATGGCGACTAGGAATGCCCTACCAGTTGGACGAATCAGCCACACAGTTACCCTCAATCCGGCGTTGACGATAGCCAGACGAAAACGTAGAACCAGCCCGTACACAAAAGCGCAAGCGCTGGAAGTCCAACGTGAAGTCCTGAGATCCTGAGTGATCTCAGACGTTGCGAATCAAAACAAACCTAAATACGAGAGAGTTCCTCTCCCATGTGCGCATCAAAACAGAGTGCATAGAAACTATCACACAGCTATCAGCAGTACATGATCGCGTACTAACACGTTACTTTTGCCTGTTGAGGTGGCGGATTCGTCCGAGCCTCGACCTACCCCGCAGTGGGATGTTAGCCAAAGGGGGGTGGCGTCTTTGGTTCGAGTACTACTGTACCCATGCCCTTTTGCACAATTTTCATTACTTCTATTATATTTCCAACCTACCGTACACTGACGAACTACTAAGCTGAGCTCAACTAGGCAATGAACAGTACTTTGCGCACTTCTGTTCACAAGCCGATTCGAAAGCGATATGGATGAGTCAGAGTTACCGTAAGCGCAGGAAGGTTCCTAACTACCTTTCTCTATTCAAATTGGTGATTTATTAAATACTAATGAGGTATTACATAACAGCTATACGGATGGTGACGGACTTCATGGCGTCTCCAGAAGAATGTATTGCATGAAACAACTCAATACAACATTGAGCTTTTATGGCAACGTTGCAACTTAGACACTCTAAGCATGGCGAAGTTATGCTCTAAGCATGGCGAAGTCGACACAGTGAAAATTTGATTTTATTTACATTGATGGAATATTTCAATTCCTATCATGTTTAATCGTAATAAAATATAAATTATCAATTGATCAAACTTCTAAAATGGAATCTATTTACAAAACAAAACTATATTTACTGGGAAAACGCAGAGCGATACGTCACTTCAACGGATTTTATGAAAATGTTGTTGATCAATGTTGATCAAATTTGCAAAACTCAGCCATGATGCAAACTTACACATTATTTAAAAAAAATATTGATAAATTCATAACTCAACTATAATACAAACGCCAACGTTATCAATGAAAAACATCCAGTTAGACCGTACATTTTTTGACAAGTTCCAAGCAACATAAGTATCACTTAATTATTCATCGACGCTTGAAATTCTGTTCAATAATCCCTACTGCTAAACTAAAACAATGATTAAAACAACGTAGTGTTCTCCGTATACAATTTTGGAAATCATCAACGGAAACTGGACGTAATGCAACATCAAAACACTGTTTGACCTAATCAGCATTAAGATTACTTAAACGGACTTTCCTATTACGAGTTTCTACCTATCAAACTCAAACTTGACAAACTCATAGAATTCGAACTTTCAAAATATCGAACAAACCTATTACATCTCATGAACTCTTGACAAACGTCATCGTGATCGCGGACTGGCTGCAACACAAAAAAGTACCCGCAATATTTTTTTTCCGAACGGAGCAAAAATTAAGTTTTGGTGATTTGGAGAAAATCAGGGGAGTACTCCGGTTTACACATACAACTTTGGTTATTTTAAATATCGATCTCTTATTTTTCTTTCCAGGTCTTCAATGATCGCTTCACAGAAACTGGATCGGCAACAATAACAAAAAAACAGTTACTATAGACACAAAGAGATTGAAACTACAAAAGCATACAATGGAAATGAACAACGAACCAATAATAACATTAAAGTGACATTAATACCAGAATGGCTTCATCCAAAATGAAAAACCTGAACAAAGCTAGACAATAGATGAAAACCACGTGGAAGCATGATAATCACTAGGTTCAAATAACTGGTGAGTATCTAAGCTCTACTATGTTAAATCCTAATTTAAGTTACTAACAGAGATCTTAATTATCTTTTCTTTTAGTGTAACGCCATATGTCGCTAACGCTAGGTAATATTTACAAAAAATATACATCCACTAACATTAGTGTAATATAAACCGTTTCTTTACCATCTTACTTGGACTTTCCAGATGTTTTTTTCTTCCTGTCCTTGTACATTCCCTTCTTGTGGTCTGTCAAGAGATGAGAAAATCAAATACTCTCCTCTTCAAATTAGCCAAGAACTTCTCAAAAAGAAGTACACGACCCTGAAGAAGTCTGCACATTGTAGACGAAATACGCGTATCTATCAAGATAAGAAATAAAGGTAGTTGGAATTATATGGAAAATACTAATTTTTCTTCTCATTTCTAGCTACAGGTATTGCACTAAACAGCACAAACTTTCTAGGATTCAAGAAATTCTTGATTGCGTGGAGCTGGGTCACGTTGGGAGGGCTGGCTTGTTTGAGGCACCAGCGGAATCTCCAACCAATCAATTTCCTCCAGTGCCCGCTTAGAATAGTGGGCAGACGATAGATCCGGCCAAAACACCATGTCGTCATCTTTCAACACCTTCTTTGGGAACTTCGTGTGCCCTATTTACACCGCTACAAATTTGTTTTGTCGGGGAGGTGAAGTAGCCTTTGCCTGGCCGGTCATTGCCTGGTCAACGTGAGGTACGTCTCGCTGTCCAAAACGATCAGCACGTTCCAATTCTCCGGGAAGATCGCTTTGACCAGAATCTTCATCCGTTGTTTCTGGGTTTCCGATTGGTACTCCGACATGGCTGGATAGAGGCTTGAGAGAGAGAGAGAGAGAGAGATAGAAAGAGAGAGAACTTTCGGACAAGAAGTTCGACACGTCACCGTGCACGGTAGTCAAAACCCTGACGGTGGAGGGCGTGAAACGTTACAACCGTGTATCCTGACCGAATTACACAGAGAAGCAGCTGCAGGAAGCTTCGGGGAAATTCCGAAAGATGTGATGTAAGTGTTTTAAGCTAGGAGTCATCATCGTTATGAACGACTAGTCGTACTAAACGTTCTTGGACAGTTCGACCTCTGGGAAAATGGGGTTCTATACCAACTAGTTGGACACTGCAGTCGGTAAGGTTAGATAGACCATAACAGCTAAGTTTAGGCCCAAGATATTGGTTTGGATGGCCATTTCGATCGCCATATCTAACCTTTACGTACAGACAAGTAGTGGTATTGCGGTCAATAAGGAAGTGTACAAGAAAATATTGTGTTCTGGCCGGACCTTCTTCTTATTCTTCTTTTTGATGTGCGCTTGACAGCTCAAAGGGCCAGTTGCTAAGACTATATGCCCTTGGTCAGACCTAGCGTCATGCCATTTCGCAAAGACCACTCTGGATTGGCTGACCGCCCATAACATACCGTTTGTACATAAGGAAGACAGTCCCCCAAATATACTCCAGGCGAGGTTAATCGAGTCGTATTGGACCCTACTGTCCCTTTCGAAAGACGAAAATGATTGGGATGCCACCACAACTCAACAACTCAAATCCCCTTGAGGTCTACTTTTTTGGCACATCTGAATCTTGAGGGAGGAATATTGAAGATGAAGGAGCCACTATCTGTTTGATTGTTTCTCACCTCAAAGGCACCTTGTATGGACTTGTAAAAATGCTATAAAGAAATGAATTGAATTTTTTTAACCAAAACTGGTTTCATTAGGTCCCGCTACTTAAGACCCGTTAAATACTTTTTCTCCCTTCCATAGTAATTGAACAGCCAGAAGATAAAATTTGTACTCTTTTTTAACACAAAACTGAGAAGTTTACCCTAGAATGCCCCTACTTATATTTCCTCTAATCACTTTGTTGCCCAACTCTTTAGTTAAAGATTAAACTATCCCAAGAACCAGAGCTTGTTGTTAACATAACAATGACAAATATAAGTAATCAATTTAAATTCAAAATACTTTATTACATAATCTGACACGTCGTAAAAAGCACAAACAGTGTAATCAAATAAAGCATAAATCCTAAATCATGGGAAAAATTTATCCTCATGCAAAAACATATCGTCTAAGCATAGATTTCAAACATGGGTTTTTTTATGTGATCGGTTTTTAGCTATATTGCTACGCCAATTTCGATTGATGAAAAGTCAATACTTAGGGTTTTTATGATTTGCTTTCCGCTGGCAGTGAAACTACAATCTTGTACAACAAATCCATCGTTATGGCAAAAACACGTTTTACCAAACATTGTTGAAATAATAAAATTTCAATAGTATTTTTAAATATCTATAAAATTTGGTCTTAAAAAACCGAAACAATGTTTTTAAGAATAATATTATGAAAAATTACTTACTGCAGTCATAAAAAACTATATTTTTACCTCAATTGTAGCTTATATTTAACTGATTTTACTCATCCGATATTTTTTTAAACACGAGAAATCCAAACGTTTATTATTAAGTACTACTAATCTTTGTCATTACAACAATGATTTTTCGGGGGTTAGTCTGGATAAGAAAATAAAAGCTTCATAGTTGAAAAGCTTTTGAAATAATGTTAGGAGGACGTATGCATTGATGTTCTGAATTTTGGAACAATTTTTCATTAATGTGTTCATAATAAAGGGTGCTTCGATCAAAATTTGGTCGACTTAAAATTGACCCATTTCCTTTCATCGTGCATTATCAAATTTTGCATACTCCTCATTTTAAAGATGTGTGAGTTTATTTTGATTTTGAGATTAGCACTTCAGTTATCAAAATGTCGTCGCAGGAAGAAAAGCAACGCATCAAAATTTTGCACATGCATGGCGAACATCCAAACTACTCTCACGCCAGTTGGCGAAATTGTTGAATGTGGCTAAATCAACTGTTACCAACGTATTAAAAGTTTTCGGTTAACGTTTGTCGACAGCCAGGAGAGCTGGATTGGGGGGAAATCGAAAGCCGGAGGCCACAGCGACGACAAGAACAGTTGCCCGCTGTTCCGAGCGGAACCCCAACCTCTCCGTACGAGATGTCACAAAGAAGCTGGGAGTGGCGCCTTCAATCGTGGATCGAGCTAAAAAAACGAGATGGACTGTCGACTTACAAGAAAGTGGTGACTCCAAATCGCGACGATAAACAAAACACGTCGGCCAAAGCACGATCCCGAAAGTTTTACACGACGATGCTGACGAAGTTTGATTGCATGGTACAGGATGATGAAACTTAGATCAAAGCAGATTTTAAACAGCTTCCTGGACAGGAATTTTGTTCGGCAAGCACATTAAACTGTCAAAGTTCGCGAAGAAACATTTGGTGTGGCAGGCCATCTGTACCTGTGGTTTGAAGAGCAACGTTTTCATTGCGACCAGAACCGTCAACCAGGAAATTTAGCTGAGCCAGTGCCTACAAAAACGTCTACTGCCTTTACGGAGGCGACACAATTGTTCCGTTCTATACTGGTCGGATTTGGCATCTTGCGATTACGGAAAAAAGGCCATGAGGTGGTATGCTGCCAACAACGTTCAAGTGGTGCCCAAGAACAAATACCCTCTCAACACGCCAGAGCTTCACGCAATCGAACAATATTGGGTCATCGTCAAGCGGAACCTTAAGAAGACTCAAAAAGCTGTTGAGCGCGAGAAACAGTTCAAGGCAAACTGGCGTTCTACGACGAATAAAGTGGAAAAAGAGACTGTGCAAAATCTTATGGCAGGTGTTCAATGAAAGACCCGGCAATTTGCATTCGGTAAAAAGGAAGCTTAGTTGAATATTTCTTCTGTATTCTGTTTTAACTGATCTTGAAAAAGAAAAAGAATTTAACTTATTAATAAAAACTTTGATCGACTCACACAAGTTACTGTTTGACCAAATTTTGATCGGAACACCCTTTAGTAGAAAACTATTCGAATTTATTCTTGTGAAATCTATCCGATTGAATTTAAAGGTCCTAGAGACAAAGTTTGCCCGTTTACAACATTAGTGAATCAAAAGATGATGCTTGGGCTAAAGTGTGCATTAAAATAAAGCGACTAAATGTTCCGATTTTTCAAGCCAATAGTACCTTCCAGTAGCCGTCTTCATTTAAATGTACCGAAAGGATGACGACGTGGTGTTTTGGCTGGATCTAGCGTTGGCCCATTGCTCGAATAAAATGCAATTTGGTTTGTAAAAATATATTTTGTTCCGTTTTTTACCGTCTATCCGAAAATGGTTGCTTTTTTTAATGCATTTATTCATATATCTTCAATGTGTAAAAACTGGTGATTCTATACTAATCCAATACCGGTTAAACACTACTGCTAATCCAAGAATGTAGGATAAATAAGCAATGGGTAGGTATGCATTGGGTGTGGCCCATTAAGTATTGGAACAAACCTTTTTGATTCTTACAGCGACCTTAGTGGTCGGATTTGTACACTATGACATGTTTACAAATGTTTCTTATAACAATAACAACATCAGAAGCTTTTTTTCGCGGTGCAGTTCGAACGTGTTTCAGAGTAATTCAAAATGGAAGAAGAAAGAAGAAGAATAATTGTGCGTAATCATTTGGAAAACCCTTCGTGGTCTGGGCTAAAGCTTGCTAAAGTGTTGGGGTTTACCCGAAATACCATGTGGCGTGTTTTGCAAAAGTACAGAGAAACTTTGTCGACGGATCGCAAACCTCAAAGCAAGCGTCGGGCGGGCACTGTCAAACGTCAACTGCGCAACGAAGTCACCAAGAACAATAAGGCAAACCCCAACATCTCAGACCGCAAACTTGCCAAAAAGTTTCCCGCCGCACGGATTTGTCTCTGAGAAGGCTAATGCAGAACAATGTGGCCAGAAAACTGAATGATCAAGTTTTGACAAAATTCAATGGCTGTCTCCTCATGGATGATGAAACCTATGTAAACGCCGATTTCAAACAGCTACCGGAACAAACATTTTACTTGGCTGCGGATCGGGGAAATGTTCCTGCCAAACTCAAGTTTGTGTTTGCAGATAAATTTGCACGTAAATACATGATTTGGCAAGGCATCTGTAGCCGCGGTAGGAAGACCAAGGTTTTCATCACTGATACCTTATCACGCAAGTTAAGGACTGAGGTGTTCTATATGTTTGACCAACAGGAAAGAACTATAGAAACTTCCGGAGCAACATCATGTGCGCAAACGAAACACATATACAGGAAGGTAACCTCTTTTTCGTTCACAAAAGCCCACCTTCGATAGTGAGCCTTTTTGTCGTGTGGTGTCAACTGACATCCTCCCATTTTCAAATCTAACACGGCTTTAATAGAAGTTGTCCTACGCCGGTAGGGTGAGCAATATGCTCCAGCAATCGAAGGATTGAGTTGCGCTTTCAAATAATTATGCCATCAAGCATGTATTGCTTCTGTTAAAGAAAATTAACATCGTTGCAACGAATACTTCCTGATCTAAACAGCATAGTTGAGTAACGATATTAAGTTATTAAAATATGATGTTTAGATATCAGCCTCCCATTTGTACATTAGGCTGACCTGGTGTCCCATATCCCATATAATCCTAGCGGGAACCAGTTTCCGAGCCTAAAAGGTAAACCATGTTTAGCCGCTAACTTGGTGAGCAAGTCACAGGCCAAACCTGCGGATTATATTTCTCCATTTGTCACTTGTTATCTAAAATAGTTTCAATTTTTATGAAATATAGCACGCAATCTCGGAGCGCGTAACGGAAGAGACACACGCAACTCGCGCGCGTGATATGCTTACAAGGGGACCAATCGGGTGGATTAGCATGTTGTCAACCTCATCTGAATTCGTTTTGCTCTTTCCCTATTAGCCGAGGGACAAACGGTAGTTCCTTACATGGAACGCAGCGGATTTAACTAGTTTATCCTTATCGCCGTCCAGCTTCACACTCCGTTGCCTTCTTCCTCCCAGTAGCAAGCCGAGAAGCCAACTGCTTCTTGTCTGCACTGCGAGTCTCGCGTGGTGATTTAGAGATGGTCATTTGACTCAATAACGCACTATGTTGGCCATTAAGTGTCGAATGTTTTTCCAATCGGCCAATAAGTGCATTTATAACATCCCCATTCCCCTGTGTTGCGTGTCATTCACAACTGTGTGGATTTAAATTGGATCAAATCGGTTTTATTAATTAAAAGAAATTATATTTCCCCATTTTACGGAGACGGAACCTGAACGAGACGAGACCCGCCAAGATGTTAGTTACTCAGGCGCTCGGCTATCTGGAAACTGAGAAGTGCAACGACAACGACAACGCATGCAAGAAGTTTTATCGCGCTCAAATCAGTGGATATATCGAACTGTGAAGTGGTAATTTCCTGATTTTCACCGATGTGTATGTCTACCAGCGTGACTGGGCGTTGTACTGAACAACTATTCTGCAGACCTGACAAATGAAGTGCAGATCCCAAGTCTTGTCACAGTTTGCTACTGGGATCACCACAGCTCCGGAAGACACTATGTTGGATAATACATGCTACTGTGCCTTGAAGCATGAATCAATGTTGGGAAGATTTACCAGGAATGTTTAGTCTTAATCTTTTGTTTAAAGGATGATACCATCAACAAGATTCACTAGAGATCGCACCGTTCCTGACATTTTCTCCAATCTAAATCTTTTGCGAAAGACTTGTCTCCATTTCATTGCAATAGCAGCATTGCACCGCCATTAACCGTCTTATTACGTGTACTGGTAATTTGCAGTTTCATTTCCCACCCATTGTGCCCTTATGATGGGCAACGGACTGTACGGCTTTGCCTGCATCGGAATGTTATATAACATTTAGATCATTCTCCACAGTCTGATTCAACCGCAAACTAGTAATCACCGAAATCATCTGCGTGGGCACTTGATTGGCAAAGGGATCATCATTCGGCATTCACTCGGTCAGTCGGTCGGTCAGGCTGATCAAATGATCTATATTTCGAAACACAGTCAGACAAACAGGCAACGGCACCGGTCATTGCTGGGTCTGTGAAAATAGAAATGAGCTCGAGACGAGATCATCCCAGGCCGTCTTCCTGTGGTCGTTTGTCTATCACACTGATGGGTACCCTAGCTTTAGGGACTGAAAGCTTTTCGCAAATGTCAATTGATTGAACCAATTGGCGAAGATTGCAACTATGGCACAAATTGATTGGGTGATGCGGACTGAATAGAATTTCTTAGAAGTTGTAAATAAAGATGACGATTTAAGCAGTAAAGTTGTCTTTGGGATTACTGATTTCGAACCATATTCGAAAGATAGTTTCAAGTGTTAACGCGATGAGGAAAAATCAAACTCTAGATATTATTTAAATAAAATCACATTTTCATTCAATTAATCTGTGAATCGCAACTCGTTTTATAGATTAAAAACCGTAACAAAAACGGTAATTAAATTGAAATTAAATATTATTTATTTGATTATAAAAAACACAAATCTTATCAACAGACACAATTGGTGTCCAAATGATAAAATAAAAACAAAAATATAATTATCTTAATCACTAGCGAAAAGTGTCGTCTTGTATATTGAAACCGAAGGCAGGCGACATACTATTAAAAGCAGGCTGTAAAGCGATTAGTCATGAACTCGTCCTATACACACACAGATAAAAAGAAACAATGAATTTTCTGCGTTATCTAATGCACATAAAGGGAATGCTAGATTTGGCAGAACATAATGGGGTATTTCATGTAAATTTAAGCCAGATAACGCCTGAATCGAGCCTGTTGTATGAAAGATTGCAAACAATATCGTTGTTTACGTTCCTTTGGCTTGGAATTACACGAGGGGAAATTTTACGCGCTTGTTAAAATTAATTATTTTTTTCTGTGCAGTTCTCTTGCACTCTTAGCAGGGAAGTGTTTACGTGAGTGGGAGTTAGGTATCGGTAAGTAGTGACTCCATTCCTCGGACTCTAGATCAATGAGTGCCTTTGAAGAAAGGTTGAAAGAGTTTTTCTAAGGTAATTGTATTCAGGCAATGACGCATACTGCCTCCGATGAGCCATGAGTCTAAACGTACTATTCAACTTCGCCCGTTTTTGCTTGGTTTCCAGGCGTTCCAGTAGACATCACTTGCTACTGCTAGATCCGTAGCTATTCGGCATGATTCTGGCTACCGCATTGATGGCCTTCGCCGCCTTCCCACAGGCATAATCTACGTGGCTGTTGAAATTTAGCCGGTCGTCGATAATCACACCCAGATACTTCAGCACGCGCTTCGAGGCCTTGACAAGGCCTCAGATGACGATTTCTGCTTGCTGTACCGCTTTGCAGTTGCTGACCATTAGCATCTCCGTTTTGTGGTGGGCTATCTTTAGCTTCGACCGCTGCATCCAGTTTTCAATTATGCAGATTACTTCGGTTGCCAGAATTTCCACTTCTTCCAGTGTTTCGCATTTCACTGATAATAAAGCTATGTCCATTTAGAATCCGAAATAATAAAATCATCTGTTTCTCGGTAACAGATTGACGTAAAAATAAGTTCAAAACAAGAGTAACTCACTGTCCTTTAAGGGAAAAATATCAATAAAAATCATTTCTCTTCGTTTCTAAAAAAATCACATTCCTCCATACATGGCATTTCACCCAAGTGCGCCTCTCACATGCATATTGCTTGCCTCCTCTGGGGATGAACCAGTTGCCACACTGGCGAGCAAATCACCACGCTTACGATGAGTGCAAAACAAGCCAAGTGTGAGAGGGAGTCTCTTGAAAGCATTTGTGGTGAAAATTTGAGAGCACGCTCTCGAGTGAAATGAACGAATTGTGCTCTCGAGCGCACCCACCTAGTTCTCGCTGGTGTCCTCTTGAGAGACCGCTCTGCAGAGCCAAATCTTTAGAAAATCTTCAGTGCCCTTTTTTATGCATGTTTCCAAACTTAAGAGTAAAAGTTGTGAGGATTTTTTCAATTCCTTTGTGAATGACTTAGATGTATAACTACTCCACCGAAGTTGTTAACCGATATACAAGGAAAAAACGTGATAATAAGATAATAATGGAGAAATATAAGGCTTATTTCTTTAGTAGTTATTCGTTTCGGGTGTTGATGGGGCACATTCGAAACTGTTCAATGCCTTACCACATGTTTCGTCTTAGGGTTTTTTGGGAATGGAGAATGTTCTTATGATAGGTGAGAGACCCCTCCCTTCTCTGAAAGGGGAGACTCCCATACAAATGAAACACAAATTTCTGCAAAATTATTGAAACCAAATTGGGCATGTGGGGTTTTCTGGAGGCGAATTTTTTTTCTATGGTGATTTGAGACCCATCTCTTCTCTAGAAGGGGGAAGGAGGCTCTCATACAAATTGAACTAAATTTGGCATGTGGGGGCTTTTGAAGGCAAGATTTTTTTTCTATGGTGGTTCGAGACCCCTTTTTTGACTGGGGGGAGGTGCTCTCATACAAATGAAACAAAAATTTCAACCACACATGAGAACTATCCAGGCAACCGAAACACAAATTTGTATTATTCCGATAGGCAGTAGGTTCGGATAGAAGATAGAACCCCTTCTTATTCAAGAATGGGGGCTGTTTCAGTTATTCTTAGTGCTACATTATGCACAAGAAGTTAATATCAGATTATGAACGAGAAAACTACGTTCAAACTGACAGGATACGGTGTAGTTTGAAGATAAATGTTTTGTCTATGACATGCTTCAACACAAAAAAAAGCCATGGTAGACACTGACGATCCGAGGATTAAATTTAAAACACACACCTACGTTTTATTTTACAGAAATAACACACATTAGCAAACGAAAATATAACAAAAATTATAAAAAAAAGCGCCAGTTCTATTAAATTTTCATTCATTTGGTTCAGCTTGCATGAAATAGAATGATAAACTCTAGATTTAAATTTTAAATGGGCGTTATTGCAGAATCATCATATCTAGAAACCGCTGAAGAAAGTATCAATAACTACATCTCATTCAGCGGAAGAAAATGTTTACATGTTTAAACTCAATCTGTTATAATAATAGATTTATTAAGATAAAAATGAAGAATGGCACTGGCGTTCCCTTTGTTTTAATTTGAAATTCTGTCGAGTATAGATCTGTCAAATTCCATAGCTTTTGCTCGCTTTGACAGTTGCATCCCAACAAGACGCCAGAAAAAGATGTCCAGACTCGGTTTCGTTCTTATTGCCCCATTTATTCGTATTATCGCTCAGTTATCTTTGTTCTATGTGGCTTACTATTTATAAATAATACGGAAAGATCTATCCTTGTGCTTCTTGGTTTTCTGCAGCCATGTAGTACATCTCGATGCTGATGATGCTGTCAGTGGCCGAATTCGGGATGGATCCGGTAATTGGTGACCGGTATGCACACCTCGGAAGAGTGGCGACTTCCGATGGCCCGTGATGCGCTGGGGAATATCACTTACCCGCAGACGAGACATAGCTACAACCTGGCGAGTCTTTGGCGGCGTACGCGATCTCCTACATCTACCTGGACGTAACACCTTCGTTTAAAGGATATTAGGTCATTCAAGTAAAAAAGAACGCACCATATTACAATCTCGTTTTTTCACTTTGGTCTTTCATGTGACGAATAGTTACCAGAACCTAAAACAGAGTTATTCTGTGTTTTTATTGTGTTATTGGTTTTTGTAAGCAAACATTTAAGCCTATTCAGCTAAGAACTAATTTTTTTTTTGTGGTTAGGCTTCATTCCATACAATTTACAGAAAAATCTCACTGGGCTCAACCACCATGGATTTCCTTAGACAATTTCACGATACTGGAATACAAATTTAGTCGGTTGGATTGGGCTTACTTATAACAACGGTTTTCTTGATAAAAGAGGACTCACTAAAACTTTTCAATTGGCTAGCAACTGCAAACTAATAAGTTCAACTAGATTTCGGACCTACGTCCAACAAATGCGTCAATCAAATCTAGAAAGAACTGTAATTGAAGATGGCCTACATCTTAACATATTACGTAACGGTGAAATCCCTACTTATATTAGGATAACGGGATGTAATGTTAGCTTAGCTCCTTCATTTGTACAAAATGTGTCATTAATTTAGCAATAATCAACAAAATCATGTTGCTTTTAGGATGACCGATGTAATCCAAAGCAATTGAGACAATATTAATCATCTTATAGTTGTTCACTTCCGTGTAATTTTCGAAGTTGTATCCAAGAATAGACCCAATAAGGCGCCAGTAGACCGACATTAAATCCACATCCCTTGAAAGATTCTGACTTTATAAAAAGAGTTTTCGTGATACATACTACCAAATGTCCTATCTTAGCAAGTGTAGAGCTAGTTGAACCTCAGCTTGAAAACTTTAAGAGTTATAATCAAAAATGTAATCGATGGTTGCATAACAGGCTGAGTCAAGGGACACATACCCTATTACTTCAAAATTTTGCAGATCATTTTTTTGGTCTTGCTATACAATCTGCGGTCATATCAGAGAAATGTGTCTTGCTTCGCGATCAGATTCAAATGGGTATTTATAATTCTTGCCATCCGTGGCACTGCAATATTAAAAGAGAGTAGATTCAACATTTCTCACCCAAAAAGTTTCAAAAACAAACTATTTGAGGAGTAAATAGTTCATCTTTTATGCATTTTTTTCCAAACCTCTGATTACGACGTTTCAAATGACGCCAAAATGGCTAACCAGTTTATATATGAAGATTAATAATTTTCTAACCGGCAAGCAAATTCATTTGAATCGGGTATTTTTTGCATGGTTATCGTTCCGCTTCGGGTCCCTTGCGTTCGGAGCCTAACACTAGTGTTCGCCGTAGAAATACCCTTACTGACTGAGTCTCTGAATACTCTGGCTTTCCTGTCATTAAATTTGTGAGAGTTAGCGACTTATTTTTGTTTGTTGTTTACACGCTAAATGAACAGTGGATACATGTCAAATAAAACGGGCTTGACTAAAAAATATCAAATTATTAATTAAAGCTCTAGGGGCGATTCACTCCGGGCACACCATGCAAAAACATTTCTGACACCATTGGTTCTATCTGAGTACATTCGTTAACTCGTAAAGCAGTCGGTATACCGTATAGCGCCAAAAAGCAAAGATTTTACATTACAGCCCACCTGGGTCGCACTCGGGCACATTCAGATGCTTATATTTGTACAAAGTCGATGCAGTCGGTACAGTTGATGACTGGTAATCACACAACTGATGAATATATTGGCACAAAACATAGTGATTTCCTCTTTGCTTAAGCTTAAGAAAATATTAAAATTCACTGTGTTGGCCAAATGTAATTACCCAATGCATCATATAGATGAACTGAGGAATTCTATTTTTTTATCAATTTTATAAAAAGAAACAATGTTACTTTTCGAGTTTAGAGTAGCTTGCCTGTAGCTCCAACATAATATGATTTCTTCACATTTTCGCTTTCCCCTCTTTTCAAATGTTAGTCTAGAGTTATAAGTTTTGTCATTGGACCTCAGCCTTGGTCTGTAGGTTAGAAATAGGTTTTATTTTTTACTTATTTATTTTTCGTCGGCCTATTTCCTCACATGGTGACAATCGCCGACGCCAGGGAGACGACTCCACCACCTGGACCCTACCTATCGACTCATGACTATGAACCGGGACCAACGGCTTTACTTCCCTTCCGAAGGAAGACGTGACCAAGATTTTTTCGCCTCAGAAAAACCACCGGCGTCGACTGGGATTGAACCCAGACCCACTGGGGTGCCAGTAGCAGTCACGCTTACCACTACACCACCGACGCCGACTGTTAGAAATAGGTAGAAAACTAAAAATTTCATGACTCTGTGTAAGTTATTTTCGTTTTACGAATGTGCCCCATGACTGTCCAAAACTACCCCACGTACGGGGCACATCCGGACAAATATGTATTTTTCCGAAATGCAAATAAACAACTCAAAATTGCATAAACGCACACCTTTAACACACTCTTATGATGCTTCGATGTCCAAATGACAACTAGAATGAATTCAGGATCTCTGGCGACGTTCACAAAATATATGAAAAATTGTAAGAAAAAGTGTTCTAAACTACTCCCCTCTCCCCTAGAATATGTGAATTTTTAATCATTGTATTAATTTTAAATATTCAATTCAATTAATTAATTCAAATATTGTATGTAGTTAAGGCCACTGCTTTATATGGAGCCGTCCTATTGTGCACTTGCTTAGCAACGCGCAGAGCGTTTTATCCGTCGTCGCCAGGAAATACATTATGGTTAGGGTTGTGGCGCGTTTAACCACGCATAAGACACCCCCACTCCCATTCCTTAAACATTAATCTATTTATCCTGTATAGGGTGAATGTTAGGTTCCTATAGTTGCTTATGGAGTCTCCATTCACAACTATAGAAATCTAATGCTTCAAAGGTACCGCAACAATTGCAGCCTTACCCTATGCAAGATAATGTATTTTCAAAGGTAATATTATTGCCTATGGTTTCGTACATGCTCCATTACAAGAATCTGCAATCCTTTATTCCCAAGGTCAAATTTATACGTTATAACGAACATATCAAAACCGAAATGAATAAAAATGGAAACCGGAACCTGAACGACAAACAATTCACAAACGCGCTTGCTAATCTACTTATTTAGAGAATCAACATCAGTGTATCTGACCAGTTAACGCACTCCAGAGTTCTCTGGGGTGCGGTTCTCTGTATTCACTGCAGTGCGTTTCAGAGCGCTGAGTTTACTCGCCAGTGGCTTTCAGAGGCAAGTGATTTAATTTCACCGCGCAGCTCTTTTCAAAAACTACAGATAAAGGAAGAGTGTGGTGAGTATGCTGCTGCGTGCAGCGCTCCTGCATGGACAAAAAGAGAAGAGGAAGTGGTATATTCGCTCTTGTCTCCCACTGAGGAGAGGGACAAGTATGCATTCCTCCCATCAACCGCTGCACACCTCCAGAGTCAACTTTCTTGGCACATTTGTTCCACATTTTGGTCATCTGAATCGCGTCCCGAGTCGTTTTTCTAGTTTTCATAAGCTTCCGCTTCATTATTGCCCAAAATCTCTCCAAGGGCCGGAACATCGGGCAGTTGGGTGGATTTATGTTTTTATCGATGAAATCTATGTTATTATCGCGGTACCACTGAATGACTTCCCGGCTCTAGTGGCAGCTCGCCAAATCTGGCCAAAACTTCACGGGGCATTTATGGGCTTTAATGAAACGTAGTACGCGGTTTTAAGGCATTCGTCCTTGCACATCTTCGAATCCATCGTCTTATTCGTCACGAACACTTTAGTCTTTGCTCCGCAGCTGCATACCCCTTGCCAAATTATTAGTTTATTTTGGCAAATTTGTCCATAAAAGCAAACTTAAACTTCGCAGGAACATCTCCTCGTGCCGTCGCCATGTAGAATTTTTGGCCAGGAAGCTGTACGAAATCCATTTTGACGTAGGTTTCATCGTCTATGAGCAGGCATCCTTGGTACTTCATCAAAACCTGCTGGTACAATTTCCGAGCTCGAGTTTTGGTGACGAAACTTTGCTTCAACGTTTTTTTTTTTGGTTGCTTGCTGGCTCGATAAGAACGATATCCTGCTTTCAAACGAATTCTTCGAACGGTACTGCGAGCAGCAGCGTATTTTTGTGCGATTTCATTGTCTGATATTCCAGGGTTTGCTCTGACGGTTCTCAACACTTTCTGGTTCTACGACGCTTACTTTGGCACTCGATCAACGATCTTTTACTTACTGAAACGTTTGAGCACAACATACACGGTTGATTTAGCGGTTTTAAACGTTTTTGCGATTTTTATTGCGGATCACGTTGGATTATCAACGTGGGTGTGCAGAATGTTTTCTCTCCTCTCGGTTTCCATCTGGAATAACTTTTGACTCACTGCACGAAACACCGTGAAATTTATACCACAGAAAGTGGGCGCCTAGGTGACCAAACCGCTGTAAAAGAATTCTGCCGCTGCAACACAATAAGTGATTCCGGATTCTAACTGGCCAGAACTTAACTATGTCATCTGCAAAGCCAATGATCACCACGCCGTTGGGAAGTTTCAGCGTCAGCACACCGTTGTACATCCCGTTCCTAAGTGTAGGGCCAAGGATGGAACCTTGCGGAACTCCCACCGTTATGTTCACCAATTTCCGCCCACAAAGGACTCGTAGATCAGCACCCGGTTCTGAAAGTAACTCTTCAGAATTCTGAACAGGTAATCAGGGACCCTCATTCTGTGCAGTGGTTCAGCAATAGCCTCCCTATTGAAGACGTTGTTAACGTCGATCGTTACAACAGTGTAATATCGATCGCATACTCGCTTCTGTTTGGACGCCTTTACGGCTGTCTCAACCACGGTCCGAATAGCATCCACCGTAGACTTCCCTTTCCGGAAACCGAATTGCATCATTGATTGCCCGTACTCGCTTTCGGTAAATTACGTCAGCCTGTTGAGGATGATCCTCTCCAGGAGTTTCCCAAGCATATCCAATAGGCATATTGGCCGATACGATGCTGGATTTTCCGGAGGCTTTCCTGGCTTCGGCAACAACACTATTTTCTGTATTTTTCATCTGTCCGGGAAATGACCTTCCTCTAGAAGTTTCTGTAGCACATCCCTGAAAATGTTTGGGAATGCCTGAATCGCCATTTTATTTTGTAGGCGTAGAACCACTGCGTCCACTGAGTTGAACTTTTGTGGTAAATCGCCACTTTCAAAACTACGGTGGGGATTCCATCCGGCCCTCCTCACCTTAAGCCCTTTCGCCACTGCCCCGAGCTTCTCGTTCTAGACTTGCATGCCCTCAACATTACTTCCATGTTCCTCATCGTACGGTGTACGCCACGTCGTCCGATAAAGCGTCGGGAAAAGTCCATCTACGATAACCTTCAGTTTTGCTTGCAGCTCTGCAGCTATTGATGGGCCTTTGATTTTTGCCATGAACATACGGTACGCGTCGCCCCAGAGGTTTACATCAGCGGCTCGGCACAATTCCTTGTAGCTTGCTGTTCGTCGTGCTCAGTATTATCTCTCGTTTTAATGCAGTCCTGGCCGCTCGGCACACCATACTATGTACTTCTTTGTCTGCTGCAGTTTAAGCTTTCTGAACACGTTTTCTGGCTCTTAGACAACTAGCACGAAGGATGCTGAATTACCCATTCCACCAGAAAGCCGGAAGCCACTTGTTCCTCGTCATGGTTGCAGCGCATGCCCTTACCAACGTGTTCGTCAGCTCGTCCACATTTCGTTGTCGAACCGAAGTGCCAAAACAAAGAGTTCCTTGTCGAAGACCTTCGCTAGCATTTTCTCTTCTTTCAGTGTTTCGCCTTTCACCGATAATACGATGTCATCCGCCAAGCCAACGATCACTATGCCTTTGGGAAGTTTCAGCGTCAGCAGACCGTTGTACATCCCGTTCCAAAGTGTTGGGTCAGGGATGAAAACTTACGGAACTCCAGCCGTAATGTTCACCGATTTCCGCCCCACGGAGGTCTCGTTGATCAGCACCCGGTTCTGAAAGTAACTCTTCAGAATTCTGCACAGGTATTCAGGGACCCTCATTCTGTGCAGTGACTCAGCAATAGTCTCCCGGCTGGCGCTATTGAAGGCGTTCTTAACGTCGATCGTTACAACAGCGCAATATCGATCGCCTCTCCGCTTCTGTTTGGACGCCTGTACGGCTGTCTCGACCACTACCACGTTGGTATGGTATCCACCGTAGACTTCCCTTTTCGGAAACCGATTTGCAACATCCATAGCCCGTGCTCGTCTCGGTAAATTACGTCAGCCTGTTGAGGATGATCCTCTCCAGAAGTTTCCCGAGCGTATCAAATAGGCACATTGGCCAATAGGATGCTGGATCCCCCAGAGGCTTTCCTGGTATCGGCAACAACACCAATTCCTGTATTTTTCACCTGTCCAGGAAAAGACATTCCTCTAAACATTTCTGTACCACATGTCCTCGTTCGAGACTTGCATGCCTTTAACATCATTTTCTTTCCTAATCGTACGGTGTACGTGGTCACGTCACTGGATCGTGCGTGGGGAAAAGCCTATCTACGATAACCTTCAGTTTTGATGGACATAGCTCTGCAGCCATTGATGGGCCTTTAATCTTTGCCATGACAATACAGTACGCGTCGCCCCAGGGGTTAACATTAGCGGCTCGTCTCAGCTACTTGTAGCAGTTTGTCTTGCTCAGTCTTATCTCTCGTTTTAATTCAGTTCTGGCCGCTCGGAACACCACCTTATGTACCTCTCTATCAGCTGCGGTTTTAGCTTTCTGGACACGTCTTCTGGCTCTGAGACAACTAGCGCGAAGGATGCTGAGTTTCCCATTCCACCAGTAAGCCAGGCAGCGTTTGTTCCTCCGCATGGTTGCGTCACATGCCCTTACTAAAATATTCGTCAAATTGTCCACGATCAGATTAGAAAGTTCGTTGTCGAACCGAAGTGCCTCAACAAAGAGTTCCTTGCCAAAGACCTTCGTCTCCCACTTCCACTCGCAAGTATTTGTCCTTCGTATTGCGACATGATTTCGCTGGCCGATGCTATACCGGATCGCCAGATGGTCACTATGGATGTACTTCTCACACACTCTCCAGTTCATATTTGCCATCAGCGACGAACTACAGATCGTAACATGGCGGAACCTACGTTCGATAGTGTAACTTCCAGCTTTGCCAAGGCCAAGTCCACAGCCGAAGCATTGCAGTCTCCTCCGATGACGACCTGTCTTCTTCCGATGAGCTTTTCAGTCAGTGCATCCAGCATCTGGTGGAACTGCTTCATGGTCTACCTTAAGGGTGCATAACAGCTGCATACATAGTTCCCGTTGATTTTGGCGATCACGAACTCTTTGCATGAATTGGACACTACTTCCTGAATAGGGAATCTGCCCATCACTTGTATCGCAGCCATCACCTCGCTATCTGCTACCCAGTTTCCGTTATCGGGAGGAACACGATACGGTTCCACAATGATTGCGACGTCATTCTTTGTTTCTGTTGTTGACAGCCACAACATTTGCTGTGCTATGTTGCTATGATTGAGGTTTATTGGCTTACCTCTATTACTGTCGACCTGCTGCCTGTAGCCCCCCATGATGTGGTCGTTTACATCCTACGTTATGCAAAGTATGCGTCTTAGTTACTGCACAAAGCAACTAAGACGCATACTTGCAAAATGACCCTTCTCCCCGCATTTCTTACATAGATCAGATCTATCAGGACCATTGCAGTTCCTCGCCTGGTGACCAAGACCCATGCACTTAGTGCATCTCTCCAATTCCTTTGGAACTCGAGGGACGACTCTCAGTAGCACATCAACCACCCAACTATAACTCGACCCTACGCCAACAGCTTGTTGGCTGTAGCTGTCGGCAGACGTATCGCCGCCGTCTGTGTGCCACCATACGCCTTCCTTAACCGAATTGTCATTGGTGCTTCTCCAAGATTGATTGATTTCTTTGTGGATGTTGTGCCTGTCCTGTGATGCCATGTTTATGTTTGAATCAGGGAGGTCATGCTAGGGTTGACACGGTCCTTAATGGGTACCGTGTTCAGAACCGGTTCGGCGTAATTCAGGAATGTAACATCTGAGCCTACTGCACACCAGTTAAGGTTACGTGCCATTAACCCACTTGCCATTTATGGAAGGAGTCACTCTTCCATACTGAGGGAGCAGAATAGCTTGACTACCAGCCCTGCGCGTCAAGTCCAATCCGTCGATCCATGTCGTATCCTTATTCGATGCTATGATCAGTATGACGTAATTTAGGATCTCACTGGCTTTGATCCTTTTGTGCCGGTTGGCACTCCTGGGTGGGTCGAGCGCTGGAGAATTCGAGCTCCCACCACGTTAACTCGTAGACAGAGAGAGAGAGAGAGAGAGAGGGAGGGAGGGGGGCATGCTGCCCATGCTGCCTTCTCGACCACTGTATATTAGGCTCTGCCAAGGGATACATACCCTTTTTTTCGATTTGGTATGCATTACTGGTCTATCAAAGATAACGCAAGCATTAAAAAAAAGTACAAAGTTCACCGATTTTTAATGCGATTATAGTGCTACTGGGTCGACTGGTGAATCCTCAATAAATATAAGTAGGCTATCTGCACGCAACAAAATGACAATTCTATCAGCTCGTTTACGTTTGGAGAAGTTCGTCATCGTGCCACACTTTGTGTCGGTCGGATACAGGCGAGAGGCCATATACAAGATCCTGGAACTCCTGGAGAAAGGTGAGAGTTCGAGCGCAGCCAGCTTCCGGCCGTCCGACTGTTTTACGTGACCGGAAGGTACAACAAGAAAGTACATCTCTCACACGAAGCTCACGAAGAAGGTGGCTGACAATCAGGGAGAAGGGCAAGTCAAAGTCGCGCTTCTTTTCTTCGAAACTTGGAGTCACCTTGGATTGTACAGCATGGAGTGTTTTTCTGAAATTGCGGCTTTTATTGAGAAACACCACCCGAGTTTGTGTTCTGGCTGGATCTGGCCTCGGCTTATTACTAGAAGCGTTTGCTGGAGAAGATGGAGCTTTTGAAGAACGCAATCGTTCCCAAGAACGCTAAACCACCCCCTCCTTAACGTATTCCAGCTGCACCCGCATGACATTTGTCTGGGCAAACCTGATGCGCAGGATCTATTTGAACAATTTTGTACCGAAAACCGAAAAGCAACTGACGACCAGAAATTTGAAGAATATGCCAAAATCTTTTTTACGATGGTTAACGTTTGCATTGACAAAAATTAACAAAAATAGTCGATTTTTCATGGGTTTACCTTCACCCGCACTGACAAAACTACCCATGCAGCATCAATCATAGTAACCCATGAGTCAGCTGACAAAATTTGACAGCTCTATCAGTCGAACTCTAACCGTGATGGCAAAAACAGTGAAGCAACTCCGTTCAGAAGTGTGCGCGTTCAAAGAATGGCACCCCGACGCGTCGAAAACGGACATCGTGTGGCACTTTGTGGACGCCGGATACCCCCATTCCGGCATCAACAACATCTTGGCACTATAAGACAACAATCAGAGCATCGAAAGAAAGCCCGGTTTCGGACGGTCCACGACTTTGACCGACATGAAGCTCCAAAGGATGCTAAAGAGGAGAACCGAGGGAAAAGTGGCTACAGTGGCGAAGACGCGGTGTTCTGGCCCACTACTCGAAGCGATCGTTGGAGGCGATGAAGCGGCTGAATGGTACCCAAGTCAGCGAACCCGCCCAACGTTCCATTGAGAATTTCTGGGCCAACCTGAGGCGTAAGATCTACTCCAACAATTTTACCGTGAAAACTGAAGGGGAATTGATAAATAAAACGAAGAAAGAACTCAAAAACATGCCTACACGCATGTTTTCGTCCACCATGGCGAATGTTCCGGTTAACTGCCGGAAGGCCGCTCGCAAGGGCATAGAATTTTTTTTTGCAAGTAAGCCTAAATATTTACCTTCTATAGGAAATTTATCAAAAGCAATTATTTGTCTTAGCTCGTTTTTATCACCATCCGAAAAAAGTCCATTTTTTTTTAATACAACCGTTATGGCTAAAGTTCATTTTTGTCCATAGTTTTTTTCATGAAGTTTAATGGGATCTTCCGGGTGGAAACCGCATCATGTTCCGAAAATTCATCTTTGATCCTTTGTTTACGTTTCTGTTTCAAATGGGCAATGTAAGTACTCCAAGTGAATTTTGAGCATTTTGAAAATGAAATACTGTTCTCATATTGTGTAGTCAAATCCTGTTGCGACAATTTTTGTAAATCCTTGTAAATCTTGATCAACCTGATAAAATAATTTGTTACTTAGACCAAAGGTGTCTACGAGTTTGTCAAACAAATATGACATGAAAGCAAGCCGGGACAATCCGGCAGCTGGAGCAAACCAAGCCCCCACTCACGCATTCCAAAGTGCAATAATAATAAATAAATATATAGACTAAAAAGTGAGAGCAAATTCGCACCAGTGGCACTGCTCCTGCTACCACAATGCAGACATATATTATAATTCAGTGCAACTAGTAGTCGCAATAGTGCAGTATCTCATAAAAGCGACAATCACAGTCAGTAAACGAGAAGGTGCTGCACGTTCCCGCTCTCGGTAGATTAATTGCCATAATTATAAATTTGATTGTGATTCATTTTCTACGCGAGCTCGCCCCCCAACGGTAGAGGATGGGAGCCTCCATTAGGCCAGTGAACCACCCTTGGAATCGCTTGTTTCCACACAAAACCACGAAAAAACAATGTGAACTATCTGAGTAATTACAACATTAACTGCAATTTGTCATTGTTTACCTGAAGGAGTAGTGGAACCATAGTAGAAGTGACAAATGTGGCAAGGCCCGTTTGTAGATTGTAAGATTGTCGTAGGGTTTTCTCGTTAATTGATTTAGATGAAAAACATTGTCTAGTCAAAACCGTTAGCGAAAAAATTGAAGTTACCATCCGAAAAAAAAACTATCAGATTCTTATTAACAAATCATCTTAAACTACATTCCACCGGCATTCAATGTTTCACCAATCATCGTGAACCCGTTTTTTATAGGAGCAATTTTAACCTGCAGCTTTTCGAGGTAAACAACCTAATGCTCGTTTATGCTAACGACAGTTGTTACCATTTTCGACAGCCAACATTCAAAACACCATCATCTTGGTTCTGCTTCAAACATAAAGAATTGTTCCGTGATTAATGAAGATAAATAAGCCATCAATTTACGACCAAATGCGCGAACGCAACTCGTTCTGCTCGTTTGCTGAAATATCTTATTGTTATTTCCCTGAAGTTGCAAATAATGTGACTCAGTCAAAAGTATCCCCCGAAACGATTATTCAGTTTTTCTCTTGGCACACGATCTGACCATACATACGCGACAACGTCATTTGACTAATTTAACCTCCATCTTCGTTGTGCCCAAGCTATCCCACTTTGTCTTCGAAACTTATTCACCACCCCTCGAAAGAATGAATGGGAATTTTCGCGAACAAACGGCTCACTCAATCTTGAGGCCCACCCGCAAACACCTTCGCATGTAGATAGACTGTACTGTAAATACAAGCAGAGCAACAAGCGCCTGTGTCCCATGCCGAAAGGTTGCGCAAAAAGAATGTTTGTCATGTAAGCTCAACAAAATAACTATTATTAACTTTAACCTTACGCTCTGGTCCACACGACACAGACCCCAAAACGATACCGACCACGCATTGCCTGGTGCATGGCAGCGATGGTAACGGTCGCGGCTGATATCGGGTCTGCAGAATGCGTCCGAGATGGTATGAACAGAGATTGGCGACTTGGTCCTAGCCTGTCTCATACACTTCACTTAGACGTTGCGGACCATGCACTTGGTGCGCGGGTGCGCTGTCACACGTTCAGGGTCAATCAACAAACACCGTTCCGTTTGAAATATTATGAATAAGTTCAATGTTACTGTAAAGAAAAATACTGGCAAAGAGCTTTCAAGTGATTAGATGGCATTCTGTGAAATTGACAATAAATATATAGCTTTGAAACTGGATCGCCACTGAGCTGTTGGGGAACAATGTAACGCATGATGGAGCTTGACTCAAGTATGACTTTGACCGGAGGCTCTGTTACAGGTCCGGGTTTGAACAAGGATGCAAGATTTAAAAAAATATTAGGAAAAATATTCGTTCTATCAATGTCATCCATGTTTTCTAGATAAGTTTTATTTATTGGGTGTACAAAAGTGAGAATATAATTTAAAAATAGGGTTAGAGAAAAATCAAAGAATAGTTAGAATAAGAAGAGAAAAAGTAAAGAATAGCAACAGAAATGGTAGCAAGGCTACTTTGGAGGATTAAACTCACCTTAATTAAGACAAAAAAATAATAATCATAGTACACACAGAAAGATGATACAATAGGCATAGAATATGAAAATAAAAGAAATAGGATAGGGATTAGAAAAGGAATATAGAAGGAATAAATACGAATAGAGCAGGAATAAAATAATAATTGAAGGAAATTAGATATTTCATCGAATAGAATTCAAAAATATATAGTGAAATAGTTGATTAATGGAGTTCAAACTGAATGATTATTGAAAAGGATTTTTTTTTGGTATGAAATTATCTGATACACAACATTCCCTCAACGTTCCCACTTCAGGGCTGCTCCTCTCCAATCCGGTGGGTACCTGCTACTTCCTAGATGTTGGTCTGACCAATTTGCTCGTTTTGCCCCTCGTCGTCTTGTGTCAACCGAAAGCACCATTTTCGCAGGATAGCTGTCCGGCATTCTCGCAATATGTCCGCCCAGCGTATGCGGCCCGATTTGACCTATTTACGAATACTGGATTCATCGGCAAGTTGCGCGTGCTCATTGTTCATCCTCTAAATGTGGTTTATAGCACCCGACGCTCAAAAATTCAGAGAGCACGCAAGGTCTTCTCAGACATGTGGACACACTTCTCATACCTGTAGAGAACAACCGGCGTTTTGTACAGGGCAGACTTTGTACTGCTTGACCGCCATTGCTTGTGCAGCCCGTAGGAGGCAGGACATTGTCCACAGTATCAAGTGAGCCGAGATAGACGAATTTATCGACTACCTCGAACTCATCTCAGTTGAGTTCACTGCAGCCTCGCCGATACTTCTCGTGCACGGTTTAGCCAGTTCTTCGTTGTGGACCCAACGTTTGCATTTAAAAAAAATGGACAAAAATTGCCGATTTTTCATAGGTTTTCCCGCACTGACAAAACTACCCATGCAGCATCAATCATAGTAACCCATGAGTCAGCAGAGAACATTTGACAGCTTCATCAGTCGAAGTCTAACTGTGATGTCAAAAATAGTGAAGCAACTCCGTTCAGAAGTGTGTGCGTTCAATGAACGGCACCCTGCCGCGTCGAAAACGGACATCGTGCGGCACTTTCACAAAGAATACAAAACATAACAATTAGAGTTTGTAAACCCATAAATGGTGGTAACCATTAATCTATACTGGTGGGGACCAGTATCACAACGCTTCACGGTATATCTCTCCGAGGTCTCTACGTTAGAAATGACGAGAAAAAACTTGAGTGATTATACGACGTTGTGCCTAAAAATGGAGAGGGTTCCTCTTCCATGTACGCGTCAAAACAGAGTGCATACAAACAACCGCTAGAAACTATCACAAGCGATCAGTGGTGCATAAACACAAACCAACGCGTTACTTCTGCCTGTTGAGGTGGCGGATTCGTCCGTGCCTTGACCCTCCCCCGCAGCCCTTTCGCTCAATTTTCAATACTTCCAATCTATTTCCAACCTACCGTACACTGACGGAACTTTCAACACATTCTCTTCATATCTTTCATTCTAGCAAACATGACTGTCCACTCTTGGTGCCTCATGGTGATGAGCGAACGTCCCCTTAATCTAATTGCCCAACAAACATCGGTGTTGAATTAGAGCTTGTTCAAGCAAATTTGGAGAAGCAATTCAGCTGTTTCTTCTAGAATAGCTGAATAGCTTCTCCAAATTTGTTTGAACAAGCTCTAATTCAACACCGATGTTTGTTGGGTGGTATCGATTAGCGGCGAGGAAAAGGTGTAGAAGCCCTTGGCGAAACACGGCAATGGAAATATTGAAGTCAAAGTAGCCAAAGTAGTCGTTAAACCGCTGACAAAATGAGCGAATAGGCTCATGCAAAGCGTAATTTTCTTTCCGTGGATCCAAGAGCAGAAAGTCAAGTTGTCGAAGTGGTCGCTCGGGTGCGTACAAATTCAGCTGTGTCAGCAAAGGCGGGGCAGTCGATGCCTCCTGATAGTAGTTTCACTGCGAACGTTCCTTGTGCAGTTGATCGTCTCACCTCCAGTGGTTCGATCAGTAGATGACGGCACCGCTCCTTGTATGGTGGCAGGTTTCTTGGATCGCGCCAACCAAGAAATCGAAGAACTTATCTTTCAATTTTTTTAAACTGCTTCAATTCGGGAAATCCAAATTGGTTTCTTATATTGACCGTACAAGTGAGCAATAGAGGGGCTTGAGGCACATTGAGTCACGGAATTCGTCAGCAATTTTGAACATGAAACCCAGCTGACGATTGGCTATGGCAACAATATCGTTATACTGCATTCGGAAGGTGAGTCCGGTATCAAGTATAACACCGAGATCCTTAAGGTGCTGTACTCGATTAAGGCAACTTCCCGATAACACATAGTCAAGTGTGATCGGCTGGTGTTTGCGGTAATACGAAATAACGACGCATTTTTCAACGCTGAGGCTTAGCAAGTTTCTTGTGCACCAATCCGCAAAGATATCCACCATGTTCTGCAGATCTAAGCAGTCTGAGAGGCATTTTATTATTTTCTAAATTTTCGCGTCGGCAGCAAACAAGAAGTGGCATCGCGAAAGTATTACCAACGGAACATCATTCAAGAAAATTGAGAAGAGCAGCGGGTCGAGATTACTAACTTGCAGGACTCCGGACTTGTTCGAGAATGATTCCGATTCAGAAGAGCCGATCTTGACCCGCACTGAACGACCCATTAAGTAGGATCTGAACCAAACCGCACTCCTAGGCGAGACGCCGAGTTTCTCCAGTGTAGCCAGAAGGCTTTTGTGATCCACTGATTCGAATGCAGCTGTCAAGTCCATATATGCAGTATCTACTTGCCATCCTGAATACGGATCGTCTCGGGTAAAAATCGTATTGCTCTGTATCGATACACTATTTACAACATGCAAACAGGGAATCGTTCACAATTATCTTGTATAACTTGAAACATGCACACAAGGAGGTAATTGTGGAAACAAGTAAGAGAAATTCCACCGTGTGGGGAACTGACTTTGCTGAGCCGAGAGATTGAACAGTGTTGCTAGCGGAAAACGAAGAATATCTGCGCAATACTTCAGAACGGATGATGAAATGCCGTCAGGACTGGTGGCGTACGACAGTTTTAATTTACGTCTTGCGACTTGCAGCATGTGCGCTGTGAAGATCGAAGTTCAAAACATCACGTGGCACCGCATGAGTCACTTCGTTCACTTGCGTCGCCGAAGCAGAGAAGTTGTGAAAAACTTGCTCAAAGTGTCGTGAAAACAGGTTACACTTCTCACCTTCGTTGCAGACCGTATTTTTGGCTAGAGACATTGAAGTGGGTAATCCTGATTCCTTCCGTTTGGTATTCATAATCGGCCAAAAACGGTTGAGGTTGCAGCGAAGATTTGCTTCAGTGCGTTTTACGTAAAGATTGTAGAGAAATTGGCTATATTGCCGACAGAGGCGGCTAGATTGGTTAAACAGTCGTTTGTAGTGCAATGTCCTAGAATTATTGTACCTTCGGAGATCAGCGGGTCGAACTCGCTCGAACGAGCGTAGGCGGGGGTTGGACCAAGGAGGGTTTTGCGGAGGTCATCGTACTGGAACAGCAAGGAAAAATGCATCCTGGACTGCGGCGCTGAACGGTTCCACTGTATTGCTGCAATCCGAAGGTACGAAAGGCAAACAAAGAGATTAACAATTTAGATACTTGCCTGTGATCCTCTTTGGAAAGAACTGCTGTTAAAGTTGTTAAAGTTGGGAGGCACGGAATATTACCCGATGATTCGAAATAGGGAACATGGGACTGCCTCCTCCCTATTGTCAAAATTTCGCGGACGAGGCAGGCACTTCGACTCCGTCTATTGGGTTTATTCTGTTAATTGATGGTTCGATTCTATTGCTGTTAGTGTAAACTTGCTTTTGAAATGAGTTTCTCTTCCCTATACTCGCGGGTTTTGCGTAAGTTTCTCTGCTGACGGGCCGCCCAAACGTTTTTGGCCATTCATACAGGAGCATGATGATCACAAATAACAATAGAATCCTGATCAAATCGTTTTTCAGATTATTCCACTGCTATGGAAAGTTTACTTGCTACAATAGATGGTAGTATTTCATCATCATCATTAAACATTTCTGTATCGATCCGCTTAATTTTGTTTTCGTATGTTATCTGAAATCTTAGTGAAAACAGAATAAAAACATGTTTCTCTTCGGTAACATTGTTGCTTAGTTAGTCTTAACTTAATCAGGAATTTTCCTATCACTTATGAATCTCAACGACTGATTCACTCATGATTAAGTCTTAACCGAAGAAACTGAACATCTAAAACCAAAAATAAAATAACTAGACTTTTGTTTTCTAAAATTGGATACCCAGATAACCAAAATGCACGTATATTGAAAGTTGTCTTTATGACATACAAACATATATGTAAGTAAACAAATCGTATAGAATGTAAAAAATGTGGCTTAAACGTGCAAAAGTGGAGGCCATATACGGGCAAACTCTATTGTTTTCTTAAACGACTTGGTTTGATATCGTATGCGATTGAATTTGTAATAACAAAGTCGATTTAAAAAGCTTAACGATGTTTATCCGATTTTGTTTGTAACGATGTACGATGAATAAATGACACATCGTATATAAGTCGAAAATTTGCACTCTTTTCGATTTAACGTAAACATAACACGATAAAGGCCACAATCAATTGCGTTTGCGTTTGATGTTTACTTAAAATATAGGAATATACGATACTATTTGAACACTGTTATACGACTTGTGGTTGTCTGGGTAGTGGTGGTACCAACGAGTGAATCATCAACTTCACTCCTCACACCGTATACCTCTAGAATTACTTAATCCTTGACATCCTATTCAGACAATCTCTTTACTTTTAGTTTAGCGCTTTTTTTAATGTCTGCAATATATATACGAAGTATCTGATTAAAGTTTATCATTAAACATCAATCGGATAATGCTGAATTCCTTCCTTCTTTTATAATTCAGCGTGAAACTGCCCAACATGTAACGAACATATTTATCGCCAAACGACGGAAGCACTGTCGGGGTCAACTCAAAATGCACGAAATTTTTATGTGAGTTTAATTAATTGATCACTTGATATAATCAATGAGTAGTAGCACTGAAGCACCATCAACCATCGTTTCGGAGTTCCTCGCCTTTAACCTCCCGTAAGACTGTCTTACTATTCACTTTGAGATACGAACCGCGGGCAGCCAGACTCCCAGACAAATCGGATTATAATTTGCTTAAGGTCTTTACATCGTCGCTGTGGGGTCCCGAAATCTCATTCAATCGATCGGTAGTCGCCATACGCCGCAGTGACGGATCTGATCTCTTGGTGAAATGCTGCTCTGATCAAGCATGTGTTTTATGGTGTCCTACATATTTTCATTACTCGTTCACCACTATTGCCTAGTAAATATGCAAAAGGCAACAAAAAGTTTGGATTGTATCAGACTAGAATCTGAGTGGGTCAATTAATTATTGCAAAGTACCACTCGTGTAACTCATGCTTTCCATACGCACTGGCAGCATTCAGAGGGTCACAAAAATCTATGATCGAGGTGTGTGGTATGCGATCGATTTCTATGCGGTTAATTAATAACGCCCAGCTGTAATGCAAGGTTTCTCTGTTTTCTTATGGTCGACAAGGTCACAGCCACCACGAATTTGGGCTTATTCATAGTTCGTTTGTAAGTGAAGAATAAGTTAGGCAGAGTAAAATAGAACAAGCATAGCGGACTTTTTAGCTTTGACATTCACCGATTATTGCTCGATTTCGGAAATGTTTGGATGTAGGTTTGGTCGTAACATGATCGATACTGTCAGATTAAACTGTATGAGGAATTGATTCGAAGGTGCTGAAGCATTTGCTTGACAGCTAGTAGGATTAACTAAAAAAACTGTGTTGGATAGAATCGCATTTGTTTTGAATACTGATTATTATTTGATTCACGCTCATCAATTCATGGCATCGAAAAGCAACTTTTTTTTGCTCTGAACATAATGCCGTTTTCCCATGTTTGCCAAAAACAAAAACTATTCTGCGAAAACTGTATAAAACAACCGGTGCATGCAATAATGGCGCAACATTGCAGCTATGCATTTTAGTACAGAAAACATAAAAAGTCCAAGTGTGACAAAACAGCGACCTGATGAGAAAAACGGCAATGAATTATTGCATCAGGAAATGTGTGTTACTGGGTAGCTTGAGCTCTCCTATAGCGTGATGTGAAAATGCCCCTCGATTTACCGACTCTGTAGTGGTCGACAGACTGCAGCGGCTAAAGTATAAATTACTTTTTTCATTATAGTTGAACTTGGCCATTGACGCCTGTCAGCAGTAGCAACAGCAGCAGCGTGTGATGAGCGGCAAACTTACCATTAGTGTGCACCTTTTGTTTTGCCCACGCTAACCTTTCGAAACACAATTAAAGAGCTACTAAAAACGAGATTAGTACAATTTTCTCATTACCACTGCTCTCGTTTTGTTCACCTTAAACGCGAGATGAGTTTTTTTCTTGCTTTCTTCAAGGGGAGATATCGGCCGTGATGTTCTGTTAGTTTTCCCTGGCATTTTCTAATGGTGACAAAATGGGGAAGTTGTAATTAATTGATGTTTAAAAGAGAAGATAACAACTTAACAGAAATAATCTTTTAATTTTCTTTGAACTCTTTAAAACTCCTCGAGTATTAAAACAATGATATATGTGACATTGGGGTCAATATGGACCCGGATTTCAACCCTTTTTGGAATTATTAAATTCACAACCAAGCCACAATGTTTGAAATTGGAAATATCATTCTTATTACCATGCAACCTTAGGAGTGGACAGCAATTTCTGCTAGAGCCAAAGATGAACAGTAAGTATTAAGGGCAAAGTCAGTCGAGGATCTGAGAATAACGACCGATTTGAAAATAATTGAATGAACTGCTCTATACAATGAATCAATCACCAACACATCTACACTATGGTACATAATGAACATTTTATAATTCTTTTTGTTGATATATTTTGCCGAAGAAGTATTGTTATCATAAAAAAAACTAAGAATGATGAAAGAAGAATCGCAGAAGAGATCTTCTTTAAAATATTCCCAGTTGTTCTCCGGTACTTTACAAATCTTATTCTCATATTGGCAAATACAATCACCGCTGACATTCGCCTATTACTACGCTCACATGAATCTTGTTCATAAATAGTCAAATATTTCCAAAATATTCATTATATTCTGATCAAGGTACAACAAGATTCCTTATATTGTTAAATAATTTTGTTCAAGTACGTGAATCCAGCAGTTTTTATTTCATAGGGGAATGGATATGAAGATAAATATAAGTATATGAACATAGGTCCATATACTTATATTTAACTTATATTTAACACAGGTCCGATAGCTTTCGGCAGGCTTTGAAATTGATTAGAAGTAGTTTGAAATTGAGGGTAGGTCTTTTTGTTAAGCAGTATTTCGATACTTTTGCCACACATCCCCATGGGGGGTTGGTCAAAGCAGGAACGGATCTGGCAAAAATGTGCGCGCCTGATCGTGCTCAAATACCGCCAATGGCACAGAGCAGTTCTTGCGATGTGAAATTTCTGTTTTAACACTTCCTAAAGGCTACATGTGACAGAAATCAATTCAGAGGTTTTTGAAAAACACAACTACTAATGTTACCCGTTATGTTGTCTCTCGTCGTCATGTGATGTGTTGATCATGTAATACTACCTTCTATTGTAGCAAGGTAACTTTCCATAGCAGTGTAATAATATGAAAAACGATTTGATGAGGATTCTGTTGTTGTTTGTGAACATCAAGCTCCTGTATGAAGGGCCAAAAACGTTTGGGCGGGCCTGTAAACAGTGACACTTACGCGAAACCCGCGAATATAGGGAAGAGAAGCTCCTTTCAAAAGCAAGTTCACACTCATAGCACTAGAATCGAGCCCTCGATTGACAGAATAAACCCAAGAGATGGGGTCGAAGAGCCCGCCCTCGTTCCGCGAAATGTTAACAATAGTGGTCCCTCCCTCTCCCCATTATATGTTATTTAATGTAATGTTATATTTAGTATATTTTGTTGTGGTCATTTGATTGCTTACCTTGTGTTAGAAAATTTTGCTGAAAGTAAGGAATGGTTATTATTCTTTCTTATTGTAACTGTCTGTCAGGATCAAGGGTAACATTATAATAGCAAAGTTTGTCTTTCTGAGTGCATTTAATTTTTGAATTTCAGCTATTTGAAGTGTGAAAAATACAGTAAAAATTATTTTTTTATAAATCGTTGTCGTTTTGCGTACCCTTTGACTAAATTGTTTTCGATTGTTAATATCTCTCATTTTGTATGACATGTTCTCTAATTGCTGTTGTTTTTTTTTCTTGTTTCGTTCGTCAACTTTAATCATAGCTTTTAAGCGTGATGTGAAGTAAGCCGAACTGTTTTGTAGTAAAGTTAAGGAAAATATATACTTTTAATATTTTCCTAAGTCTATTTCGGTTCTTCCATTCAACCTTAAACTAGAATATTAAAATTCATGATGAACTCATTCACGTGAGATAACTTTATTCTTACTCATTGATGAACCTATTAAAATCAAACATTTATGTTGTTGTTTTAATTTTTTTTATTAGGTTTCTTGCTAGGGTTCTAGTATTTAATACATATCTTTTGCGTTTAGGTCTGATTTTTTTTATTATTGTTTTTTTCTAAAGCCTAAGGGTAATATCTAAAGTATTTTATTAATTTAGTATGCATGTATTTAGACTGTATTTTTGTGCTCAGTTTGTTGTTTCTGTATCAGGAGATACACAAAATGATCGGGACAGGCAAATTTTTAATCAACTTTGAAGTACTCTAACTTCAAGAAATATCATCCGATTTAGTTTCACCAAAAAGCAATCGACTGAAAACTTCCGGTTTCCGGAGAAGTCATCTCACATGTTGAGTTTGTGATGAGATTTCGTACAAGATGCCATTGTCAGACATTTATTTCAGTGAACACACAAAAAGACAAAATATTTATCAAGCGAATGAAATGTCGATTATAAGAATCGGCTAAAAATTGACCGAGATATGGCCCTTTCCGTAGCACAGATTCTGATAAAGGGTATGGATGCGTTTAACTCTTTATTTTACTCAAAACATGCCATGTGACACCTATTTCTTCTTGGGTTTTCATCATAAACCGGAAAGTGGATCCTTGACCATGTTGACCACTCCCGGAACCACCGGAACGTTCTCGGGGAAACCTGTAGTAGAGGCCATTTACGATTTTACTCCAAAACATGCCGTGCGGCAGCTCTATCTTCATGATTGTTCGTAAGTATGATATTGATAAACTTCAGAAGGCCATTGAATACATTGACCGCTCTTGGAACCAGGAAAATTTATAGTACGCTGCTAAATGCTTGCCGGAAGTTGCTCAAGAAATACCATAAGGGTGAAGACGCGATGTTCTGGCCGGATCTGGCCTCGGCCCACTACTCGAAACGATCGTTGGAGGAGATGGAGCGGCTGAATATCGATGTGGTACCCAAGTCGGCGAACCCACCTAACGTCCCGCAGTTGCGTCCCATCGAGAATTTCTGGGTCAACCTGAAGCGTACTCCAACAATTTTGTCGCGAAAACTGAGGAGGAATTGATAAATAAAACGAAGAAAGAACTCAAAACGCATGTTTTTGTCCGCCATGAATGTTCCGGTTAACTGCCGCAAGGCCGCTCGCAAGGGCGTAGAACTTTTTTTGTAAGTAAGCTTCAATAATTAAAAAAAAAAAATCAAAAGCAATTATCTGTCTTAGCTATTTTATCACCATCCTGAAAAAAGTTCATTTTTTCATTGCAAACGTTAGCTGGTTTCATGGATAGATGTGATAAGTAAAGGATAAGTTATAAGTGTTTCTTGCCGAGAGGAAGCAAAGAGCAATATTCAACAACTGAAAGAATAGTCTTTATAGAGTTTAATGAGGTCTTCTGGGTGAGCACCCAACTATGTCCCGGAAATTGATCCTAGAAAATTGATCCTTTGTTGACATTTCTGTTTTAAATACGCAATGCGAGTACTCCAAGTGCATTTTGAATCAAACAAGGCAATGTATTTGAAGGTCAAAGATTGGGTAATGTCTTTTCCCAACAGCTTGAGACGCAGTTGGGTCAGTCTATTTTTGTCAAATGAAACTCTAGAGAGTTGCCATCTTCAGCAAAGTTTCTCATTGTGTCGTCTTTTGACCTTATCATATTTGTTCCAGATCTTTCAGCAGCGATGGAGCTGTAGTCTATGTTTGTCAAATGAAACTTGAAAGAGCTGCCGTCTTATTCACTGTTTTTCGGTATGCAATATGTCGCCTTCTCTCATTATCGTGATTTTGATCGCAGAGATAGCGCTGCAGTTTATCTTTGTATCCTAGAAAGTGTGAGCTGTTTTGTGGAATACCTATAACTAGAAATGAGAAGAAAGATTAGTATTTTCCTACCTTTATTGCTTATCTTGACAGATACGCGTATTTCGTCTACAATGTGCAGACTTCTTCAGGGTCGTGTACTAATACTCGACTTTATCTTTATCTTTGCTAAGTGAAGCTCTGGAGGGTAGCCATCTTTGGCAAAATTGTTAAGCATACAAAATACAGTCATTTACCGTTATCAGATTAGTTCCAGATTGTGTCGCAGGGATTGCTCTGTAGTTTTTTTTTTTTGTCAAATGAAGCTCCAGATTCTGGGGAAAGTTGTTCAGAATATGTACACTCAGTAGCAAAAAAAAAGCCGAGCAAAATTTTGCTTCCAAAATATGCCATGTTCAACCTACTGTAACTTTGTCAATTATCAATATTTTTAGCTGAAACTTTCACTACACTATAAACAATGTATAGACCGTATGTGATCGAAATTTCATGTTGATCAAGCTTATAAATTTGAAGTTTTCATTACATATGTGAAAAAAGTCATTTTTGGACATACCAATTTCAAAAATCCGTATTTCTGTGAAAAATTTAGATAACATATTTTAAATTTCACAATAGCCTAAAAATACATAGGAAATAATGTGGACGAAATTTGAATTGTTTCTATCAAGTGGTTTGGACTACAGCTGGCGTCAAAGTTGACGCACCAACATGAGTATTTCCCTTTTTCACCTGATATTGACCGTGCTGAAATATCGGTGCAAAAAAAAGCCGAGGTGAATTCATCTTATTAAGACACAGGATTTGTTACGCCTGAAATAGCCAAAATAACTAGTGTAACTCACGAAGTACTTCAAAATATGGCATCCAGCATCAATTGGATTGAAAAAACTACGTATACAGTGTTATACAGTATTATTAGAAGAATTCACCTCGGCTTTTTTTTGCACCGATATTTCAGCACGGTCAATATCGGGTGAAAAAGGGAAATACTCATGTTGGTGCGTCAACTTTGACGTCAGCTGTAGTCCAAACCACTTGATAGAAACAGTTCAAATTTCGTCCACATTATTTCCTATGTATTTTTAGGCTATTGTGAAATTTAAAATATGTTATCTAAATTTTTCACAGAAATACGGATTTTTGAAATTGGTATGTCCAAAAATGACTTTTTTCACATATGTAATGAAAACTTCAAATTTATAAGCCTGATCAAATTTATAAGCCTGATTATAAGCCTGAAATTTCGATCACATACGGTCTATACATTGTTTATTGTGTAGTGAAAGTTTCAGCTAAAAATATTGATAATTGACAAAGTTACAGTAGCTTGACCATGGCATATTTTGGAAGCAAAATTTTGCTCGGCTTTTTTTTTGCTACTGAGTGTAAAATACAGTCATTTTATGTTGTCCGTTTAGTCAAATCGAGCCACAATGGTGGTGTTTGAATATAACTTTGATGAATTATGCTCAAGAGAGCTGCATTGTTTGGCAAAATTATTGGATATGATCGGTAATAAACCTTTTTCGTCAGATCTATCATCATTTTTTAATAATTTTCCTGGAAGGACAAAAAATTACAAATATCGTTAGCAATTACAACCTTTTTTCTATGCACTGCTTATTTTGTTACATATTTTTGAAAACTGGAATTTGTTCCACACTTGGCTCCAAAAAGTTCGATAATGCCTAATCTGATAATACAAAATGAATGCATTTAACGTACTGAAAAATATAGAACTAATTTGATAATGTCAAATTACTGCATAAACTGAACTGAACAACGTATCAACAACTTTCAGACTGAATGCAATTGGAACTCTCTAGAACTTATTTTGGCAAAGATAGACTGCAGCGTCATCTCTGAAGCATGATCTGGAACTAATCTGATAATCTCAAAAGACGACAAATGATATACTGAGAAACTTTGCCGAAGACGGCAACTCCTTAGAGATTATTTTGGCAAAAATAGACTGCAATTCCATCTTTATGGTGCAATTTGGAGCTAATGTGATAGTGTAAAGTGACTACATTTTACATTCTCAACAACCAAAGACGGCAACTCTCTTTAGCTTCATTTGACAATGATAGACTGTAGCGGCATCTTTGCGACAACATCTGCAGCTAATCTGATGTCAAATTACTGCATTTTATATTCCAAACAACTTTGTCCAAGACGGCATCTCTCTAGAGCTTTGTTTTGCAAAGATAGACTGCAGCGCCATCTCTGAAGCATGATCTGGAACTAACTGTTACGCACTTAGAAATTTTACTCAACACGCCAATTCTCTACAATGAGTCAATGCAATTATTTCAATGCCTTTTTGAGACCAGAACCTTTCAAATGGTGCATAAACATTGACTCTAAGTAAAAATTTGGATTCTACGCAGGGTAATCTGGGTCAATATTGACCACAATGTCTAATGTATCGCTTGTTTTGTACCTTAAAATAATTTAAAAAAAACTATGCAAAAGTGAATAACTCCGCATAATATTAAAAGTCAGAAAAATCTATCCGATTCGTTTAAAAACAGCAAAGATAGCGTGTGATTGAGTGTGTTCAGTTATTTCCATTTAATTTGTTTAAAAGTGCTATGACAGATACGCATATTCTGTCTACTGCTTGCGGACTTCTTACTGTCTCGAAATCAAGGGTGTCTGATGTACAATAAAACGATATAATAGGATACAATATAACATAAAAGCGCCTTTGAGGTTATAGTCTTTTGAAGACAAAAAGACGAAATGCTACGATTACTAGGACTTGGACCGTTTACTCGCTGTTTACCCGAGTTTAAAATAGGTGACATTTTTTCGGGAATGGATTGGACAGAAGAACATGTAAATGGGATGTTGTAGTCTCACCAGATAGTTGTTGCCAGCATTTTACCTTTGTTCAATACTGTCAGGGATCCTTTTTGGCGTTCGGCCGGTTGTGGTTACCTCAAGACTCCTCAAGATGTCAGAACAAATCAAACACAAACCAATAAATTGAGGAAAACAACTAGAGGGTGAGTTAGGCCAGTGACATAAAGGCTGACTAAAAGTAAATCGGTATGTACAAAAAGACCAGTAATTCCATATGTTTAAATGTCCATTAATGGTTGCTTTACAGTACTTTTCTTAAAATTTTCAAGTTACAACATTAAGTGTTTATATTTTTCCAGTTCGAACGACATTTCGAACCTTCCTCTTGATGGAGCCCATCAGCGCACGCACAGTGCAAACGGACATTGGGTGAGCGCATTTTTTCCATTTTGCTCGCAATTACTGGATGTCCTTGACTGCCCCGCCGCTTCATCGAAATCGCTGCTTTGAAATTGCCCAGTATTATTCGATTGTTCGAAATTCCGAGCTATACGAAAGATTCATTAACTTAGTGACAAAATCGATCTTGTTGACAGCGTAGCACTCCAGTACCACGGTGGAAATCATGGCCTTCTTCGCGAACTTGTCGGCAAACAGATGAACTTGAATCATAGTCGAGTCTCACTATAGTCACTAGATTCATAGTCTGGCGGATACAACGACGGGAGCCAATTTGAACTGTCACTTGGCGGAGCATGTCTCAAGTAGTTCATGTTAAAGTCCTGAAAACCATTTGTAAACAATAACTTTAAATATCGATTTCTTTTGAATCTTAAATCACTCTTGTGAAATGAAAGCAGCATTTGGTAGAAGAACGTTAGTTCTACTATATATAGAGTAGCAGGATATAGTGGGATTCTCGTGATTTGTGAGAAATCAACGTTTAAAGTCATTGTTTACAAATGGCTTTTAGGCCCTTAACATGAATTACTCGAGATATGCTCGATTGGCTCAACGTTTCAACGTTTAAAGTCATTGTTTACAAATGGCTTTTAGGCCCTTAACATGAATTACTCGAGATATGCTCGATTGGCTTCGCCAACTGACAGTTCAAATTGGCTCCCGTCGTTGTATCCGCCAGAATATGAATCTAGTGACTTTAATTCCTACTTCAGACAGACAGACAGACAGACAGACAGATAGACAGACAGACAGACAGACAGACAGACAGACAGACAGACAGACAGATAAATCTTTATATACATCTCTTGGTTTTCATTTTTTGACTTCTTCTACTAATTTTTTTATCGCGACATCAGGATCCCTTTGAAAATGGGTGGTTATTCTAAATGCGTGAAACTTTTGCCTTAGGAGATGCCATAATTTTGAACAGGAAAACAAACAAACACAAAGAAAAAAACCTTAACCAATCAATCAATCAACCAAATAAAAAATTTTTTTTTTAAAAAAGTGTTTAAAAAAGTGAAAGCAATCAATCAAATTAAAGGCTAATAGGAAGAAATGTTGCGAATATCATGCTGAATGGAACAAACAAATTTGGAAAAAACTAGTCACTGCACAGATAAAAAGAAACATTGAATCTTCGTTATTTAATGCACATAAAGGGAATGCTATATTTGGCATAAAATAAGGGAACGCCCATTAATTACGTCACGCAAAAAAGTGACTTTTTAAAACCCCCCCTTGTCACGTTTTTTGTATGGACTTTCAAAATTGTTTGTATGGACCGTCACGATTTCCCAAACCGCCCCTCTCTCCTTACTGCGTGACATAATTAATGGACCTTCCCTAATGGCATATATCATGTGAATTTAGGCCAGATAACGCCTGAATCTAGTCTGTTGTATGAGAGATTGCTAACATTGTTTTATGGCGCATGAAAGATTGCAAACAATTTCGTTTTTTACGCCTCCTTTCCTCCCTCTACGGGGAGAGATAAACGCACATGCTGCTGCTGAAAATTTCACAACAATAGCTGTTAACTTGGTTATTCAATTATGTTGTGATGTAGCTGTTTTTATATCGAAGATTTATTACCATGATCAAAGTGTTTATGCTGTACTTTACACAGAAAGAAATAATTAATTTTAACAAGAGGGTAAAATTTCCCCTCGTTTATTTACAAGCCAAAGGAGGCGTGAACAACGAAATTTTTTGCAATCTTGCATGCGCCATACAACAATGTTTGCAATCTTTCATACAACAGGGTAGATTCAGGCGTTATTTGGCTTAAATTTACATGAAATATCCCACTATTTTCGGCCAAATCTAGCATTTCCTTTACGTACATTAGATGACGCAGAAAATTCATTGTTTCTTTCTGTCTGTTTATTTGATAATGCATTCTGACTTTATGGTGGGCTTGCTTCTCTTGCAATTGTTACCTATGACACTGCGCTTAACTAACAAAAAAATCCACACGATGGAAAAAGTCACTTGTAAACGGGTGTTGTGATAAAACGCGGTACTACTTGACCGACTCAGCACTCGATTCGAAATTTAGAGATAAAGGCCTGTTAAATAACTTTTGAGAATATACTAGCATTTCGTAGGTAAAGGGATGAAGTAATAAATGATTTTTCAATACTTGTTAACTTGAAAATGCAACATCTACCTGTGGTTGGCTTATGTAAAAAGTCTTGCTGAATACCCCAAGTAATATTGCCAAAGTCATCCAGTTTTATTATGTTTTATTAAGGTTTAATGATAGCCACTAGAAATCAATTTGGTTTTATTATGGCAGTAAGAGGTTAAATTTTTAGTCAGATTTATGAGAACCAACACAGCTTTTTTACAATGATCTTAAAACATTGTCTTCTAATGTACCTCTTACTCCTATCAAAGATTTTATTTTGACTTTATGAACTCGTAAAATGCTGTTTTGAAATGCCGTTTTACGACTCATTCAAATTATCTTTTTATGGTGAGTTGAAAGGGCATTGTAAAACCATTTTGCTTCCAGTAAATGCATTTATCGGCAAATTGGCATTGAGGATAGTCACCAAATGATCAAATAGTTTTATAGTAGCCATTTCGAAAACAAATTGGCATTTTGGCAACACTGTGATTTCTTCCAATTGAGGGATTCCATCCAGAATGTGCCGGAAATCCCAAAAATCATACCCGATCATCATTGATTTGGATGAAACTTGGCACATGAGTTCGGTACGTTGGAAAAAAAAAATTCCACTGGTGTTAAGATAATTTGGGTTCAAGAGTAACTTTTGAGATGGGCGTATGTGTTTTTTCCAACATTTTACTTGAAAAATCGTAGTTCAAAAACCATTACATTTAGAGAAAAACTTTATATAGAGGAATTGTAGGGAACTAAAAAGCCTTTCTTAAAAAAATATACACAGAAAAAAAATTTTTTTTTTCATCAAGAAAAATCAAAAATAATTACTAAAAATAAAATATCTAAAAAAACAATATTTTTTTAATTTGTTGTATGGAAATTTGAGAAAAAAAGACACGTTTTAAAAAACTCTAGGATGGACGCTCTTATAATAAAAAAGTTTTTCAAATAGTGAACTTTGGTGTATATTTCAAATTTTGGTTATTCATTCTTATAAATAAATTTTGATGTTACAATATGGTTTTGGAGATCATTACAAACAATAATGATGATAATGATAAACCACGTAAACGCAACCGTTTTCAAGATATTTCTGATTTTCTTTCAATAAAATTTCAAAACCTCAAAAAATACGCCCTTTTCATAAATTACTCGTGATATTAAAACAACAATAGCTAACGATTGTTTCTCTTGTGTTTTTAGCCTTTTTAAAACACATGTATGTGCCTCTTACTTACTCTTAACAGCTCGTCGATTGAAAAAGCTTCACTTAAAGTTATAAGACAAAAATAATGAATTATGGTTGGATTTATATTTATATATACCATTTATTAGTCTCGGTCATTGATAATATTACATAAACATTATATAAACTATTGATTGCTTTTATATATATTATGAATCCTGCCTTCTTCGTCATTCGAAAACAGTTTTACAAAAACTTCGTTGTCTGAAATTGGAACGAATGAGTGGTACTTTTGTGTACCTGCAATCGTTTTAGTCTGTCGGTAAATTTCATTCCATTCTGCTACCCCCTGTTCATACTCTTCATGTGATACATAACAAAACGACATTTTTGTTAAACAATCATCACTTTTTTGGTTCGCTCATTCGAATAACTCTAATGCACTTTTTATAGGGTGTTCATGTTGTACAGCAAGGCTTGCATATCTTGCCATTCGTTTTAATGTACCACCAATTGCATCGCAAGGTCCCTTACCGTGGGATGTTGCGAAAAAATGCCATTCAGCATCAATATTGTATTTCTTTTTAAACTTACAAAGGCTTGCAAAGTTCTTCCTATTTTTATATTGGGATGCTGCCCCGTCAGACATAAACGTAGCTTTCTTTACTTTAATTTTTGTTTGCAAAAAGCTTATTAGTTTTGAAATAAACACCTGCACCGCAATCGTATCATGTTTCAACACTTCTGAGATAACAATGAAACTGATATTTTTAAGTATTCCAGATTCCGTGTAATAAATGACAAAAGGGTGAATAGTGGCTTGCTCATTACTCCAATAACTACTTTGAACAGCATCTTGAAAAACAAATGAATAATTTTCAGAAAAATCACAAATTATTATTACTTCGCCGTCTTTAAGACAACTTTTATAATCTCTCAAGAAACTAGACTGCTGAGATTTGACAAAATCGTGGGATACTAATTGTTCCAACTTTTCACAAAAATAAGCAATAAATTCATCAATTGGTTTAACAAGTGTCTCTAAACTACATCTATCAGTTGAAATCCATTGCTCAAAAGATATTTCAACTAAACCACGTTTTTCTAATTTGTTAAGCCCTTGTTAAATAGCTACGCCCTTGTTAAATAGCTCAATATTATGGCGCCTTGAATAATCTTGCACACTGCTATCAGATGGCACTGACATTAATGATATTGCCGATGGCGTTTCCTCGAGACCATACAAGTCTACTTGCCGTGATGTAGATGGTTGTGGATCCATAATGTTAGTAATTGATGGTTTCTCACTAGGCTCCGAAATTGCAGCATGGGATTGTTCCGTTCTATTTAAATGCAAACGACAATTATCACAAATCATCAAAGAAGTGTCCAAATGTGTTTTGCCCATAAACTTGAGTTTTTTGACATTTTGTTCGGTTAATTGACGAAGGTTTTTTGAGCACCGTTTAGTGGGAAACGGCATACAACACTTCTTCATGTTAAACTCCATTTTCAGTTCACTCAGATAGATTTTACTGATGAATGCGACTATGTATGAGCATATATATTGGCTGTGGTACCTTTGGAAATGCAGGTATAAAACATCTCTGGTAGTTTACAGGCAGCGTACATTAGCTGTTTTTTTTATGAGAAGATATACCTGACATACGTTATAGCTGCTATTTGTCTACCTACCTTAAACAATATGTGTTACTTTCATCGCTACATCACCGAACTGTTCGGAGTGTAGTTTTCACACACTACACCCGACCTCTAACATCGTTGGAGCTTGGCAAAATAGTCAGCAGTTCGATTAACATGCTTCTTCTATATGACCCTCCGCATAATTTCATCATCTGTCCATTTCACACTTGTCGCCCCTGCGACATCTATCTCGCTGTTACTTTCATCGCTTTAGCAAATTCGCTCCCTTCATTCTCTGAGCGGCCCGACCGATACAGCCATAAAACAATTATAAATATATTGATTGCAATATTAAAACAATAGTGCTATTTATCTTGTTCTTTTCAAATGAGTCTTCTTATCATCCTGATATCAAAAGAAAAGAGGACATTAGAGTAATGTGAACGTTATAATATGAAGATCTTGGAACTCGATTAACTTAAGAAAAGAGCGAATTTTCTGAGGTTTTTTCATTCTATTGAAATAAAATCCGAAAAATCTCGAAAACGGTTGCGTTCAGGTGATTTATCATTATCATCATTATTGTTTTTAATAATCTCCAAAATCATATTGTATAATTAATTTTCATTTATAATAATGAATAACCAAAATTTGAAATATGCACCAAAGTTCGCTCTTGGGAAAACTTTTTTATTATAAGAGCGTCCATCCTAGAGTTTTTTTCAAAACGTGTCTTTTTTTCTCAAATTACCACAAAACAAATTTGAAAAATATTAAAAATATGTTTTTTTTTTATATTTGATTTTTAGTATTTATTTTCGATTTTTCTTTATGAAAAAAATTTTTTTTTTTCAGTGTACATTTTTTTTACAAAGATTTTTTAGTTCTCTACAACTCTCCCATATAAAGTTTTTCTTTAAATGTAATGGTTTTTGAACTACGATTTTTCAAGTAAAATGTTGGAAAAAAAACATACACCCATCTCAAAAGTTACTCTTGAATCCAAATAATCTTAACACCAGTGGTTTTTTTTTTCAACATACCGAAGACGTGTACCAAGTTTCATCAAAATCGAAGATAGTTGAGTTTGGTGACCGACCGATTTGGCGTGGAATCAGTCAATTGCCATATTGAAATAAATGAAATAATTAAAAAGTGGAAAAACAAATACACCAAATTTTAAATGTTATGCAAATTACCTGTAGATTAGAGACCAATTTTGGCATTCTTTTATCAATTTTAAGGAAAGTCATGATTAATTTATCAATTCAATTTTGTTTTTGTTGATGTAAACTCGCATAATCACCGAGGCGCATTGTTTTTCGGCTCTAATCTTGCCAATATTTACCATAAAATTTAATGCGTATATGAATTGGTACATGATACGCTTTAAAAAAAACTCAATTTGTTTTGGATATTTTGCTATTAAACAAAATTTCCCGCAACACAAGAACTTTTTTCTTAGATATTATTTACTGTTAAATGAATCAGAAGAGCAGAGAATCGAACGAAGCAGAACAACAAAAACCAACCACTTTATTACAGTGGAGTTTGACAACTGTGGCCATTTGGCCCTAAGCTGGTTTTGATGGCAGCCAATAGGTTTTATGAAGGTACTCAAGTGTTCAAAACACTTCCACTTAAAAAAACACTATTAAAAAAAAACTTTTTTGAGCGTATTAGTAGAACGATTGTGATTGGAAAACTAGGAGAATAAGAAAATTAACACTTCATTTGATCACTTTTTAAAAATAAAAAAATTAAAACATTGAAACACTTTTTTCAAATTTTTGCTAGTAAACGCGAGCAAATTCCTTTAAATTCCACTACAAGCTTATCTTTTGACAGATAGGCCTATTCCGTCTGCTACTTACAGACTTCTTCAATGTCGAGTGCTCGTTCAAAACATCTTTCACTAGAACATTTTTGAAATATTGATGGTCTTATGAAGGTTTTATTAACTTGTTTTCAGAACCGTCTATAGAGTGGGCCACTTTCTACAAACTTCGGCCTTAAAGAAGCATAGAGGAGGTGTTGGTGGACAAAACAGGGTTGAATGTTGTTTTATCAACAAAAACAGGAGAAGTGCTATACGGCTGGAATAAAACTAAAATTGTTACTTGGGACATCGTAGCCAAAAACACCTGAAAAAGGGGATTTTTTTGAGGAAAAACGATTTTTTTATAGCAAAAACTACAAATATGCAAAACTATAGAAAAATCACACCATTGGATTGCAAATTCAAATTATTTCAAAGTTTGACCCCATATCTTTTAGCTTAAAAGATATTTCATAATATGAAAGATTTTTTTTTACTGACCAACATGGACTATTTAATACTTTTCCTCCAATTTAAGTTCAATTTCAATTGACACAATTGCTCGGTCACTAGTGATGGGATGACCCATAGAGCGTTAGGAAGGAAGGATTTCTCTAAGCATTTTTTAAAATTAAGTATAGAATCATAACAGAAATGATGCAATAGTCTGCAATGGGACGTAATGAACAATAGTCAAATTTCAAATAGGTGCCACTCCATCCATGGGCTGATGCTTACACTAGGAAGTGCAACGATTCGAGCAAAAGACTTCAACGATCTAGTAATCAGGAAGCAACGAACCTAATGCTTAACTCAAGCGCATCTCTAAGATGCCGCCGCTGTCGTCGTTGCTGTTATTCATTCATCTGAAAAAAAATAAAGCCCGCTCGGCCATCACCAAGCAAACACAGAGAACACAGATCAAAGGGCTTTGATTTTTCTTCCTTTTCAGGCATTTTAAAATGTCATGACAGCCGCCTCTCCAACGAAGTTGGCAGCCAATTCACTTGCTGTGTTCCCAAGAGCGGTGCTCCAGCGGCGGCGTTCAAAATGTGCTTTCGCACTTCCATCTCTTCCCCAGCCTTGTCTTACCCTCACCGTAGCAACAATGTATCAGCAATCCTCATCGATGATCATCGATAGCACCGCACGTAGCAGGGCTCCACTTTGTTCAAATATTCAATTGAATAGCTCCAACAAAACATCTCCAGGGCATTGCACAACCATCATAATCGATGTTCAGATTAGCTATCTCAAGCAGCCTCGAGACATTACAAGGCAAGCTAAACAGAGTGCAACTGATGTTATAAAGTCTTCTGAAGAAGCTATCCCCAGCCCAGGTGTACACCTCGACGCATAGAATATGCTTATTAGTTGCTTATGCTATGACATACGATGGTCACCGTTGCATAAATTTATCCACTAAGCTTACTTGACAGCTGGCAGTCCCAATTAGGACAGAATGCACACTTTCATAACCTGCAATATCGGCTGGCTGTAGCTAACTATAAACCATGCAGCAGGATTGGATTTGATGCTACAAGACAGATCGAACAATGATCATTAGTCACCGTTATTTTTGCGCTGATTTTGCCATCACTCCACGAAAACATCGAATTTTTCCACATAACCTACTACCGTACTGGTGCATCATCACGTACCTCTTGCACTGCAAGCGCCCATATCTACAACCTTCAGGTTACCAATCGATGAGAAGGGTTCAACAACAGAGTAGGTAGGATAATTGAAATTAAATTTTCTCAATTTTCCAATCATCCCATGAGCGAATGCAACTGCTACCTTTGCTAATATTACTGACTATGGGCCTTCCAACGATGTTCCATTTCCCAAGCTACCGTGTACTTGTAGTTAATGTAAATTGTCACGTCTGTTTGTCTCGCGCGTTCAAAGCAAGCATGATGATATGCACCTTCTCGGGCTCATTCACTCGTTGGGATGGTTTGGGTTGTTCGATGATGATGGTGCTTGAAACTACATGTATCAGCATAATTCTGCCGCATAAGCAGCACCGGGTAATGATGCACGATGTGAGATGTGAGCCGTACGCATTCAGACGTATGCATTTCACAAGCGGTTATTTCTTATTGATTGCACTGCTCGAGTCGGGACATGATGAGTATGTCAGGTTTTGGAATCCTAAATTGAGAGGTTATTCGGTTGACAGGAAGGTGGATGGTTCAGACATGTTGGTTGTGTAATTAACAAGAGGTTGAATTGACAGTTGTGCGATAATCGTGACACAGTTTAATGTACACATTCATCTTTATACAATTAGTGTATCTAGTTCCAAACTTACATGACAATCACCAGCTTATGGAATTACATCAATCCACTTTGCGTATATTACTATCGATTAATATTGATAACTGACTTTCTAGTCAACGATCTGGGAATGTTGTTTTTCGAGAATAATATCCTCCTATTGCCATAAGCGGCTAGGCTATTTCACTTACATCAACATTTAATGAGTGATCTAGTTGATGTTTAACATGCTAGGCTAGCAACCGGACCGGTTCATTTAGCATTCAACGATTCGCCACCCCCAATCACTGGTCAACATCGTAGAGGCAGTCGGTAAACAGGCCATCGAAAAATCAGCCCATTGAGCTGCACTGCATGGCTCCTCTTTAAAATCTACCGGCCCTGCTGGCTGATCATGCTTTTCGAAACAACAGTGTGGACATTTATGACTGCCTCCGTCGTTTTATGAGCAAAACGTGTGTTTGTCCATTGAACCGCTCATGGTACTCATCCAACGTTAACATCAGGCATGTAAGTTTCAGTTGTCTGCTCTTGGCTCGACTGTTATGATGGGAATTAGCATATGTTCGAGCTCGCAAAACTGATCTTGAAATATAAGTTCAAGTCGAAAAGATTGAAAATTGGCGAGATTGTGGCGGCCATGTGAGAACGAATAGTGTGGAGCTATGAAATAACAATGATGACGAGGAAAGTCTACTTATTGTGGATGATTTCAAAACCTGTCGTTAAGTTTTTGGTAGACAGCAGGCCATTCGACATCAAATTGATCAGGCGTCGATTGATGATTGATACGTTTGTCGGCATGGTGAATTTTTGAGTCAAAAACCTCTTGAAAAACCGATAATCCAATTAGGTTGTAAAATGGAAGAATTAAAGCTTGCCGAGCGTAGACGTATGCGTACACCCGTGCGAGATTTGTCTGATTGGCTTATTTTTCGATTTATGTAATTTCCTCTGCGCAATGCATGCTTTCCCAGGGCGAAGAATTGGAAAATTATTAGCTCGTTGGAGAGTGAAGCCAATCGAAGCGAGTTCGTCAAAAGTACTGGGTAAAGTGGAACGATTACCAAATTATGCAAAAGGTCAACAAAAAGCGTTGATCACCGGTGAACTCTGGTGGTAATGATCGCATGTTGTAAGGTGCTCTGAAACGAACGGTGACGACAGTAGTCACGTAATATGCACTCACACCAAAGGAATTCAATTTATCGATATTTAAGCCCTGGCGACAACCTAACTAATTGATCTATTTCCGTTAGAAATTAGCTGTTAGGCAACGGGCCGATGCAAAGCTCATTTACTATTATACAAGAAGGATTTGATTACCACCAACGTGTGATAGCTTCTGATAAGCCGTTTTCACTCCCAGCCATGGATGGATTGAACGGCCAACGTAACTCGAAGGCAATCCAATAAGTGCAGTAAATAAACGTGTGTTGCGGGTCTAGATTAGCACACGCGAATAATGCGATAAAATTACGCGCACCAATAAAAATAGAAGAATTCGTTGCTGCCGCCGCCGCCGCAATCGCTGAAGACGGCGACAACGGATGTCTTAACGAATGGTCCCCTTCAGTAGACTTCATTGCTGGTGTTTGGTAAGCTATACTGTGTGAAGTTTTTTTTCCTTCCTTGAGGTACTTCTACACACAGCAAAAATATTAGCATGAATGCAGTATCGTGAGGGGCATTATAATTCGAATGTAATTACTAAACGAACTTTATTCCGTCTATTTTGTAAACATTCGCTGTTTAAACATCACACTGTTTTCAAATAACTGGTGTGCGTCTACTTTGAGTGTTATATTAGTTTTAATATTTTGCTGTGTAGATAATCAACAAATAAGTGGTTAGGATGCTTGCTTGCTAGCAAAGACACGCAACCTTTGTAACATAGATGGAGTTCCAAGTTTCCTCAAAGAAGCGTTGATATGAATACTGAAATACATTTATGATTCATTTTTATTGAGATGGGAATGGAGACTCACATTATTTAATATAAGGAAATGGCCATTTGATATTAGGAAACTGAAATCAAAATTTTTCGCTATACTTTTGCTTTTTTCTGATTTTTCCAATTGAGCTCTTTTTGTATGGATTTCTTTTTACGGAAAAAATTATCAAACTTCGTTGAAACAATTTGATAACTGATTCTGCATTATAAAACAGCATACTGGTCTCATACAAAAGTGTGAACAAACCGGAGCTAAAGATTTACCCATAGAAAAAGACCTTAACCTCAAATTGTAGTTAATTCAAAACTAGAAGTTTCCAGCAAACTCGATGTCAGATTTTTTTTTCTCGTAAACGCTACGTTTGCATAAAAAAAATGGACAAAAATGGCCGATTTTTCATGGGTTTACCTTCACCCGCACTGAAAAAACTACGCATGCAAAATCAATTATAGTAACCCATGAGTCAGCAGACAAACTTTGACAGCTCTATCAGTCGAACTCTAACCGTGATGGCAAAAACAGTGAAGCAACTCCGTTCAGAAGTGTGCGCGTTAAAAAAACGGCACCCCACCGCGTCGAAAACGGATATCGTGCGGCACTTTGTGGACGCCGGATACGCTCGTTCCGGCATCTACAACATCTTGGCACCATTAGACAATAATCAGAGCATCGGAAAAAAGCCTGGTTCCGGACGGCCGGCGACCCTGAGCGACAAGAAGCTTCAAAGGATGTTGAAGAGGAAGACCAAGGGAAAAGTGGTTACATCGCTTGGAAGGTCGGTTGAATCGGCCAAACAGTGAAACAGTACCTGGCGAACATGAACATACATGTCAGGAAGCGGAATTCTCGTCCACTGGTTTCAAAGCTGCAGGCAATCACGCTTGATGGCCAACTCGATTTACGGACGACGAGACCTATCTCACCCTGGATGGCAACGACTGGCAGGGCACTTCGTATTTTACATCCCCCAAAAAGATGAAAATGTTGAATCTTCAAGAGGTACGACGATTTCCCTTTTATTTGGAGTGCTGAACTTACAGTCAACCGATCGTGCTCTTATACTACCCATTGCTTGTTTCTAGTTCTAGCGATTTGTCCGTCTCCTAATACTGCCTGTCCGTCTCCTATTACTGCCCGGACAAATCGCTAGAACTAGAAACAAGCAATAGGTAGTATAAGAGCACGATCGGTTGCATAACCTTTTGTCAGTCAAGGGGATTTCCCCCCTTGCCTATCCTGCATAGGGTAGTATGACAAAGGGTTATGTACCTGATCGGATACTACCGTTCAAATGCCCTCCGCTCATTTTCAATCTTGTATCTTTCAATTTCAAAGCCTGCCGTTGCCTTATGGACCTATCAATACACTTTCTCTTCATGTCTTTGTGTTATAGCAATAAAATTACTGTCCGCTCCTAGCGCTTTGCATGGAGATGAGAAATTTATCTGCTTCTGAAAAAAACTTCATCAAAGATCGTTACTTCCGCGCTGGGCAGAATACAAAAATAACAATCAAAAGTGTAGATGATTAAATGTTTGTTATTCCAGATTGGATATTTAGTACTTCTGTTACGTCGTGTTTTCTTCAGAGTTGATTCTTGTGAGATAATTTCTGTTAAAACTTTGAAAAAGTCATCCACAGAAGTTTCGGCATTTCCTTCATTCAATAAAATTGTTTGCCAATTGACATTGCATAATTTCAGTTTAATTTTTCCATGATTCGCTAATTGGTATTCAAAGACTTCCTCGTATTCACAGTCGTTGGGTTTTTGGTTTTCATGTACGAATAAAGGGTAAAGGGTAGTTTCTGTGTGGAACGTACATTTTTCCACAATGGAGTTAATGATTCAATCGCACAGAAATCTTCATAAATATTAGTAAATAAAAAGTCCAAATAGCAATTTTGTTGATTTTTTACGTTATAAACTTGGTTAAGTCCAAAATTGGCCGTTTTGTCAAAAATTAACTGCATTGTTTCGTTATCCCCAACGACTGGGACTAATATACTTTGATTTTCAGAGCCCAGAATGAAGTCAGCCTGTCTTTGATTACAGTCCCCTTAGATGTGAACTTTTCCTTCAGGTGGAAATTGAGCTAATATTTCCTCTGCAATTTGGAAGAAGAATTCAGAATTGTTTTTATGAGCATTGTCTGGTGGAAAATACACAGAGGCGAACACATGCGTTTAACTTGCTATGCGTGATTTCACCCAAACATGCCTAACTCTTTGAATATGAATGTGGGAATTAATTTTGATTTCAAATCAGCTACTAGAACTTTGCCACCTGACTCCATCTGAGACTCAGGAAAATTTCTTTCATCTCTGAATACATTAAATGCACCTACAAAAATGTCTTTACTTCCTACATTACATTAATCATGAATTTTCTGAATTGATGGAATTCAATTAAGTTATCTAAAAGAATGTCAATATTGGTCTCTGATCTACACTTCATTTGCACTACATTTAAATTTTTGTGTGTTTCCACATTTTAATAGTTTCTCATATTTCAATATGGCAATTGGAAGAAATCAAGTTTTTCCAAAAAGCCAATGTATCGTCGCACTCGCTACTATATAACTATTTTGTCATTTGGTGACTTTCCTCAATGTCAATTTGCTGTTTAAAGCATTTACTGGAGGAAAAATAGTTTTCAAATGCTTTTTAAAATGACCATTATAAGATAATATTAATGAATCCTAAAATGGCATATTAAAACGGCATTTTATGAATTCATAAAGTCAAAATAAAACCTTTGATAGGAGTAAAAGGAATTTTAGAAGACAACGTTTCAAGATCGTTGTAAAGAAGCTGTGTAGGTTCTTATAAACCTGACTAAAATATGAAACCTATTGCGATCTCTTGCTACCATAACTAAACCAAATTGATTTCTAGTGGCTTTCATAAAACTGTAATAAAACTTAATAAAGCTTGATGGTTTTGGTGATTTAACTTGGGTGTAGTGTCAGTGTCAATTGTTTTCTTTTGCTTCATGGGCTTAAAACAGTAAACTAAAAGTAGAATTGGTAAATTGTTGGATCCTAAAATGAAGTCATTTTATTTTATTGAGCTTTTTGAGTGGAAATCTCAATTTTCCTAGTTCATCTCAAAAATCTGTAATACATACATCTGTAATCTGTGTCTATCTAAACAAATCTGTGTTTGTGGCAACCCTGACTGTGAGTGGTTTTGTTCTCCTTTTTGTGAGCTTTGTTCATGCTCAGTGTGTTTTCGTTTGTTTACGATGATGGTCGCGGATCAAAGTTTTCTCGGGGAGCGCGTCTCTTGGATGCTTAGACAGGTCGACCACCCATAGCATACCGTTTGTACGTAAGGGAGACAATCCCCAGAACCTTCCCCAGGCGAGTCGCATTGGGCCGTACTATCTCAGTCGTTGTGCGAAAATGGGGAGCCACCATAGCTTAACAACTCAAATCCCGTATCATCAGATGCCAAAAAAGTGGATCTCAAGGTGGTCTAGACCATGATGGGGAGGGTTCAGGGAATATTGAGGAAGATTGAAAATAAAGTGTCACTATCTGTCTAATTGTTTCACACCTCAAACGTACACACTTAGATTTTTTAAAGAAGTCAGTAAAATTTTACCGAATTCTCAATAGCTTCACGTTCGGTAGTCCGATTTAACAGATTTCGGTGTAATTTTATAGTTATCGGTAGAAAAAAATTACCGGATTTCGGTGATATTTTACCAAAATCCATTAAATAGGATTACCGAACGTTCAGCTGTTGAGAATTCGGCTAAGTTTTACAGATTTCTGTAAAAAATCTAAGTGTGAAAATTGTATAGACTTGTGAAAATGAAATAAAGCATTGATGTGAAAAAAAAACTTCTCTATCAAATGTGCTTTCATTTAGTCCCGCTACTTATGACTCACCACAGCTCCAAAACTATATTCGGATAGTATGATAAGATATGTAATGTTTGTTTTCCATCCCCTGTAAGAAAAGTTAGGATAGCAGTTTGACAGTTCCATATGTTTTATCGGTGGTGTGGAAGTAGTTCGCCTCCCCGCGGTGCACCCTGGAAACGTTAAGCTACCCTTAACGGCTAAACGAACTACAACGGAGGAAGTGCCATACGGCGCAGGATCCGCCAGGAGGTCGTAAGCGGTCGTGACATGGGGAACCGGGAATGCCGCACTCCCAGACGTTCCAACCCCGGTCCTGGCCCTGGCTTTCTCGATCGGAGGAGGGACCATACGACGTGAGGTTCGGCAGGTACCGTAAGCGGTCGGGTAGGGAGATCGCGGACGATCTGGATTGACCACCAGACGTCCCGAACCCTGCTTGAATCCAGGAGCATCTCGATCGAATTAGCGTCAGGGCGGCGAAGCTTACTAGTAAAGATCTATGTAGTTAGACATAGTGGGTGCGTAAAGCACACTAGCGCCCTCCCTGAAGTTATACCGAAAGGTGGTTCCGGGGAGGGCCGGGGCTCGAGGCACGGCACTATGGTCCGAATGGACAAACTTCGCAACAAAAATCGATAACTCGAAAACCATTATCTTTAGACAGATGGTGTCTTGGGGAGATTTGATTTTTAAAATAAGATCTATCTTTTGGTTAGGTTTTGACTACGGTGGTTCTTTTATGTTATGCAGAGTTTTCAAATTCAAATTGAAAAAAAAAGTTACAGCTAAAAAACCCACTAAGGAAAGTTAGAAAAACTGTTTTAAAACGATACGTAGATGAGATAGAATTCAAATATCTTCACCAAAGTTTCATTAAATTAAAATATCTACAATTCTGTTGAAGCAAAAAATCCTCTAAACCATAAGAATAAAAAGTTGAAATTTTTATCATGAACATAAAAGAACCACCCTAGTCAAAACCTAACCAAAAGATAGATCTTATTTTAAAAATCAAATGTCCCGAAGACACCATCTGTCTAAAGTTAATGGTTTTCGAGTTATCGATTTTTGTCGTGAAATTGGTCCATTCGGACCATAGTGCACGGGTGGGTTTTTAGTGGGTCGAGTAGTTGGCACCCTCATCCCCACACCCTGAGTTCTTCAGGAGTCTGTTTGCAGATTTTCCATTCCGTCAAAAAAAAATGTTTTATCGGAAAAATATGGCAAAGATCAGGAAGAAAATCATTCACATCTACTTTATGTGAATCGCAGTGTTGATTAAGATACATTCGGAGTAGTTAAACTTTAAATAGAAAGTTTGGTACATAAGTTGGTATAAAAAACTACTAGATACAGTCCCATTGGGTTGTTCGGAATGATAACGTAGGACTTCGCAACTAAATGTAAGCCATTCAGATTGTAAAATGCAGTATTTTTTAAATTTACCCTTTCACACCTAAGATTTTCCAAGCGTTTTTATACAAGCAATTTGGTGTGTTCTGATTGAATTAGTCCTCAATAACGTATAAATGATTGCAAAGAGTAGGATATATTTTATTGAGATGTACTAGGTCATCCAAACTGGCTATATTCCAATGGCCAAACACATTCAATTAATGCCCTGGAAGACCAACAGACATTATGAGATAATCTTGGGATATTCATGCTGTACAAACTAACTTAACTTTGTATAGCCCATAAAACTACTGTTATAATTGTAGACCTTATGTTTTGAATGACCTACAACTAACAAGATTATCCTACAATGTCTGTGGACGTTTCAGAATATTCAACGAATATGATTAAATAGTTATCGTAGTTTTGTATTGCCCAAGAGGCTACGGTTACTACTGTTTATCTTAAGTTCTGAACTCAAGTAAATTTTTATGAACATGAATATCTCGAGATGACTGGTGACCTTACAGAAGATTCACTGAATATGTTTGAATGCTTATCGTCATCTTTCATAGATTATAACTTCTGAACTCAAGAGCAGTTTTGGTGACCTAGAACCATCCCAAGATATCTCATTATATCAGTTGACCTTCCAGAAGACTCACTTAAATTGTTCAAATACATGTTGTTACTTTGTTCAATCCAAAAAGCTACAGTTACAGCTGTAGATGTTCAGTTTTGAATTCTAGGATAGTTTGGATAACTTAGAAGATTATCTAATAATATCTGTTGGTCAGAATATGTTTCAATAAATAGCGTAGCTTTGCATAACCCAGAAAGCTTTTGTTGCAATCTGTAATATGATCTCAAGGATAGTTTGGATAACCCAAAACATGTTATATGGCTTTATAATGTTTGTTGATCTTTAAGAATATTAATTGAAAATGTTTGAATAATTATTGTTACTTTGTATTGCCTAAAAATTACTGCTACTACTGTAAATCCGAAGTTCTGAACGCCAAGACAGTTTGGATGACCAAGAGAATTGGAAAGTTATAAAATATTGACTGTTAACCTTCCAAAAGATTCATTGAATATATTGCCCAAAAAGCTACTCTTACAACCTTAGATTTTATGTTTTGAACTTAAGGACAGTTTGTATGACCTAGAATAACCCAAGATTGTCGCAATAAATCTGTTGACCTTTTACATTATTCAATGAATATTGTTAAATACATGCATACTGTGCATACTCCAGACTCCTATTGAAGATGTTATGTTCTGAACTCAAGGACATCCAAACTGACCCCGATCATCCCAGTTTATCTAGTAATGATTGTGAACGTTCTAAAATATTCACAAGATATGGTTGAATACGTAGCGTAACTGTGTATATCCCAAAAAGCTTCTCTTACTACTGTATATTTTATCTTCGGAACTTAAGGACATTTTGGATGACCTATGTAGAACATCACAAAATTTTCTAACAAAGACTGTTGATCTTCCAAAAGCTTCATTCAATTTGTTTGAATACATATAATCACCTTATATAGCCCAAAAAGCTACTGTCACATCTGTTGATCTGAAGTTCTGAACACAAGTGCATTTTGGATAACCTAGAACATTTCAGAAAGTTACAAAAATATTCAACGTTTACCATTAAAAATTAAAATTTAATAATACGTATGTATAATTATAACATTCTAAAACAACGCTTGATACTATTAATAAGGCATTTCTTTTGTCTCCCTGAACTTCTTCATATTCAGGAAGTTCCAGGTCGTCATTTAGATCTTTAGATATTTCCCAGATTGAATAATTGTTGTAGAACAAATTTGCCCAAGACAGTGTACACTTTTATTCAGTCTGTGATTGTATACAGTCATTTTCCTTTTGAGGTCATATGTGATCCCTTAGGTCTGAAGGGGTAAATATACTTTTTAAGACAAGCCTTAATATTTATGAATTTTCCAATAATATTTGACCCAAAATGATCATTGTTCCCTATTGCAATTGATGCGTAGATATATTTTCGATCGATTGGTGTAAATGTTTTGAAAATATTTTGATAAATGGCTAAAATATTAGTGCTCAAAATTTGACCACCTTTCGTGACGATCTTAATTCGATTTTTTTAAATTGTACTCCAGTATAGATAATAAAGACGCTATGTCAAACATCCGTTCCAGTAGTCTCAATAACAAGCATTATTCACAATGATCCCAACGTTGGATATCACTAGCCTTCAGAGTCATATTGACCCAGCTAAGATATTGTCGAAGATTCTGCTCAAACTCCTCAACAAAAAAACCCACCTACACATTATAAAGCTACCATTCACAAATCAAAAGCCTTGTGTCATTCGACTAAAATCTGTTTCGACGAATCCTAGTGACATCCTAAGGTTGTGATCTATAAATTGAATCATTGTAGTTCCGAGACGTCTAAAAAGTGAGAGACAGCCTTCCTGGCATAACGCAGCAAGTTCTATCAACAGATTAGCAGCAATTGACAATGACCTACACGTTCCTTAACTAAACAGACACCGCATTTCCAATTTCGAGAGCACCTCTCGCCGGAAGCTCCATCGGGTTCGTATGAGCGGTTAGACAACCGATCTATTGATGTGATTTCAACCTAAGGAATAAGGTACGGCATGAGATCGGTGAAAAAAGTGTGGCAAAAATGGCACGCTAATTGTGTCCTTGTAGTACAACACTCGAGAGCACTCATTACGATAGGCTCATTAATGTGGATGCTCCTCTTTTGAAGAACAACCGGTGACGATGATGAGGTTGGTTTCTGTACGAAAATTACACCGTGCCCAGCATGCGCCACTAGCCGCCAACGAACGAACACGGCAGCAGCGTGAAATGCCAAAGCGAACCCAACTTCACATTATTTCGCCTAACTATATGATAGATCGCACCGATTGGTAGATGGTTCTTTGAGGAGAGCTCAGTATTAACCGATCAGTTGGCCTAAGTTTAATTGCTATCGGCTGAAACGATGTTAAAGGCACACGAAGGAAAAACATAACCCACTCCATTACCTAGCAGGTTCAGAAATTTAGAAGCAACTAGAATAATAATCACCTAAACTATTCCTTCAGTGCATTCAACGAAATTTAAACAATCCAGCCAAGATCTGAATGGCAATCGTGACAGATCAGTCCCAAGCTCTGCGCAGACCGATTATAAGTGCACCGACTTTTGGTAACCTTGATGCTGGGTCGATGTTCCCACGTACCATAGCATACCATGAATGGAGACCCGTGGGGACGATTTGAAGCTGCAACATCGATTCAAGTGCACGCGAGAGAACTATGATTATTTTGAAGAAGATCGCGCTTGCAGATAAATGCGGACTGGAATCTTATCGGTTGCCACGGATCAAATCGTCGGAAGTTCATGAATGGAAGTGCTTAAGTATGTCTTCTGGTAATAGATACTTTAAATAATCAAAATGTAGCAGTCACCAAATTGGTTTTGCATCAAGTATTTTGCTGCTTTTTCGATTAAATTATCACAGCCAGCAAAACCGGCTCTACTATGTTCTCATAACTACAGCCAGTAACGATGCTGTTCTGAAAGGATCGCGAACTGTCACATATACATCAAGTACCCATTTACTCACGAATGAGTTCATAATTAATTATCCTGACCTTTCCTCCGTAGACCAGTTCTCCAATTACCGAAAAAAATAAATTAAGCAAAATCGATGAGATGCCCTCGTGCCCTATCCTCAGGACAAGCGGCTTGCAATTGATTGACTTAACTGGCGACGAACGGTAACAACACGAACAGTCAGCTGTACCGACACAAGATATGCCACCCATAATTACTGTCATCACATTTTTATTCCGTTCCCCGTGCGTATCGAACCATTGCCAAACGGAGCACGCAGGATGCTTTTTTTGTGCATCATGACAGAACTATGCCGCTTTATGCCACGATCGTCGAGAAACGCGATGAGTGTGAAAGAGGTCATAAGGTTCGATTTTAAAACTATTCAATCATGTGGCAGCCAATGCACAACCATTGCTATATGAAGGGATTTTATTGCTGGAAGTGTGAGAAAACCCGGGTCTTCCAACCCTAAACTCGATCAGAGTGGTAGCTCTAATTCGGAAGAACAGTTCAACGTCAATACGTGATTTGGCGAAAAAAGTGCAACCAGCATCGAAATGATTCGACGTATCAGGAAACGCAATAACCTGAAGACCTACAAGAAGCAGGAAATCGCCAAACAAAGTGCATAACAGAAGCAACGCGCAGCAATAAGGGCCCGGAAATTGTATTTGCGAGTTTTGCAGTGACAGGATGCAATTATTTTGATGGACGACGAGACCTATGTTAAACAGGTCTCAAAAACCCTTTTCGGTCCACAATGTTACATTGCCGTCGCAGGGAATAGAGTAAAGGGTGATACGGTCAAAATTTGGTCAAGGGAAAACGCGTGTAAATCGGTGAAATCGTTTATTTAAAAAATCAAATTAAATTTCTTTTTCAAGTTCAATTAGTATAAAATTCAGGAAAAATATTCAGTTAGGCTTCCGCTTTTCCAAATCCGAATTTCCTGGCCTTACGCTTGACCCCTGCCATCAGATTTTGTACAGCCACCTTGTCCACCTTCTTCGCCGCAGAAAGCCAGTTTGCCTTGAACTGCTGCTCGTCCTTAGCAGTTTTTTTTGGTCTTCTTTAGGTTCCGCTTGACAATAGCCCAGTATTTCTCAATTGGGCGGAGCTCTGGCGTGTTGGGAGGGTTCTTGTCCTTGGGAACCACCTGCACGTTGTTGGCGGCGTACCACTCCATGGCCTTTTTACCGTAATGGCCAGATGCCAAATCCGGCCAAAACAGTACGGAACAACCGTGTTTCTTCAGGAAAGGCAGCAGACGTTTATTCAAACACTCTTTCACGTAAATTTCTTGGTTGACAGTCCCGGAAGCTATGAAAATGCTGCTTTTCAAGCCACAGGTACAGATGGCTTGCCAAACCAGATATTTCTTTGCGAACTTTGACAGTTTCGTGTGCTTGAAAATATCTGCTACCTTTCCCCTTCCTTTTGCCGTATAAAACTCCTGTCCCGGAAGCTGCTTGTAGTCGGTTTTGACGTAGGTTTCGTCGTCCATTACCACGCAGTCAAACTTTGTCAGCATCGTCGTGTACAGCCTCCGGGATCGCGCTTTGGCCGTCGTATTTTGTTTATCATCGCGATTTGGAGTCACTACCTTCTTGTAAGTCGATAGTCCGGCTCGTTTTTTGGCTCGATGCACGGTTGTAGACGATACACCCAGCTTATTTGCGGCATCTCGGAGAGATAGGTTAGGGTTTCGCTTGAAACTACCGGCATTTCTCTTTGTCGTCTCAGCGGCATCCGGTTTTTCATTTCCCCCCGATCCACTTTAATTACATTTGTAACGGTTGATTTGGCAACTTTTAGCGATTTTGCCAACTTTGCGTGCGAGTAGCTCGGATTTTCGCGATGCGCGAGCAAAATTTTGATACGCTGCTCTTCTTGCTTGGACGGCATTTTGACAACTGAAGAGTGAATTCCAAAATCAAAATAGGAGCAACATTCTACAAACACACACCTTCAAAATGAGGGGTGTTCAGGTTTTTTAAATGCAAAATTGAAAGAAATACGTCAAGTTGATATTGACCAAATTTTGACCGTATCGCCCTTTAAGCGATAAATACAGGTCGATTCAAGTATGAAGCCTACCATTTTTTTCAGTTTTTGCAGAAGAGGTTGCTGTCTTAATATTAGAAGAATTTAGAAGCATTTAGAAGCAAATTTGTTCTATTTCTTTCATATCCCATTTTCAACTAATTCAAACAATAATATCAACATTTTCTAGTGCAGTTATCTTAATAAAGTCATTTTAAACAAATTTATTCAATGTGTCTTCCATTTTTATTAATAACATCCTCGAGCCGACGCCGGAAGCCAGAGCATGCCTTTCGGACGTAGTCCTCCGACATTGACTGCCATGTGCGTGTTATGGTTGACTTCAGGGTTTTCACACTAGGGTGTGATGTTTAGCAGGCTCGTGCTTCAACATATGCCCAAATCGAATAATCCAACGGATTAAGATCTGGACTGCTAGGGGGCCACAAATCCTTCAGCCAAAACTTCATGTTATCGTTCAACCATTGTTGGGTTCGATTGAACGTGTGACACGGCGCTCCATCCTGCTGTAGGACAACGTTTTGATCCTCGGAGAAGTTGGCCTTCACCCAGGGAAGCACTTGGTCCTTTAAAATACCGATATGCACTTCGGTATTGATTTCAACTCCATTTTTTTTATGCGGTAAACTGTTGCCAACTGTTCCAACTTTTTTATGTGGTAAACTGTTGCCAAATAGCACCCTACCACCCTGACAATCTCTTTCGGCTTCTTCTGGGCGAGTAACAAACTGGCGATCATTTATTTCGCGAACATTTTGATGAATTTGCAATAAAACAAATAGAATGTTTGAAAGTGAACATAAATTAACTCAATACTCAAGTTTAAACATTTTCGCATTATTTTCTGCCACACCCTGTAGTAAAGGGCGAACACGAAATTATTGCGACACATTCAACAGGGCATAACTTTTTTACCATTGGGTAAAAATCAACCAAATTTTGCACACTTTCTCATTGATGTGTATTGTTTACATGCTGTCAAACTCGAAGTCGTGTTTTTCGATTCAACGAAAATGGAGGTGAACCAACGCGAGTCGAGAGAACAAATTCTTTCCAAACACCTGGAATTTCCTGACCTGTCGCACCGGCAGTTGGGAAAAATGTTGAACATTCACCATTCAACCGTCTCCAGAGTGTTGAAGCGGTTCCAGGAGCGGTTGACGTTGGACCACGGCAAAGGAGCTGGAAGAAAACCGGGACCGGAGAGCAAAAAGACGGAGTGAAAGGTGAAGCGGATGATTAAACCAAATCCCAACGTCTCAAGCCGTGATTTGGCTAAAAAGATCAGCATGTCGCAGAGCTACGTCCAGAATGCAAAGCAGAGAGCTGGACTACATACATACAAGGTACAGAACTTCCCAAACCACGATGAGCGGCAACAATCGACGGCTAAAACTCGGGCACGGAAGCTCTACGAGAAGATGCTGGCAAAATATGGCTGCTGTGTGATGGACGACGAAACGTATATAAAAGCCGATTTTAAGCAAATTCCGGGGTTGGAGTTTTTCACCGGCAAGAGCAAGTTCTATGTGGACGACAAATTTAAGAAGAAGAAAATGTCGAAGTTCGCCTCCAAATATCTCATTTGGCAGGCCATCTGCTCTTGCGGACTGAGGAGTGAGCCTTTCGTGACAAAGGGCACAGTAAATGGCGAGATCTACAAATCTGAGTGCCTCGAGAAGCGCCTTTTGTCGTTCTTGCAGCAGCACGACGAAGCTCCGCTATTTTGGCCAGATTTGGCATCATGCCACTATTCTAAAAGTGTCCTGGAGTGGTATGAGGCCAATTCTGTCCATTTTGTTCCAAAGGACATGAATCAGACAAACTGTCCGGAGCTGCGCCCGGTGGAGCAGTACTGGGCAATGATGAAGCGGGAACTTCGGAAGAGCAAGAAGACAGTCAAAGACGAGAAGGACTTGTTAAGAAAATGGAAAAAAAACTGAGAAACTGGTACCGGATGACACTGTAAAGACTTTGATGGAGGGCATCAAGCAAAAATGCGTTCAATTTTACACTTAAGGCTCCATCGATTAACTTTTCTTTTGATTTTTGAAGTAAATATATGTATAAAACTACCCTAAAATTTTGGTTTGATTCTAAACATTATAAAAAAATTGGCATGACATTTTCGGTGTCGCAATAATTTCGTGTTCGCCCTTTACCCCTCCACTGTTTTGGTTGGAAATAGCGTCAGCGCATTAAGCCAAAACAACTCTCCATTGGCTCACGAAAAAGGGTATTGATTTCGTTGAGAAAGAAATTCTTCTTCTCTTTCTTAGCTTTACAAGCTTATTGTTTTTGCGATGAGCTTATCGCTTGCTCTCAGCTTAGTGTTCTAAATGCACTTCCATAGTTATTAATTGAAAGCTATCGATGCCAGGTACCATTTTTGAATTACAGGGTAGGACCAAATAAATGAAGCATGAAAGACTGTATTTCCCACGAATAGACAAATAATTTAAATGTTTCTTTGTTATTCTGCTTCTTATATTTTATTGTTTATGTGTACATATTTACATTTAGCGTCTATCGCCCTTAGCTCTAATTATTGCCCTGAGTCTCTTCGGAAAGACAATACAAGTGGCACGCACTTGATTTTTGGAGATTTCATCCCATATCTTCTGTATGGTAACTTTGAATGTTTCAATATCCATTGATTTGAAATCTAGAAAGTGAGCTTCCATGATTCCCCAAAAAGAGAAATCCAAAGGATTGGCATTTTGCAAAGAAGCTGGCCATAATTCCTTAGGAATTGAAGTCTGGCATATTCTTGGTGCACCATGCTTGGGTAATCTGTGCTCCATGGGACGGTGCAGAATCCTGTTGAAACACCCATTTGCAGTTACCGAACATCGTTGAAGAATACTACTTCAAATGCTTTTCCCGGACCTCTTTGACGTAGTTTACTGCTACGTAAAGCAGTAATCTAAATCTCAAATCCTCTTTGAGAACTAATCTGATAGTTTTCTTGGAGACGTCCACATCCTGAGGCAGTTTATATAAAAAACGACAAGGATTTCGGCGAATTCACGCACGCACCATCTTTACAAGCCGATTGGTACCTGCACTGCGAGGACGACCTGTTTTTTTCTTTGATTCGATGGTTTCCCTCGTCTTCCATCTTCTTAAGGGCTTATGCTGAAGCCTTCTTGGCGGCATCCATTACCTCAACATTTAGAATTGATATTACTCAGAATCTGTACTAGATATTGAAAATTTAATCACATCAGTTTTTATGCTTACTTGAGTTCGATTCGATGTTGGGCTGCAAAATGATGAGTCGACAACCGTGATGGAGCGTGCGTCCCCGCAACATAGCTCTGGTCCTCACAAGTTCCTACCTCATAGCTCTAGCTCTGGTCCTCACAAGTTCCTACCTCATGCTTCCACGGGTCAACAGATGACAAAGACCGCCAGCTAAGGGTTGGTGCTTGCCGAGCGTCTGTCCACCAAGGAGGTGCGGCTCAAACAGCGGCTGAGTAAGAAACGCTGTATCTCGTCAGCTATACCTTAGGAGGCAGTCCCACCAACGCAATGTAGCCAGCGCGGTAAGATAGCATGCTGAAGTCTTACCCTACCACGAAAAATGTAAGTATTCTTTATTTTGTGAGATTTTTCCTCATTTTATTGCCCACAACTATTTTATAAGGAACAGTAGAAATTTGCAATATCCCAGTACATCCCAGTACTAGTGCAAATAAAAACAAAAATAAATGTGTTAATTGAATCTAAAGTTCAGTATAGCCGAGAAATTTTCATTTTTTCTTAACTTTTTATAAATCATTTATGCTAAAAATGTCTACTGTTCCTTTAACAACAATATTAACGGGGATTTCCTGGGGGGGGGGGGGGGCGTTGGTTAGCCTAAGTCAGTCTTGTTGACTGAAGGATTTGTTGACTGAACAAGGGTTCGTGGAGTCGCCAGTCCCTTGTCATGCGTAGACACGCGGCCTTCTGGCCGTAGTCTTCCGAAGGTCCTCACTGAGATCGGCTGACCCTGCTACAAGAAGCCATCACGTAGGCTATTCTCTCAGAACAACCTGCTGAGAATAGTCCTGCAGCCATAGGTAATCCTTGCACTGATGGTGGGTTCTTATTACACATCATTACACATCATCACTTGTGTTCGATTCGATGTTCATTCACAAACAATCGAGATTTATCAATTTGAATTAGCAAGGTAAGTTTGTGAGGGTGAGATAAAAGAGAGAAAAAAATAATGACTTACTTATCCGGAGCTTGATGAAAAGTGTTCGATCAAAAATCCGCAAATTCATGAGAGAATAATATTATTTTCATGCGGTCTTCAAGGTCAATCCCGTACAATAAAAAAGCATACATTTGTTTGAATAAATATCTTTTTTTTTATATGATTTGAAAGAAAAATATGTGGATAATTTATTTTCGATACAGTTCTTACTCGAAAAAATTAAGACACATTGATTAGCATGTAACTTTTAAGTGTGTGGGCACTTGATGAAATTTGTACTCAAACTAGTTAAGATTCACGTTGCTAATGTTAACCATGGCAAAATTTCATCACAATCTGTTAAGTGGTTATTGAGCTGGCATCGGAACAAGAGCCGATCTGCCAAATAAATATGTGCGCCATCATGGGAAATCCGACTGCGTTTTTTAGATAGAGCGGAAAACACGGATGAAAAAATCATACAATGAGACCCAAATGACCCAGCGGCGGTCAGGCAGTGGTTGAAAACCGAAGAAAGCTGATTCGGCGAAGGCTAGGAATGTGTCGAATCTGTTTGTGTGTCCACTGAACCTTTCGATCCGCGATGTGGCGAAGAATGCGCAGGTTTTCATTTTGGTTTGTTGAAAACCCGATGACACGTGACGACTTCACGACTACATGGTCAGAAAGCCACCAAACTTGAACGACCAACAGAATACAGAAGCACCAACCTACACCAGGAAGCTGAATCGAGAGGGGCTGACGAAATCGAGGTGTGCCTTGATGGACGACGATACTCATATCAAGGCAGACACAAAGAATCTGCCGAGACAGGAGTTTTACGTTTCCACGTCACAGTTGGCTGTTTCTGAGGAGGTATATCGAAAAAATCCATGCCCGGATCGGTGAACGGCAATCATGATTATGAGAATAAGCAAAAATACACCGTCAACTGAATCACGTAATCGGGAACTAGTTCTCGTTTTACGGCATACCTCTTGAAAACGAGAAATAGTTCGCTGTCCGTTTTCATTTTTAAGAATGTTCTTGTTTCTATGTGAGGAAGAAGAAGGTGAACAAAAAAAAGTATTTCGTTTGGCAGGCCATCCGTGGGTGTGGAGAGATGAACATCACGACAAGTACCATGAATGGGCAAATCTACCGAGACGAGTGCCTCCAAAAGCACCTGCTACCCTTCCTGCAATCTCTCACAGAGGCGGGACGCTTTTTTGACCGTACGTAGCAACTGATCCGGTGTCAAGAACCGGGACGAGTTCTGGACATTTTTTTTCTCGGGGTGGGGGAGTGGTATGGTGTGGTAACAACTGTCAGCAGATCAGCTGAGGAAACTGCTGCGGCTTGGCTGTGACCTGGAAAGATCACCGAGATAGTATCTGATGGTGGTTGATACTAACCTGTAGGACGTCAGTGTCCCAGTGCCAGCCGTTGCCGAAACTACTACCCATTATTTCTGAATTTACTGACAACAGCAGGCACTGCGGAAGAGGCTTTGTGTAGTTATGTTGATGTTATGTCGTGTGGTGCTCTGCGTTCATCTCAAATTTGTTTTAGCAGCTCAGTTTGGCGCAGAAATGCAAGAAGTTTCGTCGTACTATATTCACCATTATCCAGGAAATTCTTCAGGCTGATAGGTCTGATGTCATTTTCTTGTTGCTCTTTCTCGACAGTGGAGAATAAGGTGTCGCAGGTTGATTTCGGTTTCGCAGAACTCGATGGGCGGAATGATTTTTTTCAATAGGAAAGAATGTGTCAGCCGTGTGTGGCCAATCCTGGGGTGAGTTAGCTCACGTTGGTTAGCTGAGTTGGGCTGGTCCGTCCATCTGCACGTGTTGTTCTTCACTTCCCTCAATTTTGAGTCTCTAGCTTCGTGCCACTGGTGGTCCCATTATCATATTGGTCCAAGCGTCATATTGCTTGTTTCACTGCTCGCAGTGCATCTTCGCCCAGGATAGGCATATATACGGTGGGTTGTTCTTTAGCCTCATTCACTAGTCGATCGGCCTGGGTGTTTCCGTTGATCCCAGCATATCCAACAGAAACAAACGGGTTCGTTGCGAACTATCTCTTCGATTTCCTGGATATAAAAGTGCTTTAACTTTCCTAATTTTAAAGGTAGCAGACAACTGTCTGAATTTGTGAAAATCACCGTTTTGGCACTGACATTCGCGATCGAAAACACTCCTTTTAAGGCGTACGCATCCACCGAGAAAACACGGTATGCTTTCGAAAGGCTTAACAATCCTACGAGGCTGCTCGTGTAGAACGCGGCTCAAAGAGTGTCTTCACTTTTTGAACCGTTGGTGTAGATAACCATCGACCTGTGGAATCTGGTCGCAAGTTGAGCTGTTGACGGATTCTATAACTCGCAGGAACTCTGGGGTAGAACTAAATATCTAAATGAATATATCTGAAAAAAAGTTTATCTTCAAATATAGACCTATATTTTTCAGGATATACCAGGACAATTCAGGAAGCAATACACAACATTTCTGTCATTTCAGTGTCAACCAAATAAAGAACATATGTAATAGATACGCATAATGTAGTTACTTTTCTTTATTAGTATGGACATTATAAACCTGTGTACAATTAGTGCTAATACTAGAAAATGAGCGGGATCATCAGGGCACCCGACTGAAGAACCCTGGATGGGGAGAGTGGGAATGCCAACTCCTCATTGCTAACAGTTTGTTAATCGAGGGCGGCATCTTTTTTTCGCTCATTGGGCATTCTCATGCTAGAGATAGCCCGCACTTCTGGCCAATTGTTCAATAGTATTGTTGAAAGGACATTCTTTATACCCCTGTAGATACCTAGGCAAAGTGATGTTGCCTATTGATCCCCTCAATCCGTTTTTAGCCTTTCATGCAATTACATGCTGAGGACAATCAGTGGTTATTAAAGCTTGATCAAGTCAAACTATTTCCTGTTGTTACCCACAGTAATTTTCGTTTTGTGAAGGTCTAATTCCAGCCTCCTGGAGCGCATTCATCCCTCGACAATATCGATGGAGTGCGTGGCAGTTTACTCCATCTCTTTTATGAATTCTCATAGACTTTACCCCGTTAAGAAGCTTCAATCTCAACACTTCGTCATACATCGTGTTACATAGCGACGGACCCAGGATTGAACCTTGCGGAACTCCTGCAATGACTTGAACACTCTTCTGACCCACCGCAGTTTTGTATATCAGTATTTGATTCTGGAAGTAGTTGTTCACAATCCTGTACAGATACCCAGGAACCCGGAGACATTGGAGCGATTTGGCAACAGTCTCTCAACTGGTGCTATTGAACACATTTCTCACATCCAGGGTGACTCACATCCACAGTAACGAACTCCCCGCCTCTTATGTTGGATTGCCACATCCGCCATCTTGATGACGGCCCAATGGTATCCACCGTTGACTTCCCTTTACGGATGCCAAACTGGTTGTTGGAAAGGTAGTCTGTACCCTTCGTGTACTTTGACAACATGTTGAGAATTAACCACTCCCGCACCTTACCCATTGTATCCAACAAGCATAGTGGACGGTATGCCGATGGATCAGCTGGTGGCTTCCCTTCCTTCGGCGGCAATGCAAGAGTCTGTCGTTTCCAGGTTTCTAGCAAGACGTTCTAGCAAGGCATCTTTGTATTACCACCCTGAAAATTTCGGGAACCTGCAAAATATCCGTTTTGATGGCCAGGTTCAGTATACCACCAAGCACTCGCGCTTTGTACACCTTTAGCAACTTTTCTGCCACAATGTGTTCGTCATTCGTAACTGTTACCTCGTCCCCTTCCTCCGTGATGTCCTTATCATCACCCACGTGATTGCGTGGGCCATGACAGCGTTATAATCTGGGATACTGGAAGGCTGGTCATCATTCTACGACGATGGGCGGACATGGACTTGGGTCGTGGCGTGGAAAGAGTTCCCCACCTTTGGTTTTGGCCATGACCACCCGATAGGCGTCACCCCATGAGGTTGCATTTTCTTTCGAACAAAGGCCTTTGAAGCAGAGTTGTCTGCTGGCCTTTATCTTTCTCTTTAGCGTGACCTTGGCGTCCACCAATACATGGGCGACCTCCCATCTATACCTTTGACCATCCTAGGCATGGTCGCGTAGCACAAATTTGTTAGTATTCCCAAGTAACAATTGAAGTTTTATTGTGGTTTTAAGGCACACTGAAAGGCTAAATCATGGTCTTCAGAACCCTCATAAAACCAAAACTGTTACTTGGGTTGCTACGCGTTGGTCACCGCGCCGGGGTCTTGGGATTCACACATGTTTCGTTATCGCCCAAGTACATCTTTATGATAAATTCTTCTTAATCGAAGTACGATGTCCCACATCTTTGGGCAAATGGGGTGGGTGCTCTTCCACGCTGTTCATTGTATTGGATTGTATTGTAGACGATACTAGAGCGAACCAACAAGCGGTTAATATGAATGTAGCTATCCTCCACTTTCCTGTTATTCGACAGAGCAAAGCTGCAAAACGTCACGTCGATGATCGACTCTGCTCCGTTTCTATGGTGGGCACTTTTGGTGCCTACGATGGCCAGATCTACGTAAGATGACTCGTCCATTCCAGCATCCAGGCGTTCAAGTCGCCCACTATTACCAACGGGTTTTGGTCAGACATCTCTGGTGTCATCCGATCAACCATTTGGAAAACTGGTCAATCAACCATCTTGGCGGCGCATCGCAGCTACAGAAAAACACTCCATTCATTTTTGCAACCACCCTCAATTGAGGTAAACACAACATCCTGAATCGAGAACTTAGCCGTCGTCCATATTGCCGCCATTTTGGACCTATCCGCATCCCAATTGTCGTTGCGGGTATGGGTCGGATATTATGACGACATCCCTAGCAGCACACTTGTTTCAAATCAGTTGAAGTTACTTGAATGCAACTCAGTTAAGTCAAAATCAAGTTCCTGGAACCAATTTGGCCAGTTTTGTGTTGCTTGGGATCCGTTGCCGATTGTCGTCTGGTTTCCCAGAGTTTCTGTATAAGGTCTGTATCCATAAATTTTGCATTATATTTCCGTCGTAGTTGTTAATTTCAGATTCATGGGATGTGTTTTAACAATTCGTGAAGACAAAACATAGTTATTCGGTATTTGCATAAAATTTTCGAACTTTGTGCTTAACTCCGTCCATTAGGGTTTGTATAGACTCTTCAGAAATCGTAGAAGCCGTCTTTGTTCAAATTTGCTGGAAGTGTTTGATGTCTTTGATTCCTTGCTTCTTTCCAGAAAGCTTCCGTTTCATCATAGCCCAATATCTCTCGATTGGTCGTAGCTCTGGGCAATTTGGCGGGTTTGAGGTTTTTGGTACAATGTTCACTTGATTTGCTTGGTACCATTCTATCACAGTTTTAGCATAGTGGCATGATGCCAAATCGGGCTGAAAAAAAGGTTTTTCTTTGTGTCTTCCGATGAAGGGTAGCAATCGCTTCTGCAGACACTCTTTCTGATAGATCTCCTTGTTGATTGTGCCTGTAGTGATGAAAGATTTACTGTTTTTGCCACACGTGCAAATTGCTTGCCACACAAGGTATTTTTTTGGAAAATTTCGATGCCTTCTTCGTTCTGAAATGCTCAGCTGTAGCATTTCTGGCCATAGCAGAATAAAAAACCAGCCCTGGAAGCTGCTTGAAATCCTTCAAGACATAAGTTTCATCGTCCATAACAACGCATGAAAACTTCGTTAAATATTCGCAGTACAAACGTCGAGCCCGTGATTTTTCTGCCAAGTTCTGTTTGTCGTTGCGGTTTGGAACTGTTTTTACTGTATACGCCTTAAGTCCCGAACGTTGTTTTGATTTTTGGACAAAACCAGGTGACATCTCTATTTGGGTTTGGAGAGATTTGGGTTTTTCGTTAATATCCTTTTCAACTTTCGGTCCATGACAGGATCAGCGCGTCCAATGTTTCTGTCACTTCTCGGTTTCCTCTCCACCGTCAAACGTTCCGAAAACGATTTGAGCACATCGTGAACAGTGGATTTAGGCAAATTCAATGTTTTTGTCAAGTCAGGATTTGCCGCAAGCCCGTACAAAATTCGCTCGCGCACTTGTTTTTCTTTCGTCGCCATCTTGAATACTAAACATGAAATGTAAACACCAATCATAGTCTTTTTCATCATAGACTCTCAGCTATATCACAGTGAATTGTTTCATTCCTACGTGCAATATTTCAAACGTTACAATGATTTGAAGGTGTCCGGATTAATGTGGATACAAATTTTAGGTCGCTTCTGTCTGGGCCTTTATAGTACGTTCACACTACTGCTTATAATACGTGATATAGTGTATCTTGATATCAGCAACTATACATCTAGTTCTCACTGGAAATAATGTACATGTCATTTGATATCAAGATACTCTATATCACGTAATATAAGCTGTAGTGTGAACGTACTATTACAACCGCACGCCATATGTCCACTCTTGAGGCACTTAATACATGCCTTTGGAGGCTGGTGCACACTTAATGGCACATTGATCACCTCACTTTGAATTTGGACACTTTTAGGGCCAAGTCCGCTGTGGCTACTGCTAGCCGTAACGTGGCAACTTGGGTACCAAGTGGACCCTTTCCCAGCCGTTGTGGCTACGATTTCACTAGCCTCCGTGATCTCACTAGAAACCGCTAGAAACTATCACAAGCCATTTGTAGTACATGAGCACGATCAAGCGCGTTACTTTTGCCTGTCAAGGTGGCGGATTCGTTCGTGCCTTGACCTACCCCGCATTGGGGATGTAAGGCAAAAGGAATACGTCCTTGGTTGAAGTAGCGCTGTATCCAAGCCCTTCGTTCAATTTTCTATTCAATTTTCAACCTGCCGTACACTGACGGAACTACCAACACTTTCTCTTCATATCTTTCATTCTAGCAAACATCAATCGTCCACTCTTGGTGCCTCATGGTGATGAGCGACCATCCCTCTCTACTTTTTTGTTTTTTTTTGGTTTTGTCGGATACTGCGACAATTGAATGACACTCCGACACTGTTTTCTTTGTAAACGCTTTTTTACCTGTTTTACTATAGCAGGTGTAGTTTCTGTGGCTCGACGTCCACCACCATACCGTTTTAAGTAGATTTTGGCTTCAGGATACCTCTTAATTGAACAGTTTACTAAATTTCTGCACACGCTCAAACTGGCTCATCCCAGAATAATATCCGGCTGCTTTTTAACTGCTTTGAACAAAGCAATAACTGCATGTCCCTTTTTAAGGTTCAAATCCGATTACGAAAACAAGTTACACATCAGCTAAAAGCTAAGACTTATGGCTGGCCCACAATTGATACGTTGCGGATACGTCAGCGTGAATTTGACAGTTTTGCCATAGGTTTTCTGTCAAGCGGAACGGAACGCAATCGTATCTACTGTGGGCGACCCTTTAGGACAATTCAAGCGATAAGGGGAGATTCGATTTAATTTTATGTACAACATTGTTATGGCTCTAAATGTATTGTAGTAGTTCAATTGCCGGACCCTGTGTAATAAATTGACGTATAATTTTTAAAAAGATCTTATCCATCATAATTCAAATAAAAAAAGTAATGATCGTGCATCAAGATTCAGAAGTATGACAAAAGATTAAGAATGATCTAATTATTGTTGAACACTTCACTGGATTTCTTGATTTAATTTTGACTACTACATATGGTATATTAAAAAAAAATCCTTGAACGGCATAAATTATCGATCAAATAAATCAATTACCGAAGTGAAGTACAAACCTTTCTAAAATCCACCTCTTCTGATAGAAACAAAATCAGAGGAATAGACCAACTGAGTCATGTAGATTGTTGTTTTTTTTTTGCAGTAAATCGTCACTCCAGCCCCGTTACCTTGTGCATATAGCGATGTAGGTGCAAATGCGACCATAAAACATTTTGGCACCAACAGTTCCAGTTCAGCTCAATCAAAAACGAATCGAGGAGTGTTCTATTCATATTCATAACTTCATTCTTACTCAGCGGTGAAATATGTCATCAATAACTCTCGTACTCTCCCTAGTAGATTGGCCCTCTAAACGGTGTCACTTGAGTCCATTAATCAACAGTACCCGAGCAAGATCTAATCACACATTCAAATATTTTCCTAGAAGGCAAATCAATGGCTGGCTAGGTGTGAGTGTGCCAAGCAATGCACGCATTCCACCGATCCACTCAGAACCTCCAACCTCCGAGAAGTTGTCATACGAAATCGATCACCTTGTTGAACCGTTCATCGAGACACCTTCAACGGGCTACGCTTCGTAATGGGCTAATCGAAATTTTTCAACAACCGTTTAATTGAGCAAACGACAACACAATCCCCCACCCGAAAGCAATGATGTTGTCAGATCGATAAGGATCGTTCCTAGCGCCTGGCAGAAATGGTATATTGGGTGTATTAAAATTAGGCTTTGTTCGCGATTTATTGGCTGGGAAGGTATGTAGACATTTGAATGCCGTGTGCTCGCTCGCATTACCTTCGTATGTCGTGTCGTGTCTGCTCGAAGGAAGAGGCCAAACGCCGCCTTTTTCGGGGAGTATCTCGCTGATTTTGAAGCTCGAAGCTGTTCACGCCTTACCAATTTTCACGCTCTGTCTAATCTGCTGGCTAGTGGTGGGCAATTTCATAAATCATAATCGCAAATTGAATTTGATACCATCCAGTTCACCACCGGCAGCGGCGAAAAAAAAACAAGTCGTGCATTCTATAGACGGAGACCTCGCGACATTGATTGCTCTCTGACAGTTGGGGTTTGAGGTGGCAAGAGTGGCGATATTATGACTGGAATGCGTGGCATACAACATTGTACATGACGTGTGGATGTTGATGACTGTGTGGATCAAGTAGGGGGTAGCGGTGGACATGAGTGACCCTTTGGGCAGTGGCTGCTGGCCAATCAATCGTACGCCAAAAGTTTGACAGGCCACCGTTGCGCGATTGACTGCTTTATTGCAGTGAATGAGTCGTTTTGGGTGGAAGGTAGTTAATTTGAGAAGGCAAAAAAATGGGTTTCTTTCTGATCTGCAAATGTAATTTTTTAGGAATGGGCACTCAGAATGAAAAACACTATAGTTAAGTGTGATGACTAATACGCTAAAAGAGTAAGGCACCAATTTAATTGGCTGGATGTATTTTTGAAAACTTTAAAATTATTAAAACAAAAGGTAAGGTTTAAAATTATTGTAGCCGATGGTTAAGGATAATGTGAGATTTTCTTGGAGTGATAGTACTTCTAGAAATCAACCTGCGGAAGCATACGATTGTTTTACAATATATAACATTTTTTTTACCATTGTATGATCGAAAAAAAATCGATACAGGCAAACTTTTGATCAACTTTGTGTTTGCCTGCTGTAGCTATGAGACTTTGATTTTTGACTGTATTCTTCACAACAGACGCACCAATTCTATCAGCTCACAGTGGGGAATCGCTATAAAGACTGAACTCGGAAGAAATTAGACACACAAAAATGATCACCAAAAATTCATTTAAAATCGAATACTTCTCAAATTTTCAGGAATGAAATAACTATATATTAGCTATGTTCAAGCATAATTTATTTATTGAATTTCGTCCCCCAAGCTGAATGCTCGTACATTTCTCTTAACACTGCTCATGAGATCTTGGGCGAGGCTTTGTCCATCTTTCTTACACAATTTCTCCCAGTTCTTCTTCAAAGCTTCATCGGTTTTGAATGTTTTTCCGCTTTTCTTCAACTTCTTCTTTATTATCGCCCAAAACTTTTCGATCGGACGAAGTTCTGGTGTATTTGGCGGGTTCACCTCCTTCGGGACCACATTAACGCCCTTCGCTTAATACCAATCCATTACAGGCTTGGCGTAATGACCACGGTGAGAGCGGAGGAAGGGCCGCAAGCGCTTCTGCAAGCATTCCTCTCGATAAATCTGCTCGTTTATGGTGCTGGTTGTAACGAACGGCTTTCTGTACCGTCCGCACTCGCAGATCGCCTGACACAACAGGTAGTTCTTCGCAAATTTGTCCATCTTTCTCTTCCAGAAGTTTTCCGGAACCTCCATACGAGACGTACCGACAAAAACCTCGCGGCCAGGGATTTGTTTGGTGTCCGCCTTGATATATGTCTCGTCGTCCTTGACGAGACAGCCTGGCTTGACCAGACACTCACGGTACAGCTTCCGCGCACGCAATTTGGCCACCGTGATTTGCTTGTCAGTCCGGATTGGCGCCTTCCTGACCTTAAAAACACGTAGCCCAGCCCGTTCATAGCCTGCTAGACGAACCACTTCGACGAATTGACCTATTTGGTCACGTCTCGGGTGGAAAGGTTCGGGTTATTCTTAAAGAACTACCTTATATTACGCGCCTTCTCTGGGTATTCAGTTTTCGGGTTTCGGCCGCTCTCACCGCGCCGCGCGATGATCTTCTTCTCTTGGAACATCTTCACAACGTGGGACACGGTTGAATGGTGGATTCCAAGCATTTTGCCGATCCATCTGTGCGACTCACCAGGATTATAGATCACCACGCCCAAGATTTGCTGGCGTAGCTCTTCTTGTTTCGAATGTATTTTGAAAACTACTTGACAGATCGCGATAATTTTGCACACATAAACATAACAGTCTAAAATAGTGTTACCCAAAATTTCATTTATTTTTACCCACGTGATAAAAAGTTACACCCAAAACAAAGTGTCGCATTTTATTCGAGTCCAATCTTTACATTAATCTAAAATACGAAATTCTTGTTGAAGCCGTCTTTATATTTTCCCTATAATAATGCACTATTTAAATGTTATATCCTTAAAGTTTCCTTAACTGAATTTGAGATCACAACGGTTTTGAAAAGGGGGCTCCTTGCAGTCTCGAGCCTTGTGGCCTTTTCCTCCGCACCTTCGGCAAAGATCGATCCTGTCTGGGCCTTTGCATTCCCACGACATGTGCCCGCTCTAAAGCAGGTCTTTGGCGGCTGGTGCAAACTCAGTGGGCAGACCGACCACCCCACTTTGAGTTTTTCTATCTTTAAGATAGAGTCTGCGGCTGCAACCGCAGACGAATTGTTGCCACTTGGGTTCCAAGTGGACCCTTCCGCAGCCACATGGCTGTCGTGGCAACCTCTATCTTACACTATGTCATGATGGCCGTGGAGATTTCGCCTACATCCGTGATCTCATCCAGGTTTTTACACTGAAGAGTCACTAACGTGGGCAAGGCATGGTTATGCACTCCCGCTCCCAGGGCCTGTTCGGCCAGTATCTTGTAAGCTGGGCCTTTCAGCATAGTATCCTTAAGCTCGAGGATCATTTCACCGGTGCGAGTACGGTCTTAACGATGAGGGTCGCACCGCGGTTACGCTTTCGCGCTAAGCTTCTACGCACCTTTTATTTTTGGAGTCTTTTTCCCTTTTTTCGGACCTTGGTCCAGAGGTTTTCCCTACCTCTGGTAGGGTCATCTCTCTTGCCTTTCCGGTTGTCCCGTCCGTTGCTGGGACCGGCCTTGTCACTTGGGTCACTCTTGCCCCGAAGGGTTTCAAGTGCCATTCAGGTGGCGTTGGTGCCTTTGGCATCTTTACCGCTCTTACCACCTTTGCCGCTATTTCCTCGTTTGCGGCTCTTGGTGCTGGGGTCGCTCACCTCACGCCCCGCAGGACGTGCAGTTGGACCAGCTCGTCCCGACACCACGCTCGCAAAGGCCTCTGAACCCATGGGGCAGTCAGCTGCTTCTTTAAACCACCAGGTGCGGTTTCCCCCGGCCTTGCACGCTTTGAAGTCCCCGCCATCACGGTAGGTGGGGCAGGATCTCGTGCTTCTGTCTGCGTGCACTTGCAGGCGGATTCCCTCGTCTTTTCGGCTGCGACTAGCCTTGCCATTTCCCTGGCACTTTGTTCGGCTAGAAGCTTAGCCTCTATCTCATCTCTCTTCCGGTATGCCACCTGAACGGACCTACGAAGCTGCAGTAAGCGGTGTTTAAGGTCCTTGCTGATGTTGCTGCAAGACGACGTAAAGTCGATTATCGCATTCAGCTATTCAGCGTCTACCAACACTTTGGGAAGCTTATCATGCTTCCTCTCCATGGCCCGCATAAGCCAAGGCCCGTCTACGGCCTCTTCTGTTTTTCCAAGGACCCCCGCTTCCGAGGCTGTCGCGCTTCCGCACGTGTCGGATGCCTTCTTACCAGGCCGGGATCTCATAAGTCCCTTTTTGGCGAACGGGTTCACCTCCTCCCTCGTCGTTGTTTCATTCGGAGCTTGCTCCATTCTATTGGGTCCCCCTTCAGACGCTATCCAAAACCACGTGAAGTAGTCACCATAGTGATCCCATGGTTATCTATGCAAGCTTGGGGCTGCATAGGTCATGCTAGCGTTGACGTGGGCCTTCGTGGGGACACCGCGAGTTTACGACGTTGCTACCTGGACTTGGTAGCATTCACGGCTACAGTACACGGCAACAGTAACATCGAGTACGGTCAGCAAATATCATCGACCTGGCAAAGACAACATCGAGGGCGAACATCGAACTTGGGACCCAACGTGCGAGTTGCTGAGTATGAAGATCGATTGTGTGAGGTGAACTGTAGCATAATTGAATTCAATAAAGTTAGTCTGATTTACAAAGTAGAGTAGTGTGGTTCGTAGATATTTTTTAAAAATATCCCCCGATCTACAAAAAGTTACAGAGCCAGATCGGCGTAGGTCAGGAAGGGCATCTGAGCCTACTCCCGCCCTGCTATCATAGCTGGTCGGTGGAGATGGAACGTACTGAAAGCCTGCCAAGGTTTTAGTGGGATGCAGACAACATATGCCGCATGAAACCTCGCCATTTCTCGTAAGTGTTAACCGACAGTACTGAGGGAGATGACATATGTGCCAGCCCGAAGTTATGGTACCGTAACGTGATTCCGTTAATCCGCCAGTTTCCATAATTGGGGTCTTACTGACATTAACCCCAATGCGCCGTGTGGCTCACCCTCTATAGTTCGTTTAGCCGTTAGGCTCCATTATCCGTTAAGGGGGAACTTAACGTTTCCAAGGTGCACCGCGGGGAGGTGAACTACACTGCACCTCTAGTATGATTGTTTGGCAAGTATAATCAAACCCTATGCCCAGGGAGTCGAGACATTTTCCTTAACGAAAAATTCCTTGAACAGACCGGGAGTCAAAGCCACCTCCATCATGGTGTTGCTTTGTAGCCGCGCATTTACCGACTGAGCTAAGGGAGGACCCGTGCGTTCTTTTAGAATCAACAAATTTTTATTCTGGCTGATACTGGTTGTATTTTGAGTCAAACTGTACTATTGTGGTACCCAACATAATTGTGGATATGATTAGTGAATTTGCAAGAAAGTTGTTATTGAAATTTTTTTCACAATTGTCAGTTGGGGAATAATTATCTGAAATGAATGTGATGGTCTGGCTAAACTATTTCTGATGAACAACATTTTTTTCTAATTTTAAAGGAAACGGGCTAAAAAGAAAACAGACATATGAACGACTAAAATATTTACCTGCACTTATTAATTCAGACAAAGCACCAAAAAATGAAAAAAGTGCCACTAAGCTATTAAGACCTGTGCCAACAAATAATGTGTGATCAGCATTAAAAAATTAGGAATGAGCAATAAAAGATGAGAAAAGATCTTCGGATAATCTAATTGTGAGCGGTAAATCTGTCAAATAAAGCAACAGCTATTAGTATATGTGCAATTAAATATGACTTAATTTCCGCCAAATGATGTAATTGGAGCACTAAACTGCTCGCATATGTCTTTGAATTTTATTGGATTTTCCCATAAAAATAGTAAAACGAGCAATAAATAACTGAATAACCACAATAAAAAAAACTCAAATGTCCTGAGTAGTAGATACAGCAACCCATCTTTAAATTAAAACATAATTTGATATCGTGAAAACTTTCCCATTATATAATCAAAAACATCATTTGAAAACTGAATAGGTTCCAGAGAGCAGAAAACAAATTCATGCATAAAATTGGAAATGAGCCATAAAAAGTTATGATGTGTTTCAGGACAAATTAAAAATTTCCATATGGAAGTGATTAAATGAGCAATGAATATTCAACAATGTGCAAAAGACAATGATATTTTTTTAAATGGACTAATGAACGTGTACATTCCAAATAAGAGTTGTTGAGCTTCTTCAACTCTACAAAAATTAACCTATGATAACTTTGAAATGGTCATCAAACCCTTATCAAATCACAACAGCAATCGAAAATTTAAACGAATACACATTGAAGAAATTCCACCCAAAATTTCAGTAGAAAATACCCAACGGGTAAAAAGTTACATCCATTCAAAAGTGGTGCAATTTGATTCCGTACAACCTTTATGGGGCAAATGCTCCGTCAGATTACACCGTTAAATATTGGTTTCGAGAGTTTCGTGGTGGCCGCAACTCCACTACCGATCAAGTCCGCAGCAGCTGACCCTCCGATGCGGTTACAGAGAACAATGTCAGAAAAGTTCATGAAATGATGTTGGCTGACCGGAAAGTGAAGGTGCTTGAGTTAGCAGATGCCACAAAGATTAGTACTGAGTGCACAAACCATATTTTGGGTGAGATTCTGCATATGAAAAAATTATCCTGCGGCCGCGTGCCACGCATGCTCACGCCTAACCAAAAACATGAAGCCGAGAGTACTTCGAAACATTGTTTGGAATTGCTGGTGCCGGATCGGAAGGACTTTTGGCGTCGATTGGTAACTGTTGGTGAGACCTGAATCCACTATCCAGACCAGCGAACAGAATGAGTGCCTGGCAATGGACTGAAGCCGACGCGATTGTTCCGAAGCGTCCTAGGGAGGCTCAATGGGTCGGAAAGATATTAACGTCGGTTCCATGCCATACTACAAGCCATAAAGAATAAAACCATCAACAGCGAGAATTACTGTGCATTATTGGAGCGATTGAAGTCACTGCAAAACGGTCGTACCTGAAGAGCAACACAAAGCACCGGCGCACAAGAGCATCATAACCACGGCTAAACCACGGACTTACAGTTTCCGCATCCACTGTTTCCACCCAATTAGGCTCCTTCGGACTATTAAGGAGTGTATCGAATATAAGCTATTCACATACATTTGCGTTGTACGCATGTATTTGTGATGGTTTTTTATGCTCTGAACACTGCATGCTGTGCGTTTGACTGTCAGCTTTCTTTAGTTTACTTGTTTGTGCGGTTCAAATTCTGCGTTTTCAAAATGTCGTGTATTGAAAAGGATGTGAAAATTAAGGTTCTGGACAAATGGCTAAGTGAGAAGGGTATTACTATGCGAAAATTGGCGAAGCGGTTTGGAATTCATCATGCGAGTGTTAAAACCATCATTAATAAGTTTGGGGAACACTATTCTTTGGATGAGCTACCAGGAAGAGGCAGAAAACCCGGTTCTTCCAACTCGAAACTGGAGCAGAAAGTGGTATCACTAATCATGAAGAACAAATCAATGTCAATACGTGATTTGGCCAAAAAAGCAGGAACGAGTGTCGGAATGATTCAGCGTATCAAGAGGCGAAACCACCTGAAGACCTACAAGAAGCAGAAAATCTCGAAACAAAGTGCAGAACAGAAGAAGCGAGCAGCAACAAGGGCCCGGAAATTGTATTCGCATCTTTTGCAGCGTCCGGATGCATGCGTTTTGATGGACGATAAGACCTACGTAAAGGAAAACTCAAAAACCCTTCCAGGTCCACAATACTTTACTGCCGTCGTTGGGGAGGATGTGAGCGTTGCGGACAGGTCGATTCAAGTGGAGAAATTCGGTCAAAAGGTACTGGTATGGCAAGCAATATGTTCCTGTGGTTTGAAGTCAACCATTTTTTACACTACCGGAACTATAAATGCGGAAATCTATCGATCTGAGTATCTCCAGAAAAGATTGTTGCCTTTATATAAGAAGCATAGTACACCTCCACTGTTTTGGCCGGATTTAGCGTCGGCTCACTATGCCAAAACCACTCTCAATTGGCTTGCGGAAAAGGGTATAGATTTCGTTGAGAAAAATATCAATCCACCAAATTGCCCTCAGCTTCGACCCATCGAACGTTACTGGGCAATCGTGAAGAGGGTCTTCAAGAAGACTGGTAAGGCAGCTGGGAACATGTAGGAGTTCAAAAAAATTTGGGCTCAAGCGTCCAAAAAATGCGATGCAACACTTGTCCGAAACTTGATGAAGAGCATTCGATCCAAAGTTCGAAAATTCGTGAAGGAATAACATAAATTTCATCCGGTCTTCATTATGTTCAAGTTTAACCTCGTACAATAAAGGATCAATTTTTTGTATGAATAAAATATCGGTTTTCAACATAATTTGAAAGAAAGTTTGTGGATAGCTTATTTTCGATACACTCCTTATCTGCTCCCAAACCTCAAATATTGAATCCTAGAGAGTTTGAGCTGTTAAGTGGATTACCTGTATCTAGAAATCAGAAGACAAATTAGTATTTTCCATTTGATTCCAACTACCTTTGCTTATTTTGACAGATACGCGTATTTCGTCTACAATGTGCAGACTTCTTCAGTGTCTCGTACTAATAACTCAACTGTTATTAGTACGAGACACTGAAGAAGTCTGCACATTGTAGACGAAATACGCGTATCTGTCAAGATAAGCAAAGGTAGTTGGTTATTAAATGGAAAACACTAATTTTTCTTTTCATTTCTAGTTACAGGTATTCCTCTAAACAGCTCAAACTCTCTAGGATTCAACATATAACATATTTATCCTTATTTGGTATTATTGTTTTAATTGTGTAATTTCTTCAAAAACCATTCTGAAGAATGCATTTGCCAAAATTTAAAAAACAAAAACAACAATGTCAGCGATAACTGACCGAGTTGCAGACTAATTAAAAAAGCGAATTTGAAAACATAATTATTATGACCGAGTGAACAACTTATACTGGTGGCCGAGTGAACAACTGAAACTGGTGCCGTTTGGTACCCATCTGAATACGGAGTATCCGAGTCAGTTCTACCAATGAGAATCCCAAATATGCCGGATATTACCAAGTTAAACATGTGTGATAAAGATCGCTTGTTAACATTTTTAAGTTACTTAATGTTCTGCTGCATCAATAATTTCAAAGTGGTATTTATCAAAATTACTTCGCAAAAGAAAACATAACATTAATAAGGAGGTACATTCAGTAAATAATCTTTGATTGTTGTTTTTTTTTACTTTTTTTGCTAGACAAATCAAACAGATAAATAATTACTGCATCCTACCGGTGCATCTCAGTAATTTTCCCCATTACTACATTACATTGAATGCTTCAAACGTCACAGTCCAAGCACTCCTTGTATCAACATCGTCCTCCTTGTTTTGAGCTCATTTACCCCCTTTCTCCACGCGGGCATGTTCGTTGTGCTCCTTTCGATTTCGTTTTATTACCTTTGCCTAATAAACAACTCCACCAACCGCGAACATCCACCTACCTACATACTATAGCATAGCAGTCATCACTGTGGCGCGCGAACGATCATCGTTCCACATTCGGTAACAAGTAAAACGATGACAACGAAAATGAGCGCGAAAACGACAACGCGATAGCGCCTCCACTATTATCTCATCCGTACGCCGCGCGGCCGTCTGCCTTGCACCATAAACCGAACGGCAGTCTATGAAAAGATCTTTAAAACAAAGAGAAAAAAACTGAGAGTTAAATGTGCAAGTACCAATAAACCTACTTGAACAGTCAAATAAAATACGGAAAATGAGCAATTGCCAAAATTACCAAGGAAAAAGCCGTCGTAATGACTTCAAAACTGCTACCTGAACATTATCATTCCATTATACCCATCATAACCATCCAACTTGACAACTCTTTGCGGATCTTAGTGCTTGTCATCAAATCGATACATTTCTCGATGTATTTCTCATTGACCAAGTTTTAATATTTTAGTTCTAATTGCTCATTTTCTATATTTTTGAAATTGCCAAAACTCGTATTTTTTATTTGCTTCCCTTGAAATTCACAACCACTATTATTCAAAATATTTATAAAAGTTTATTTAATTGGCTCATATCAAGTCGATGATGTGACTTTTTAGGTGTTGTTTACATTTTTCCTCTTGAGTAGAGAGATGAAGACGACGGAGCGAAGGTTCGTCGTTTCGCGGATACATAGCACCTTCGCTTCACTGCTGCTTGCCACCCACTGCCACAGCGAAGCGTTGAAATCACTTTCGATTTCATTTGGCGCGATCCTCTGCCCGGAACGGTTGTACTGATGTGATGGTGGCAACTTCGCGAGAGCGTTCGTAGGTTCTCCCTCTCTTTCACGGGCGATACAAGTGGTAGTAGGTCAGTTCTCGGATGGAAGAAAAACGAAGAAAACGCACTCCTAGCAAGGGGTGGTTGGAGAGGAACCTCTAGAGAAGGTAATCGTGCATCGCGATACCACACCGGGTACGGTTCGATCGGAAGGTGGTCTATGATGATCGCGAGCGGTGTTTTAGAGGCAACGGATCGCTATGTTCAGGAAGAGAGCTTCGAAACATTCCCAGCGAAAGGGAGAGTAGAGTGGGCTGAAATGTTAAGGGTTTATTGATACAGCAAATTTGAAGGAATCATTTAATTGTTAACCAACTGCTAGGTTTTGTTGACTCTAAGCTAAATGTGATTACATATGAGTCGTTTCACTGTTAGATAACGTCCTTCAGCAACATACGCTTTAAAATTGGGAGCGTCACAATAATGGTCAGCTTTTGAAAATCTTGAAAAAACACTAAATGAAAATTACTCAGAGTTTAAATGAAATTGTTATGTGGGTAATTTTTTCAGCTTTTTAATGGAGGAAAAAACACCAAAAGTTCAATAACTTCGAACAAGAAGAACAATGTTTGCCAATCAAATATCATCTCCTTTCGCTCCTGAAAAAAATGCTCTAAGGAACCGAAGAATATAAGGACGCACCTACGCTACATGTTTCATTTGCTCGGCTGTCTTCGAGCTGACAGGAGCGATGAGGAGCCAGTGTTAGACTGGCAGCTGCTGAGAAGGCAGCCATGCAGCCGGTTGCGGAGACAGTGAAGTGTAACAATCTTCTACCAAAGAAGACCGAGAAGCCTTAAATTGTTCGCGATCAAATCTATATACATATATAAAAATGGATTTCTGTCTGTCTGCATGATTCGAGAACTCATCAAGCAAATGGAACCAAATTTAGTATACGGAGGTTTTTGAAGACAAAAAATGGTTCTATGTTGATTTGAGACCCCTCCCTTTTCTGAAAGAGGGGGATCCCATACAAATGAAACGCAAATCCTTGCATAACTCGAGAAATAATCAGGGAAAGGGAACCAAATTTGGCATGTGGAAGTTTTTTAAGGAGAGAAATGTTTCAATGGTGCTTTGAGACTCTTCCGCCATATGAGGAGGGGGAGGGGGCTGTCTAACAAATGGAACACAAATTTCTGCATAACTCGAGAACTAATAAAGCAAATGGGACCAAATTTGGAATGTGGAGGTTTCTGAAGAAGATACATGTTTCTACGATGGTTTGGATCCTTCGCCTTCTGGAAGGGAGCAGAGGGGCTTCAATACAAATGAAACACAAATTTCTGCATTACTCGGGAACTAATCAAGCAAGTGGAACCAAATTTGGAATGGACGAGTTATTGGCATTACATGTTTTTATGGTGGTTCAAAGCCCCTTCTCCCTCAAAATAGTAGGGCTCTCATACAAATGAAACACAAATTTCAACCAAATATGAGAACTATGCCTACTGCTTTGCAAATTAGTATTCAGTGGTTTTTGGGTCCGGGAAAGCATCTTATGATAGTTCAAAACCCCTTCCGCCTCTAGCAAGGGGGGCTCCCAAGCAAATGAAAAACAAATTCCTGCATAACACGTGAACTAATCAAGCAAATAGAACCAAAATTGGTATGGGTGAGTTTTTGAAGGCAAGAAATGTTGTTATGGTGGTTTGAAGCCCCTTTACCCCTGGAAAAAGGGGCCTCCATAAAAATGAAACACGAATTTAAGCCAAACATGAGAATTATCCCTACTGCTATGCTAATTTGTATGTAGGAGTACTTACGTCCGGGAGAGCATCTAATGATAGTTCAAGACCCCTCCCGCCTCTAGAAAGGACCCCCCCATGCAAATGAAACGAAATTTGGCATGGGCGAGTTTTTGAAGGCAAGAAATGTTTTTATGGTAATTTGAGACCTCTCCTCACTCTGGAAAGGGGGGCTCCCATACATATGAAACACAAATTTAAACCAAACATGAGAACTATCCCTACCGCTATGCAAATTTGTATGCAGGGGTTTTTGGGTCCGGGAAAGGATCTTATGATAGTTCGACACTTAGATCTTATGATAGTTCGCGAAGTTTAGAAAGGGAGGCTCCAATGCAAATGAAAAACTATTTTCTGAATAACTCAAGAACTAATCAAACATATGTATATATAGATGTGTAGATACTAGTATGTGTTATTATATGATGCATGTTTTTAACAAGCTCTAGCATATTTTCATTAATAGAAATGTTGACGACTCTCTCGACCACTCAACCGTTAATTCCTTCATTATATTTTCCATTAAATGACGTAATATGACCTTAAAATTTCAGTACACGATCATCAACTACTATTTGAGCGGTTCAGAGGAACACAGCTGTTCATCATTATTAATTGCATATCATAAATATAATATTATGGAAGAAGTAATAAAATAATTAATAAAATTTTAATTGCTTCAGATTGGTGATCCGGCCGGTATAATTATTTTATTACATTATATCAAATAATAATCAAAATTAATAAATGCTCTTCATTCCAGAAGGTTACATATCTATATGTTGATTAAATACGTAATAATATAATATTGTGAATCATAGAGGGTTTTGAGCTGTTTAGTGGAATACCTGTAACTAGAAATTAGAAGAAGAATTAGTATCTTCCATTTAATTCCAACTACCTTTGCTTATCTTCGACAGATACGCGTATTTCGTCTACAATGTGCAGACTTCTTCAGTGTCTCGTACAGTCGAGTTATTAGTACGAGACACTGAAGAAGTCTGCACATTGTAGACGAAATACGCGTATCTGTCGAAGATAAGCAAAGGTAGTTGGAATTAAATGGAAGATACTAATTCTTCTTCTAATTTCTAGATAATATTGTGGTTTTATATACAATTGAATGCTTTATTGATATTTATACCTCAATGAATAACAAGATGACCTTCACATTCCAGAGATACAGTCATCTATCAGTGATACAAAGTGGTACGAAGCTGCATATTATTATTACTGCTTTAATATTATTATTTCAGCAGGTTAATTAATTTAGTTTAACATGGTTATCATAGGCTCGTGAACTCCAACTATTACATAATTTTACTAAATATCCTTATATAATTTTTGCTCTACTATATATTCATATATAACATATTATTATTACATTACATCTATATTTATATAAATATAATAAATACTGGGTTGGGAGGGAGCACCAGGGTATCATTCAAGCTGAAACTGGACGATGGTTTGATTGACTGCCTGAGTCTAGGAGGGAACAAACAGTATCATTTCTTATCCTACCGATTCGAGTGTGGTGCTGCGAGTTCTACTCCAACAGTTTCAGGGAGAGTGACGCGCCCTTCTTAACAAGCCATCCTGTAGAAAGCTTAATGAGTATTGCGAATTGTGTTATTCGATTTGTTGGATCATATCGTTGGAAGGAGATTCTTAATTTCCCGTGGATTTCGTGTAAGTGTCTCTGCTTACGGGTCCACCCCTCCGTTTTTGGCCCTTCATACAGTGATAGTGCGAATTCAGATCGGTGGCCCAATTTGATCTTGCTATTAAGTGGAGCTGCATCCAAGCCAAGGGCTAGAGGGGATGGTGGCTACCATACATACATACATACATACAACTCAAGAACTAATCAAACAAATGGAACCAAATATGGCATGTGGAGGTTTCTGTAGGCAAGGAATGTTTCTACGGTGGTTTGAGACCCCCTCCTCTTTGGAAGAAGGAGCTCTCATACAAATGAAACACGAATTTGAGCCAAACATGAGAATTATCCCAACAGGTATGACTATTTTTATGCAGGGATTTTTGGAGTCGGGGAAGATTCTTTCGAGACACCTCCCGCATCTGGAAGGGGTGCTCCCACACCAATGAAACACAAATATCTACATAACTCGAGAACTAATCAAGCAAATGGAAACCAATTCTATGGAAATTTTTCTATGGAAATTTGAGACTCCTCCCCTCTATGGAAGGGGTGGGCTCTCATGAAAATTAGACACAAAAAACCACCCAAACATGAAAATCATACCTTCTGTTATGAAAACTTATATGTAGGGGTTGTTGAGGCCGGAGAAGGTTCTTATGATGATTCGAAGCTCCTTCCCCGCCTGGAAGGGGAGTCTGCAAAACTTGAGTACTAATCAAGTTTTTTGGATTTTTTCTGTGGTGGTTCGGAGACGCCTTCCCTCTGGATGGGTGGGGGGGGGGGGCTCTCAAACAAATGAAACGGAAATTTGAACCAAACATAAGAATTATCCATGCAACTAAAACACAAAATGTGCATTTCTCGGGTCAGAAGTACATTCTGATAGAAGTTTGAAACCCTTCTCAGTCAAGAATGGGTTGAGCTACTCTCAGCGCTTCATTATGCACACGACGTTATTCTAAGGTTTTGCAAGAGAAAATTACGTCCATACTGACAGGATACGGCTTCGTTTGAAGACACATGTGTTGTCTATGAAATGCTTCTATGCCAAAAGCAAAACCGGTGGAAACTACCGATCCAAGGGTTAAATTGAAAACACAAACCTTTTTTTTTGCAGAAATTACACACATTAGCAATTGAAACTAATGTTACCAGATTTATTCAGAAAAAAAACCATAAACGCGCAAGCTCTATTCAATTCTCACTCATTTAATTGCATGCGTTGCAAGCAGGGTTGCCATTAGTTTTTGAAAAATATCTGGTAGGTCACAAATAAAAAATCTGACAAAATCTGGCAATACACGAATATGTAAAAATCGGGACTAACAATTGAAAAGGGATATTTTACAAATGTTGATAGGCTCTTTACAAATGTTGTCCCAAAATGAGTCATATTTTGTAACAGACAAGCGTGGAATTACACTATTTGACCAATGCCAAATGTTTGGCGGATTCCCTATTCGCACAAAATAGTTACGCTAAATCGTTTTCAGTGGACGAGAACTGCAGTCACGCAAATCAATTAACGCTTTAGTGGAGTGGGATTGAACGACGCTCTTTTTTAATCTGTTCTAATTTCAAAAAGTCTGGCACTATGCAGGGTTTCTCTTTTTGTCTTTTTGTCGATAAAAAGTCTGACATAATGACACCCCTGGTGACCACATACAATTGCTTTGCGCACTTGCTCTTTTTTGGACGCCATCTAAAAGCTAAATAAAATGATTTTACACAATGAACAGACATACGTTCATCAGTCTGCAAAATATTTCACGCGTTGATGAAGTCTTTCTAGAGATATACGTATTTAGGGGTGTCTAGATTTTGTCACGAGCAAGGCTTAAGATGTTAAGATAATATAACACAAGATTGATACCATCAACAACAAAAATACAGACCCTGAACATTATATTACCCGATAAAGATAATGGGCTCAAGCTGGTTGATGACAGCCTTGGTAAAAGCACCAGACCGTTCTGCACGAGAGCCGAACTTGACTGCAAACACACCACCATGAGGTTGTAATCCACCACTTTAGTTTCGTGCTTATAGATGAACCCGTAACGCAAAGGCCACGACACGAGTGTACATGCTCGTGTATTGCTTTTGACACCGTGTTTGATTTTTGAAAAAATACACGAGCCCAATGGTTACGAGCAAAAGAAAGCTCTCAACATACACTCAGTATGACATTGGTTGCCACGGATAGAGCAATGCTCGTCGGATGATTCTAAAAATTTGATAATTGGCTTATTGGTTTGTTTTCTTGGCTGTTGGGTGACGGGCGCATACATTGATTGCGTTTGACTAGCACGGCTCGGTTAGACAGGAAATAAATAAACCACGCGTGTATTCCGCAATCGGAAACAATCGGAAACACTCGGATGTGGTGTTTGCCGAAACATCAATCACGGTGTCCGAAGCCAAACCACGAGCACTGAAACTGGTGTTTGTACCCACCGCGTTGGGTGTTGGTTTGGAGGCACGAAGTCAAAGTGGCAAATATAATGCACGCGCTAGCGTTGTAAAAATAGCTCGACGTGCATTGTAGTGTTTGGACATGGCTTGACTCGATGATATAAAAAAAAACTACAGCCAGCACAACCATAACCCTTCCATCATACCAACATTAAATCCAAACGTCCCAAATAATAGATGGTTCTACATACTTAATCACTTACTAATGATAACCCAACGTCTCATTAGAACAGTACCTGTGTTGCAATGTTCCACCACGCAACAAACGAAACTAATCAAACGTTTTAACGTAGTTTAAGTCAACCGGTTGTGTTATGCACAAGCCCCCTAGTGTTTTGTTGTTTTTTTTTTAATTATTTATTTTCCGTCGGCCTATTTCCTCACATGGTGACAATCACCGGCGCCAAGGAGACGACTCCACCACCTGGACCCTACCTAACGACTCATCACTATGAGCCGGGACCAACGGCTTTACTTCCCTTCCGAAGGAAGACGTGACCAAGATTTTTTCGCCTCAGAAAAACCACCGACATCGACTGGGATTGAACCCAGACCCACTGGGGTGCCAGTAGCAATCACGCTTACCACTGCACCACCAACGCCGGCGAGTGTTTTGTTGTTGTTCAAAACACATAAAAAACACATACCCATTTGAGAAAATTATTTTGAGCCATAAGTATACTTGACCAAGTGAAAAAAAACATGCTTTTCCAATAACGAAAACAGTCACAAAGTTTGATCCAAATTTCAACAGACGCATAACGTTTCCCCTCGTTCAATTGAAAAGCTAGCATAAACAACAAAATACAATCTTTCATACAATAGAACTGATTTAGGTGACATCTAACTGCAATTAGCATGAAATATTCCATGAATTTATGCCTAATTTAGCATGCCATTTATGAGCCTAAAATGGACGAAAATTGTTCACGCTAATTTTATCAAAGCGATTGTAGAAGTGCGCTCTTGCGTTAAATAGTTTTGCTATCTCCAGCACGGTTATTCGTTGGTTAATTTACGCACTTTCTGTAAAAGGTACCAACAAGAATTCACGTAATGGCGCACTTTTATAAGCGTTTTTACTGCAATCAGCGCGAGAGAGATGTTCGTGCAATGCACAATACATGTTTCTTTTAATTGACGTTCACTAATTCGGCATTAAAATGACACACAAAAGTTCGGCCTTGCCTGCGTAGAACGGCACTTCTAGTACGGATTTCCTTCCATTTCATCTAAGAACAATTCATCCCAAAATTACAACTCCACTCATGCACACCCATTCATTGAGCACTTTCACCTACAAGCATAAAATACATACCGCCTATTCCGGTTGCAATTTTGTGAATTGATCCAACACCGAACGCGCAAAGCAGCTAGCCAGTTCCATGAGACCTCTATTTGCGCTTGTAAACCATGCAGCATACCTCGCGGCATGCGCTCGCGACAAGACCTGTGTGCAACTTTTATGAGAGCCACCACTCGGCGACGAACCCCAAATTGTCAAGCAATCTCGATTTGCTATTTCCCGTGCTGTGCGTACAATGCAGAGCTCTTGCCGAGCACTCTTTAGTTGCCGTTTACCCACGGTCGGATTCGGTCGGATTTCAGCAAGCGCAGCGCTTAAATCCCAGTGTTCGTGGGCTGCAGTGTGTGCCTCAACCAAGCCAAACCCCCACAGCCTTTGGTTGGCACATGCACATGGTTGGTGCTGACGGTCCTTCTCGCGTTTTCCGTTTATGTTTGTTTATTTGTCTGTGAAGTTGCGCGCGCCTGCGTGAGAATTTCGAACATTGCACGTCTCCACTAGCGTTGTTAACACGCGATCGTGTGTGAAAAAATTTCAGCTACTGTACGAGCGGAGTTTCCCCTTTGGGTGTACTTCATGTTGGATTTTTGTGTTGCCTTATGAAAAAGTCCTCTGTGCCTTAGACCTCCGTTTTTGTGGGTACCCGCGAGTGCAATTAATCGTTTGTTTTTTTCTTCACGCGCGCGTGTTTTCATACTCCGTTACCGCTTGATTGATCAATTAATTTCCACACTGATCGATCTCACTAGTGCGGCAGTGAATTTTCAACATACTTCCTCTCTGTGAAGCAACTGTTTGTGTTTACTCCATTTGATTTCTGTATGTGTTATTATTTTTCAGCAACAGTCTTGTCCTTGAAAGTGTTTTCAATTGAATATTCAGGAATTTGTAGCAAAATAGCATTGACTGTCTCTTTTGCCCAAGTGTTCTTTTGTAATAGTGCAAACGATTGAAAATGGTGAACAAACAATACAACGTCCATAATCCGAAGTTGTACAAGTCCAAGAGTGGACAAAACTCACCACCGCCGATGCGGAACTTGTCGGAGGTGTCCAACCAGCCGAATCCTCCAGATGTAAGCGGCTCGATGGAGAACAATTTGAACCACAGTACCGAACATCATCATATCCATCTTCACCAGTCTCGCCAGCATAGCCAGAATCATAGTCAGAACAATTTGGACATGGTGGATGTTCGCCGTCGAACCGGGGGCTCTAACACCCCATCAGAGGAGGATTTCGGCGAAGATGGTGTCTATGGTCGAAACATCACATACTACAGTGAAACCGCCCAGCTTGGTGGTGCCGGTTGTGAAAGCCCAACAGATGCGGGACATAACGAGCGTCTCAATGTGAAGGATTTGACCATAAATGACATTGGCCGATTTCAGTACATCTTACAAATGGATCGAGAAGTGGTAAGTGTGTATTCGCCCCTCATATAGAAAGCGCACCGCCTTTCCTTCCTCCTTTCGAGTGAGCGTCTCTGCACAGTGATGTTATTCGATTTAATTGAATCAAGCATGGAAGGAGAGGCGCGAAGAGCAAGGAAAGTGTACCTTGAAGATCGGGTTGATCTTGATTTTACAGAATTACGGCTTGCTTGCGGTTTGGGGTTGAGAGAATTGAAACTATTTTGAGGGACATTTCTCATGATGCAAGCGAAACGGTACAAGGTTAATTGCAGGTGTGCGTGGTAGAAGCATAACCAAATTTTAATTTCCTATATTCTATGTTTTGTAAGGGCGTCATTAAGAAGAAGAATCATTATCGTTGAGCAATGAAATTTACATTGATTGGTGAAACGTATGAGTGTGTGTCATTATGCATCATGGGCAGGTCATTTAACGTATGAATAATAAATAGATAAATGCTCACGGTCCATATTTGTTGTTGTTGGCAAATGATGCCGTAACATTTAGAGCATTTGCATATCAAAATATACTGGCGTTGTATTTTCATTTCCTCAACAAGACATGGACATTGAAAATTCTTCGATGGATTCCATGCATCACGTACCACAGAATGCATTAAAAGTTCTTCAAGGCGGAAGACTTGACTAATACTGTTTTCCAGAGTTCATTTCGGAATTAACACCCTTCTTCTGGTTTACGGCCGAATGCGTCATTCTTTCGAACGAGTTCAAAAGAGGCATTCTTGTTTTCGTTCAAGCCCGTTCATACGAATCCCTTTTCGAACATAAACTGTGTTGGTGTTACCTAATGAACTTGAACGTTTTTTGTACAAACCATTGGATGGGCCCATATGGATTTGACATTGCTCGGTTACTGGCGGTGACAAATCAATGTAAATAATCTTGTTTTGATGAAACAAATCGGCGCCAACTTTTGATTAGAGCTAATCTGCTTTTGTAAACAAACACTTTGTCTTCTAATTTATCGGAAGTCGAATACAATTTCTTTAAATTGAATAAATCAGCGAATAAAAATAAAGCGCCTCTTCCTTAAAGCGTGCTTAATTTGTATTTGTGACCTTTAGTTCAAGAGAAAATGACTACGAAATCCATTGTTTACAAAAGCAGATTCGCTCTAATCTAGTGTTGGCGCTGAAATGGTTTAAAAAAAACTTATTGGCAGACGACTCATCTGATCAAAATGTCGTCTTGGAAAAAGTTGTAGAAAATAAAGTGTTCTTCAAGAAAAAAAAAATACACTGAAACTAAAAAATTCTTAAATTCATGCTAAAAAAAAACAAAAAACGTTGAATTTTTCAGAGGTAACCCCTTCGATCCTATCTTTTTTTTCAAGCTGAAGTTATGCCCTCAAAGCTGGTGAAGAGTTTTAGATGGTCACCTCTTTAATTTTTTTTATTTTTGGTTTTTAAATATACACCTTTTTGAATAAAAAAAAAATTGACATTTTTTGAAGCTTTTATTTTTAAATTTTTATTTTTGAACTCAATACTTTTTATATGCTTTAACAATTTTGGTTGTTTCCAAAACCAAATTCCAAAAAAAAAAAAAAATTGTAGTTTCAACAAGTTATATTTTTGTGCTGAAAAATAATTCCAATCAATTTAAAAAAAAGTTTGTAGAATTTAAAAACCAACAACTCCGTTATAATAACTGTCTTACAGTTGTCAGTGTCATGAATATTTCCGCATGCGCCAGTTTCGTAGCCTCAATTTCTACGCTTTATTCGAAAAGCAAAGTGGACTCGCCGGAGGAAATGTTATTTGAAGAGGTTGAGGAAGTGTGAATTGCTTTCTTGGTAAGAAATTGAGCATTTGTAATGAAATGCGTATTTTAATTACTATTTTCTAATCACAGAAATATTGAAGGTTATCGAATGAAAGAAAATAGAAATGCATGTACGGAATAAATTCTTGTGGAGAACGACAAGTATGAACCTAGAAAAATCTAACTTTTTCAAATTAAAGCTTTTTCATTCAAAATTAAAGGGATTTCCATCGTTATCGTCAATCATTGGACAAGCTCATAACCTATCTGCAGCTTGACCGTTTGTTATTTCATATTTTTATTGAATAAAAATTATATAAAATCGAAATCATTGTAATTATTTCGAAATAAAAATTAATCTGGTTGAATTGACAATTAAAATATTTAAAACAAAAGTAATGTTCTTCATGTATAAAACATGAATTGAAGCGACAACATTTTTTTTAGTTTCAAAGAAATAAATTGTTGGCAGCAACTGTTTTTTTTTGTTTTAAAATAATTTGTATTGTTAATTCAACAAAATATATTTTTCTTTGCTTTTTTGACATATTTTGAAAACAGCAATATTCTATGTTCAATAAAGATTTATTAATGTATTCAACAATAAATATTATAAGCCGGGGAATAATAATTGTTTTTGCTGTTTTCAATACAGAATATCATTTATATTAAAAAACTTTTCGCTGCGTGTATGTAAACATTTTGAAAATTATAAATTATTTTTTTTTTATCAAAATATACCGTCAATAGATTTCATGCATCGTTTTTAATTAAAAGTGTATATTTTTTTTTTATTTTATGTATTTAAATATATATGGTATTTTTTGAAAATATTGAAAATGATAATATTTGTATTAAAATATATAAATAACAGATTTTATGCATAATTTTTAATTGAAAAACATGCAAAAACTTTTTTCGCAAGCCTAGCCGTTCTCAAGTTATTACGAATTTTAATAACAGAAATTTATGCTTTTGCAATTCTGTGGCCCATTTTGATTGTTAGTCGTGATGTCCACTACAAAGTGTATTTTTTATAATAGATTATCAAAAAACAGGCAATTTATTATCAGAAACGGGAGCAGTCAACCTTACCCGTTTCTGTTTCGACGCGATGGAAAAGAATCAAGTTGATGCTTTTGGATATGGATGTGTTTCGGATAGCTTTGTTTAGGGGGACAAGAAGCAGTATTTCATACCATGTTGTTGTTTTTTTTTCAATTTTCATTAAATTTATTACATTTCAGATCAATTTAATACATAAAATATTTTGGGTTCATCATTAGAATCAGAAAATACCTTAGCTGCAATTTGGTTGTTTGAAACTGGAATGTAAGAATAATATTTTTGAGTTTCAGGAATTGGTTTTGCTTTGTTGAAAATCGGATCAAATTCCTTTTCGGCCTCTTTGTATTCATCCATGAAAACATAGCAAAATTTCATTTGTGTGAGTGTGTGTGTGTGTGTGTGTGTGTGTGTGTGTGTGTGTGTGTGTGTGTGTGTGTGTGTGTGTGTGTGTGTGTGTGTGTGCAATCTAACACTCATTGGCCGGCAATGGAAAAATATGGAAGAAATCTGCTTACATCAATCCCTCAAGTGATCATTGGAAGCAGCTCTACTGCTGATCCAACAACCCATTTCAGAATGTTTGGAGAGTCACACCCATTCCAAGGTTACTTTCACATACAATAAGCCCCGCATGTAAACATTACCGATATCATTTAGGTAAGGGCACTGCAACACACTTCTAGATTTGGAAATGTTGAATTTCCAAACCAGGCACGTATTTGGTATTATTTAAAAATAAGGTTATTGTTATATTGTTATAGTCAGATACATCTCACCCATGGCCGCTTCCTGCACTCGTGACAAAATAAGCGCAAAAATTGACGTTGCCAAACCGCCGGTTAGATATGCAACCTACACAACTACGTGGAGAACGCATCTGAAATTATGTGGCAACCTTTCACGCACGCATGCGCATTGTCTTCGTTTGCTGCTTCTGACAAGCAAATGGCCGTTTTCTACATGCACTGGTCTTTTTTTTTTCAATCCACACTGCCAATAATCAAATCCCCGCTATGAGGCGACTCTATAACAAACTTCAAAACTGCAAATAATTATTGATTCACTCGCGACAAAGCGAACAAATACTCAAACTTAATCATTTATGTCCGGATGTCACAATACTACCACTACTAAACAAAACTAAGCTGATGTAACTCTTCCTCCGGGTGCGGGGGCGATTTCACTGTTATTTAGAGTTAAATTACGAATTATTGTTTGATTTTTGTTCGCGCAAACGACGTAGCAAAAACAAAACATGTCAGTAGAAGCACGGCTTGCTGCTTTTTTTTAATTGACTTATTTTTTATATAGGTATGGTATATTAATGTATCAATCTTTTTCAAAAAAAAAGGAAACAAACTTTTCTGATGGTGAAGTCTTTAATTCAATACTACACCTATCAGTCGTAATCCACTGTTCAAATGGCACTTCTATAATTTAATTCTCTCACATTTTTTTCTAAAATTGCTGTTGCTGATTTTTTTTTTCTAAAAGAACATTTAATGACCTACAACTTCTGATCAGAATAATCGTTTCCATGTTATGATTTTTTTTTAAATATAAAATTCATATTTTACATAAGTCCGTGTAGAAAATTTGATGACCAAATCACAGTCGCGTTCTATTATGACGTAAAAATCGATGATGTTTTGAAGAATTCTCAATTGTCGTTTTCTCATACGATGAGATTATCAGGTGTATTTTGGTAAACACCGAATGAGATTTTTAATTGAAAATGACATTTGCCAGTCCTGTGATGCATGGTGGATTTTAGTTGAAGTCCCAATTTTCACTAGAAGTAGAACTCATTACATGCAGAAGTGTAGATAATTTGGTACTGGACACTCTTATTATTGCATGAAATAAATCATTGTATCATATTAATGCTTTTTCACGACAACCAATAACACTAGTTTACAGCATTTATGAACTCGGTAAGCTAATCATCATTTCTAATGTGAAATTTTATGCAAAATTAAAAAATGCCGTCAAAAACAAAAATTAATGTAGAACAGTTTTCGAGATATGGATAAAAGTTGATTTTCTTAAAAATGAACAAAAACACATTTACATAAAATGGAATATCTCCAACGAGTGTGATTCAATTTAAAATATTTTGTCAGCTTCTGACATTGCAATATTCTAGGAGTAATAATTTTGACGCAATTTATAAGTATATATAATTCCAGTTTATCATTCCCAAACACCACCTAAATGTTAACTTTATAGTGCTTATACATTTATTGTTTGCTCTCTATTCCTTAGACTTGGCCAAAATGAATACGTTGCGTTTACGTTGGCATGTTTTTGAACATTTATCAAAGCTCTTTTAAAGAAATGTGAGTTATAGTCAAAGAAACACAAACATATCCATGTGCTTTTTGAAGGTATCTGAAGCAAAGTCATACATATAACAATAAGTACAGTCAACTTCTTTCAAGTTTCGTCTTTGATCAATATCTGGTGACATATTGTCAAATGTGATCGTGTACAAATGGTGCTCTTAATTAACTACATGGGCTATTTTTTTTGTCGGGGCGTAGAACCACTGCGTCCACTGAGTTGACCTTTTGTTGTATACCCCTGTTTACTATTCTAATTCGCATCTTAAAGCTGGATCACCATTTGTCAAGTGATCAGCCTAAGACACGTCTCAGGCAAAATTGAGTTTATAAAACCCACCACCTTTCCAGGATTTGCAGTCAAAATTTCTTTAGGTTGCATATAGCCACTGTACAGAAATTAAAGTCTGCTCTTGTACAAAGCATCACAATTGCAAAGCAGATGTTCCGAGGTTCCACGTTCCATGTTACAGAAACGACAGATATCATTCTGAACCCGGCCAATGTTCTTCGAATGATATCTACCCGGACAATGTCCGATTACTAAGCCAGTATAGGTACAAAGAACTCTCTTTTTAAGCTCCAGAAACTGGACTTACCCCAAGGCTTATATTTAAGTCCCTTACTTTAGTTTCATGTTATAGATATTGATAACTGCTTGGAAAATAGATGCATGCTAAGACAACTTGCAGACAACTTACAGACGATCTTCTTTAGGGGTCCACAGCGGAAGACCATAGCAAAATTCCCTAGATAATCTGTCCATCAGAGCCAGAAATATGGAGATCGAGTTCTTACCGCAAAAACCGAATTGGTATTGTTTATTTAAAACCGGTTCCCAGCCCAACTGCGTCTCAAGCTGCTTGGAGGAGACATTAACCAATCTTTGACCTTCAAATACCTTGGAGTCATGTTTTATTCAAAATGCACTTGGAGTACTCACTTTGCGTATTTAAATCAGATATGTCAACAGAGGATCAATTTTCTAAGATCAATTTCCGGGACATGGTGGGGTGCTCAAACCACCTGATATTCTTTCAGTTCTCAAATATGATTCTTTTTGCTTGCTCTTGGCAAGAAACAGCCACCTCATTAAATTGAAACGCATTCAATATCGTTGTGTACGTATTGCCCTTGGCTGTATGCATTCAACGCATAATGTGAGCCTGGAGGTTCTGACAGAAGTAAAACCTTTACAGAACCGCTTCTGGGAGCTCTCATAAAGAATACTGATCAAATGTGGAATCAGTAGCAACCTAGTAATTAAAAACTTCGAAGAAATGCTCGAATTGAGTACCCAGGCTAGATTCTTACGAATCTATATTAACTTAATGTCCTCCGATATAAGTTTTCTATACTATAACTCTCATAATTTACGCTTCTCTTATCACAATTCGTCCATTGATTATGATGTCTCCATGAAACAGGTTCTTCAAGAAGTTCCAGGTCTACTTCGACCTATTTTAATTCCCTAAATTTTTATCAAAAAGTACCAACATGTCAATTGCAATAAAAAAAATTGCACTGTCTACAATGAATACTCATCTGCCTTTCGTTAACTTCAGGAACCTTGTTTTGAATTTGTTGCTGAACTGGCATCAATCAATTTCGCATTGGGGATAGTTTTCGGCATGCCCATAGACCATTATTTCATCTTCTCGGATAGTCTCAGTTCTTTTGAGGCCTTCCAGTCGATGAAAACGGATAGGCACTCATCTTACTTTCTTTCAAATATAAGGGAGCAGATACGCGCGTTGGTCGAAAGATCATTTAAGATTACTTTTGCATGGGTTTCCTCACATTGCTCAATTCCAGTTCAATGAGAAGGCGGACTAAAAGTGGGCGAACAAGCAGGCGAGATTTTTTGATAAAAGAATTTCACATTGTGATTTTTTCCCATTAGTACGTCAGAGTTGTCTTCAAAGTTGGCAAAACGATTGGACAAGAAATTCTCTTGGGCGGTGGTTAAATTCCAATATTCCAAATGTTTCGTCGAGACCGTGGTTCAAAGGTCTGGATGGATAAGTCTGCGCTTCATTTGTGTGATGTCAAGGCTTATGTTCAACCGCACATCTCTACAGAATTAACCTCATCGACAGCACTATATGTAGGTGCGGAAACGGTTATGGCAATCCTTCCACGAGGTAAGAGATATTTTGGGAATGCGTGATCTTCCGTACACACAAGTGACTTACGAATTCCTTTGTTTGTCTGATCTAAAAGTGTAATGTCATCACCCCTCTCCCCTCCACTCTAGTAAATTCCCTGCCATTGTGTCCCAGTTACACTATCCTTTTGTTTCCGTGCTATTTGTACCTGCCCAGCAAACAGTGGTCACCCATCTGCGGCATAGTTTCTGAGCGGGACTACAGGGATCGAGGATTTGGTAGATGTCACAACCATGAGCAGCAAATCATATTTTAAATAAGTTACCAGCCTAGCCCCTTCCAAAGATAATGTGACCCATTAACCTCGAGTTAGCCACGAGTAATTGGCTCCCCACTATTACTAATATCGAAAAATAAAATTTTGTTAACAATATTGAATATCGGCTCCGTAAAGTGTTACACATACCTGAGCCTAACAAATGAACCAACTTTTTTAAAAAAAAAATGTGCATTTTTCCCAACGCTTTCGGGGGTCAATTGGGGGAAATGGAATCCCAGCTAACATCAATGCTGAACAAATGTTTTTTCAAACAAATTTAAAGAAACATTTTCTTCTAGAAAGCTGAATAACTTCTCCACATTTATTTGAACAAGCGGTTATTTGATAGTGGTGTTTGTTGAGAGGTGCAAACATCGGAACAGTTCATAAAGCGATTTGAAAGTGTAGTAAAGAGCCTTCCTTTCAGGACAAGAAAAAATCTGGACGTAAACCGGGCCCTGTGGACCAAAACCTGGACCGGAAAATCACGCAAGTTTTCGCCCGTAAAAAGGGTACATCCGTTCAAGATTTGGCCAAAAAGCTTGGAACTTCGAAGAGTAACGTCGAACAAGCAATTACACGAAATGGACTTCCAAGAGGCAGAAGAAGCCAAAACGAAATGAATATCAAGCAACATCTGTCAAACCAAGGTGCCGTACATTATACGATAAACTGTTGTGTGGAAAATCGGCATGCGTAATTGTGGATGATGGATCCTTCGTGAAATTTGATTATAAGACGCTTTCGGGTGACCAATTCTGCATGGTCCGTGCTGGTCAAATTATTGACGATGCCGATATGAGAATTTATACCGAAAAAATTGAAAAAAAAAGCAATGGTATTGTACTCAATTTATGAGTGTGGAATGCTTTTAAATCCGTTTGTAGCGACCGATACGATAACTGCTGATGTTTACGTTAGGGAATACTTGAAGCGGCGCCTGTTCTCCATGATGCGGAATCATAATAATCCAGTACTGTTTTGCCCTGATTTGTCACAATTAAATTCTATAGTCATTGTAGAAAAGTTTACGCTTACTTGTCAGTTCATTCCCTCCATTTGTCTAATACTAATCTCTAAGTCATTTGATCACTTCAAAGTCTTACATGCGTGCAATTTCCTAGCAATAATTATTTGAGTAAAACGACTACGTCAGTGCACCAGAAGAAGGAAATGATCCAACTCCAACTCTGAGGGAAGTTAAGGATGCCATACACCAGCAGAAAAACAACAAAACAGCTAGTCAAGATGGTATCGCAGCTGAACTCATCAAGATGGGCCCAGAAAAGTTGGCCACCTGCTTGCAACGGATGATAGCCAGGATCAGGGAAACAGAAAAGCTACCGGAAGAGTGGAAAGAAGGGGTTATCTGCCCCATACATAAAAAAGGCGATCATTTGGAACTTCATTGCCGGCTTCATTGACGGCCGATCGACAACGGACCAGATCTTCACCGTAAGGCAAATCCTCCAGAAATGCCGTAAATACCAGGTCCCAACGCATCACCTGTTCATCGACTTCATGGCGGCATACGACAGTATCGACCGCACAGAGCTATGGAAAATTATGGACGAAAACGGCTTTCCGGGGAAGCTGACCAGACTCATCAAAGCAACGATGAACGGTGTGCAAAACTGCGTAAGGGTTTCGGGTGAACTATCCAGTTCATTCGAATCTCATCGGGGACTGCGACAAGGCGACGGACTCTCATGCGTAATATTCAACATCGCTCTGGAAGGTGTAATGCGATGAGCCGGGGTACGATTTTCACGAAATCTGGTCAATTTTGTGTGCTTTGCGGACGACATGGACATTATCGCAAGAACATTGGAACGGTGGCAGAGCTGTACACCCGCTTGAAACGCGAAGCAGCAAAGGTCGGACTGGTGGTGAATGCGTCGAAAACAAAGTACATGCTGGTAGGCGGAACCGAACCCGACCGGATCCACCTAGGAAGTAATGTCATGATAGTCGGGGATACCTTCGAGGTGGTGGAGGAATTTGACCACCTCGGATCCTTACTCACGGCGGACAATAATACACTCAGTAGCAAAAAAAAAGCCGAGCAAAATTTTGTTTGCAAAAAACTCCATGTTCAACCTCCTGTAACTTTAGCAATTATCAATATTTTTGGCTGAAAATTTAACAACATTATGAACAATGTATATACCTTAAGTGATCAAAATATCATGTTGATGAAATTTATAAATTTGAAGTTATCATAACATATGTGAAAAAAGTCATTTTTGGACCAAGCAATTTCAAAAATCCGTATTTCTGTGAAAAATTTAGGTAGCATATTAAAAATTTCTCCATAGCTTAAAGTACAGAAAACAATGTGGACAAAATTTGAACTATTTCTATTAAGTGGTTTGGACTACAGCTGGCGTCAAAGTTGACGCACCAACATGAGCATTTCCCTTTTTCACCCGATACTGACCTTGCTGAAATATCGGTGCAACAAAAAAGCCGAGGTGAATTTTATTAATAATACTGTAAAACACTGTATACGTAATTTTCACAAACCAATTCATACTGAATCCCATATTTTCAAAGTTCTTCGTGGTTTACACTAGTTATTTGGGATATTTATCGCGTAACAAATCATGTGTATTAATAAGATGAATTCACCTCGGCTTTTTTTTTGCACCAATATTTCAGCAAGGCCAATATTGGGTGAAAATGGGAAATACTCACGTTGGTGCGTCAACTTTGATGCCAGCTGTAGTCCAAACCACTTGGTGGAAACAGTTCAAATTTTGACCACACGATTTTTTGTACTGTTTTAAGCTATGGAGGAATTTTTGATACGCTACCTAAATTTTTCACAGAAATACGGATTTTTGAAATTGCTATGTCCAAAAACTACTTTTTTCATATATGTTACGATAACTTCAGGTTTATAAATTTTATCAATAATAAATTGGTCATATGAGGTCTATACATTAATTATAGTGTTGTCAAATTTTCAGTCAAAAATATTTATAATTGACAAAGTTACAGAGCATTGAACATGGCGTTATTTAGGAGCAAAATTTTGCTCGGCTTTTTTTTTGCTACTGAGTGTACAAGTCATGAAATTCGAAGGCGCATCATCAGTGGAAATCGTGCCTACTACGGGCTCCAGAAGCAAAAGCGGTCTAAAAAGATTCACCCCCGCACCAAACATGGTGTATTTACAAAACGCTAATAAGACCGGTGGTCCTCTATGGACACGAGACATGGACCATGCTCGAGGAGGACCTGCAAGAACTCGGAGTTTTCGAGCGACGCGTGCTAAGGACGATCTTCGGCGGTGTGCTGGAGAACGGTGTGTGGCGGCGAAGGATGAACCAGGAGCTCGCTGCACTCTACGGCGAACCCAGCATCCAGTAGGTGGCCAAAGCTGGAAGGATACAGTGGGCAGGGCATGTTGCAAGAATGCCGGACAACAACCATGCAATGTTGGTGTTCGCTACTGATCCGGTGGGCACAAGTAGAGATGGCATTTCGCACTATTGTTGCGCCGGTGCGTGAGATTTGTACCTTCACAGAGGATACAACCATAACTCACCTCAGATAAAGCAAAGTGCTCTTTTATTCGGTGAAAAATAGACAGAGTGGTAGTGTGCGCCTGTGATGGGATTACCTGGAGTGAGTGAGTGAGTGCCGCACAAGAAGCCGTGGAGCGCAGAGACCACGATGGGCGGACCAGGTGGAGCGTGATCTGGCGAACATGCGGCAATTAAAATTTTTTGATATTAAATTGGGTTCTTCAAGACCATGGATTGCGGTGAAAAAATTGGCTCAATAATATCCTGTGAGGTGTATTTGGCCTTCATTAAAAAAAATATTTAAGGATGCTAGAAGTTGTCAAGATTACTGAACTCCGTTAGTTACGCTGCGTAACCTTTTATCACTGAAACCATAAATTTAACCAAAATTTCACTTGTACGCAGCTTTAATTTTTGAGCACTGCATTTACGAGTTGCAAAACTCGATCTGTTATTCATGTCATGCAACCTAATTCGTTTTGTAATCTTACAGAAACAACGAATTTAAACTTGTAACTTGCCGTGATGTATGGAACTGACTACGATAAAAATAAGCCTGATGTTGTTATAGTTATCAAGGAACGACAAGGGTCATGTTAATTTGAGGCTTTCAAATTCCAGCACTCACTCTAGGGGTTATTTTTCAACGCTTTACGAACTAAGATTTGAGGTTATCAAGTGTTCTAGGAGCTGTAGTAAATGTACCATACGAAACGTAACTTCGATTGTATTGGTTTTCTTTATTTTAGTTCCAAATTGGGGTTCAACAATGCATCAAATAGAACATACAATTGAGTCATATACATCATTGAGTCTCGGAGTATTTACGTTCTATAATAATTATATCACTCGTTATATTCATTATTTTTAGAAGTCTGTGATTTATAGTGGATAAGCTGGGGTATTTAATCTGCTTTACTTCTTCTGTTTTTGCTTATTCTTCTTCTTATTTTAGAAGTTATACATTCTACATTCTACTGATCTCATTGATCTCAAACAGAAAACAAAATTTTATGCAATATTCTGGTAGTAGCCTGTAGTATTCAATATCCTGTTAGAAAACAGAATTTCTTATCAGATGAACCACAGTCGAGATTGCGGTCAACTCCCCTCAATTGGCCCATGGCTCACGAAAACGAAAACAAACGGTGCAACGAAATACGCGCCGTTTGCGACTCAATTGGCATAAATTGAGCAATGGCGCCGTGTACATCGCAGAGCCAAAGAGTCGTGCGTGACGGTGGTCCATTCACCGGACATCGGGGCTCGATGCCAATTACAGCATGGTGCTCGTGCACCGCGGGAACTGAATAATAACTGCTCAAGATTTGTAAACCAAGACGCGATCAGACGGCCACAGTCAGCAGGCAGCGTTTGACACGATCTCATAATGTTGATTGTTCTTAGTTCTGACCACGGGGTTTCTAGAGCAGATGTTATGCGTAACATTGTACTCGTGGCAGATGAGGCAGATCACGAGTGGCCTAAATGATTCTTGAAATAATGCGTTTCCTGAATTCAATCATCTGCTTGCAACTATTCACACGAGTGCCCGGTTTGACCGGATCATACGCTCTTTGGCAGCCGACGGCATTGAATTATTGCAAAATTAATTACAACGTATGGCTATGTGAAGGAAATCACCTTTTAGGTCGTGATGCTGTTGGGCCGTTGTTTGGCGATGTTTATGTGTCAGCATATGAGTTTGGACGTTTTGCCCAATTGCTCATGGTCCGTCAATTTGGAAGGGTATTCATTAGCCGATGGTGACGAAAATTGAACTTTGATTGCCTCAAAATTGCTATGAATTATCCCGGCAAACAAATTTCCTGCTCCGGAGGCATTCGTCGACCAGGGAAAATTGATGGTGTGAAATGGTTAACAGCAGTATGACGAAAGCTTTTTTGTTTTGAAATTTTAAGATCAACATATTTAAATTATCGGATCAGTAGATCGGGAAGGTAAATTGGTCATTTTGGTAATGACAAATAATGAGTGTCACAATCAGCTAGCCTAAACATCTTCTCCTTCTGCTTGGATGTATTTTCTTTTAGTTCCGATACAATTACAAATTATTATTGACAGAAATGCGTCGTCGATTAGTAAATGAAGCGGATCTTTTGCTTTGAAATCTCTATTTTATGATGAAGTTATTTTTTCATTTCAAGAATATCTTCACTTTAAAATACAAATCCCACTGAGTTCAGTCGCTCAATGATCAGTGATAACTAAAAATTAGAGTTTTCGTTTAAGCTCATTAAAAATGAGCATGTTTCAAAAAAGTTAAAGTGATTAATTTTAAATGAAACTACACTTCTCTTCTACATAACATTGAATCTTTTTGACGTATCTTTGCCTTGATTTCGAAGTAGGAGCGTTGTGCAGCCTTCAAACCGATGTTCATGCGAAATTTTTATTTATTTAATAAGATGTTTACAATTTTCGGCCACACCAGTTTACTCAATCTTCTTGAAAATCAAACTTCAATAAAACAAGACCGTCTAACTTTTTTGGTAAAAATGTGTAAATATAATTTATTTATGTCAAACATATATAACCACACACAATCCGATATAACACTTACAGTTTCGGTCAATTGAAATGTTTCTTAGTTGGTAGTATCACCGTTAGTGGCGCGCATAGTCAATTTCCGTAAGTTTGGCGTTAGCACAATACAGCCATCTGTTCAATTTTATCACAACAGTGTGCTCAACAGATGGCGATAGTGTTGTAGTGACGATGATTTCTAGTGGAAATTGATCAATGTGCTATGTCTGTTTTTTGTGATAAAACTGTACGTACTGAAAATAAGTATAAGTATATATAATACATACTGAAAAATGAAGGGGCTGAAAACCAGAGGAGATCATTCCAATTATCATAGGTAAAACTTATTTAAAAAGTTATGAGAATAATTTGAATAAAAAGATATGGTTGATTTTCTAAAAAACATAAGATTATTACATAAGACATGTTTTTAGAAAGTTTTAAAAATAATGTTTTAGTGATATTTCAAAAATAGTTTTAATCAGAGAGCCTGGTCTGATAATTTCTGACACACAAAAATTGTCTAATCATAATACCGCTTAACCGCTAATTGTGTGTCTTTTTGCTCCATGCCCTTAAGATAAATGAAATGCAAAGGTGATCCCTACAGGTGTAAACAATTAGTGATTAATCTTACATTTGGATATGTTGTAGAACTACAGGGTCCCGCAATGGAGGTGATCAGACGATCAAAAAACGCATTGTATACTGCCACAGTGTTCTCCTGGTGTAAGATCCCATTTAGCCACTAGATATCCCTTCTGTTATTCAAACGTTCATATTTTCTAGAGCAGACCCTGGCCTCCAACATACTCCGTACAGAAAAGTCCATTGGATTCAAGTCAGCGAGTTCGCTGGCCAATCCGTGCTAAAAAAGGGGAAAAGGTTCAGCAATCGACAGTTGAGTCTGTTGGTGAATCAAAATAAGTTGCTTCCCACGACTCAAAAATATTCTGTAGAACCAATTCTCCTCTCATATTTCTAGACATTTGTGATTTGGTGTGAGAGAGTTTAAGCCCTTCTAGATTTTTGTTATTCCTTGCTTATTGAGATTTTCAGCCCTGGGCTGGTTCATCTCCCATCGTTGTCACTCAAATACCATTTAAGATATTTTTGAAACTTATCTGGTGGTGAGTTCAAACTCGTGACCTTGGAGTGAGAGGTATGGATGTTAACCACCACCTTTTAAGTAATTATCTGCTAGAAGTGAACCTCACCATTTATTTCAGAAATCATCAAACCGAGCTTTTCGATCACTCGAATTACTATCTTTCAAATGAAACGAGAACAGACATGTAACTATTTAAAAGTCATTTTTTGAAAGCATGTTCTATAGAATAAAGGCTAAATAAATTGATTATTTGGTTTTCAGAAAAAGACTAGTGATTCGTGATTCAATAAATTTAAAAAGGCCATTAATGGTAGCTTTACAGTGCTTTAATTAAAACTTCCAAATTACAGCATTAGATGGTTACATCTCGCCAGCTCGAACGAAATCTCAAACCTTCCTCCAAACCTTGAAGCACATCAGCGCCCACACAGTAGCAATGGACTTAGAATTCCTTCCATTTTTCCTGCATTTGCTGGATTTCCTTGACTGCCCCGCCGACTGACGTATGTTTTGTCGTCGATCAAAGTGAGCCTTGAACGCTTTTTGGCCACGGAATTCAGCTTAGTGAGCCGGTTCGGATGTTTACTGGCTTTGTACGACTTGTATCCTTCCCTGGCAAGAATGTTCCGCGCCGTTTGAGAGTTGGCGTTGTACCGTCTGGCCACATCTCGGATCGAACGATCGGGGTTTGCTTTAAAACAACTCAACACCTTGCTGCGCAGCTGACGATTACTGGTTCCATTTTGTTCGTAGGTCCGCTGATACCATTCCACACTCAGGGTTTCTATGTAGGTTTTGAGCACTCGACAAACTGTTTGTTTTCGGCATCTTCAGCAATTTAGCCACCATGGAACCGGACAACTCCAGATTTTCCAAGTTACACAATTTTTAATCTATCTATATATATAAAAATGGATTAATGTCTGTCTGTCTGTCTGTCTGTCTGTCTGTCTGTCTGTCTGTCTGTCTGTCTGTCTGTCTGTCTGTCTGTCTGTCTGTCTGTCTGTCTGTCTGTCTGTCTGTCTGTCTGTCTGTCTGTCTGTCTGTCTGTCTGTCTGTCTGTCTGTCTGTCTGTCTGTCTGTCTGTCTGTCTGTCTGTCTGTCCTGTCTGTCTGTCTGTCTGTCTGTCTGTCTGTCTGTCTGTCTGTCTGTCTGTCTGTCTGTCTGTCTGTCTGTCTGTCTGTCTGTCTGTCTGTCTGTCTGTCTGTCTGTCTGTCTGTCTGTCTGTCTGTCTGTCTGTCTGTCTGTCTGTCTGTCTGTCTGTCTGTCTGTCTGTCTGTCTGTCTGTCTGTCTGTCTGTCTGTCTGTCCTGTCTGTCTGTCTGTCTGTCTGTCTGTCTGTCTGTCTGTCTGTCTGTCTGTCTGTCTGTCTGTCTGTCTGTCTGTCTGTCTGTCTGTCTGCTCTGTCTGTCTGTCTGTCTGTCTGTCTGTCTGTCTGTCTGTCTGTCTGTCTGTCTGTCTGTCTGTCTGTCTGTCTGTCTGTCTGTCTGTCTGTCTGTCTGTCTGTCTGTCTGTCTGTCTGTCTGTCTGTCTGTCTGTCTGTCTGTCTGTCTGTCTGTCTGTCTGTCTGTCTGAACCTCATAGGCTCAAAAACTACTGAACCGATCAGCGTGAAATTTTGTATGGAGAAGGTTTTGGGGCCGGAGAAGGTTCTTATGATGGTTTGAGACCCCTCCCTTCTCTGAAAAGGGGGGCTCCCATACAAATGAAGCACAAATTTCTGCATAACTCGAGAACTGATCAAGCAAAGGAACCGAAATTAAGCATGCGGAAGTTTTTGGAGGCAATAAATGTTTGAATGGTAGTCAGAGACCCCTCCCCTCTCTAAAAGGGAGGCTCCCGTACATATGAAACAGAATTTTCTGCATATCTTAAGAACTAATCAAGCAAATGGAACCAAATTTGGCATGTGGGGTTTTCTGGAGACAATTTTTTTTCTTTGGTGGTTTGAGACCCCTCCCCTCTCCTAGAAGGGGGGCTGTCATACAAATGAAACTGAAATTTCTTCATAATCCTAGATCTAATAAAGCAAATAGAACCAAATTTGGCATGCGGGGATTTTAAAGGCAATGATTGTTTCTACGATAGTATGAGACCCCTCCTCACCCTCTGGAAGGAGGGGGGGGGAGTCCCATACAAATGAAACAAAAGTTTCTATATAATTCGAGAACTAATCAAATGGAACCAAATTTGACAGGTAGAGATTTTTAAAAGCAAAAAATATTTCTACGGTGACTCGACAACCCTCCGCCCTCTGTAAAAGGGGGGCTCTCATACAAATGAAACACACATTTGTGCATAACTCGAGAACTAATCAAGCATATGGAACCAAATTTGGCATGTGAAGGTTTTTGGAGGAGCGACATGTTTCTATAGAGGGATTCTATCCAGAATGTGCCGGAAATCCCAAAAATCATACCCGATCATCATTGATTTGGATGAAACTTGGCACATGAGTTCGGTACGTTGGAAAAAAAAAATTCCACTGGTGTTAAGATAATTTGGGTTCAAGAGTAACTTTTGAGATGGGCGTATGTGTTTTTTCCAACATTTTACTTGAAAAATCTTAGTTCAAAAACCATTACATTTAGAGAAAAACTTTATATAGAGGAATTGTAGGGAACTAAAAAACCTTCCTTAAAAAAATATACACAGAACAAAATTTTTTTTTTTCATCAAGAAAAATCAAAAATAATTACTAAAAATAAAATATCTAAAAAAACTTATTTTTAATATTTTTTTAATTTGTTGTATGAAAATTTGAGGAAAAAAGACACGTTTTAAAAAAACTCTAGGATGGACGCTCTTATAATAAAAAAGTTTTTCAAATAGCGAACTTTGGTGCATATTTCAAATTTTGGTTATTCATTCTTATAAATAAATTTTGATGTTACAATATGGTTTTGGGGATCATTACAAACAATAATGATGATAATGATAAACCACGTAAACGCAACCGTTTTCAAGATATTTCTGATTTTCTTTCAATAAAATTTCAAAACCTCAAAAAATACGCCCTTTTCATAAATTACTCGTGATATTAAAACAACAATAGCTAACGATTGTTTCTCTTGTGTTTTAAGCCTTTTTAAAACACATGTATGTGCCTCTTACTTACTCTTAACAGCTCGTCGATTGAAAAAGCTTCACTTAAAGTTATAAGACAAAAATAATGAATTATGGTTGGATTTATATTTATATATACCATTTATTAGTCTCGGTCATTGATAATATTACATAAACATTATATAAACTATTGATTGCTTTTATATATATTATGAATCCTGCCTTCTTCGTCATTCGAAAACAGTATTACAAAAACTTCGTTGTCTGAAATTGGTACGAATGAGTGGTACTTTTGTGTACCTGCAATCGTTTTAGTCTGTCGGTAAATTTCATTCCATTCTGCTACCCCTGTTCATACTCTTCATGTGATACATAACAAAACGACATTTTTGTTAAACAATCATCACTTTTTGGTTCGCCCATTCGAATAACTCTAATGCACTTTTTATAGGGTGTTCATGTTGTACAGCAAGGCTTGCATATCTTGCCATTCGTTTTAATGTACCACCAATTGCATCGCAAGGTCCCTTACCGTGGGATGTTGCGAAAAATGCCATTCAGCATCAATATTGTATTTCTTTTTAAACTTACAAAGGCTTGCAAAGTTCTTCCTATTTTATATTGGGATGCTGCCCCGTCAGACATAAACGTAGCTTTCTTTACTTTAATTTTTGTTTGCAAAAAGCTTATTAGTTTTGAAATAAACACCTGCACCGCAATCGTATCATGTTTCAACACTTCTGAGATAACAATGAAACTGATATTTTTAAGTATTCCAGATTCCGTGTAATAAATGACAAAAGGGTGAATAGTGGCTTGCTCATTACTCCAATAACTACTTTGAACAGCATCTTGAAAAACAAATGAATAATTTTCAGAAAAATCACAAATTATTATTACTTCGCCGTCTTTAAGACAACTTTTATAATCTCTCAAGAAACTAGACTGCTGAGATTTGACAAAATCGTGGGATACTAATTGTTCCAACTTTTCACAAAAATAAGCAATAAATTCATCAATTGGTTTAACAAGTGTCTCTAAACTACATCTATCAGTTGAAATCCATTGCTCAAAAGATATTTCAACTAAACCACGTTTTTCTAATTTGTCTGTTAAACTACTCTCAAAATCTGAAAAGCCTGGACATCGTTCGCATTCACGGAGGTAACATTTTTTAGTTCTAGTTGATGAGCTACATAATATTTCTTCAAAACACAATTTATAATCATTCTCGAATGAATATTTTCTAAGACCATGAAGCATCAAGTTAATGTTCTCATGAATGGTGCAAACACAAATGTTATGAGAACCTGTGCTGCCAAGTAATTTGCAATGCTTTGGTCTTAGTGCTGCAAAAGAGCTAAACCCAACAGCATTTTGATGCATCTCTTGAAATTTAATGAAAGCTTCTCTTAATGAACAAACTAAAAGGCGCTTTTGAATATGAACCCTCTTACCTTCACTCCTCACTGAAACGTAGTCGTTCATACCAGGGGTTGCTCGTGTAATCTCATCACTGTCGTAAAATTGCAAAATTTGGTTTTTTATTTCCGGGTTCAGACCGTGTCCCAGCTTTTCGTTAGGGGCAGCTAAAACACCTTCGTGCTTTACAAGGAATTTAGCTTGTGATACGATGTATTTGTTTGTTATTCCAAATTCTGCCATTACTCTTTGATTTGTCCAAGATTGTGGTAAAACCGAAAGTATCCTTACTTGATCGTCCCTCGAAGTTTCTGGATCAGCATACCGGTCCTTTAGCTGCGCGATTATTTCGTCATATTCGGCTGCTTTCACTTTCAATTGTTCCAGGTCATCCTCCTCCGCTTGATCCCCAAATATGTGTTTCCGAATGCCGTTTGAAACATCTTTGAACTTTTGCGGGCATTATTTACGTTCAGGAACTTTTTAGCCGATATTGGCGAAACGTTGATTCCAGCTACGCCCTTGTTAAATAGCTCAATACCATGCTATGGCGCTTGAATAATCTTGCACACTGCTATCAGATGGCACTGACATTAATGATATTGCCGATGGCGTTTCCTCGAGACCATACAAGTCTACTTGCCGTGATGTAGATGGTTGTGGATCCATAATGTTAGTAATTGATGGTTTCTCACTAGGCTCCGAAATTGCAGCATGGGATTGTTCCGTTCTATTTAAATGCAAACGACAATTATCACAAATCATCAAAGAAGTGTCCAAATGTGTTTTGCCCATAAACTTGAGTTTTTTGACATTTTGTTCGGTTAATTTACGAAGGTTTTTTGAGCACCGTTTAGTGGGAAACGGCATACAACACTTCTTCATGTTAAACTCCATTTTCAGTTCACTCAGATAGATTTTACTGATGAATGCGACTATGTATGAGCATATATATTGGCTGTGGTACCTTTGGAAATGCAGGTATAAAACATCTCTGGTAGTTTACAGGCAGCGTACATTAGCTGTTTTTTTTATGAGAAGATATACCTGACATACGTTATAGCTGCTATTTGTCTACCTACCTTAAACAATATGTGTTACTTTCATCGCTACATCACCGAACTGTTCGGAGTGTAGTTTTCACACACTACACCCGACCTCTAACATCGTTGGAGCTTGGCAAAATAGTCAGCAGTTCCATTAATATGCTTCTTCTATATGACCCTCCGCATAATTTCATCATCTGTCCATTTCACACTTGTCGCCCCTGCGACATCTATCTCGCTGTTACTTTCATCGCTTTAGCAAATTCGCTCCCTTCATTCTCTGAGCGGCCCGACCGATACAGCCATAAAACAATTATAAATATATTGATTGCAATATTAAAACAATAGTGCTATTTATCTTGTTCTTTTCAAATGAGTCTTCGTATCATCCTGATATCAAAAGAAAAGAGGACATTAGAGTAATGTGAACGTTATAATATGAAGATCTTGGAACTCGATTAACTTAAGAAAAGAGCGAGTTTTCTGAGGTTTTTTCATTCTATTGAAATATAATCCGAAAAATCTCGAAAACGGTTGCGTTCAGGTGATTTATCATTATCATCATTATTGTTTTTAATAATCTCCAAAATCATATTGTATAATTAATTTTCATTTATAATAATGAATAACCAAAATTTGAAATATGCACCAAAGTTCGCTCTTCGGAAAACTTTTTTATTATAAGAGCGTCCATCCTAGAGTTTTTTTCAAAACGTGTCTTTTTTCCTCAAATTTCCACAAAACAAATTTGAAAAATATTAAAAATAAGTTTTTTTTTATATTTGATTTTTAGTATTTATTTTCGATTTTTCTTTATGAAAAAATTTTTTTTTTTTCAGTGTACATTTTTTTTACAAAGCCTTTTTAGTTCTCTACAACTCCCCCATATAAAGTTTTTCTCTAAATGTAATGGTTTTTGAACTACGATTTTTCAAGTAAAATGTTGGAAAAAAAACATACACCCATCTCAAAAGTTACTCTTGAATCCAAATAATCTTAACACCAGTGGATTTTTTTTTTCAACATACCGAAGACGTGTACCAAGTTTCATCAAAATCGAAGATAGTTGAGTTTGGTGACCGACCGATTTGGCGTGGAATCAGTCTATAGAGGTTTGAGACCCCTCCGCCATCTGGAAGGGGCCAAAGGGGGGGGGGGGTCCATACAAATGAAACACAAATTTCTGAATAACTCGAGAACTTATCAAGTTAATGGAACCAAACATGGCGTGTAGAGTTTTTCGAAGGCAAGAAATGTTTCTATGGTGGTTTGAGACTCCTCTCCTCTCCTAGAAGGGGGGCTGTCATACAAATGAAACTGAAATTTCTGCATAACTCTAGATCTAATAAAGCAAATGGAATCAAATTTGGCTTGCGGGGATTTTAAAAGCAATAAATGTTTCCACGATAGTTTGAGACCCCTCCTCTCTCTGGTAGGAAAAGGTCGGGCTCCCATACAAATGAAACACAAGTTTCTGCATTACTCGAGAACTAATCAAGTAAATGGAACCAAATTTGGCAAGTGGAGGTTTTTGAAGGCAAGAAATGTTTCTTAGGTGACTCGCATAACTTGAGAACTAATCAAGCATATGAAACCAAATTTGGCGTGGAGGTTTTTGGAGGAGAGAAATGTTTCTATGGTCGTTTGAGACCTCTTCGCTATCTGGAAGAGGGCGGGAGGGAGATTTCCATACAAATGCAACACAAATTTCTGGATAACTCGAGAACTAATCAAGTAAACGAAACCACATTTGGCAGGTGGAGGTACTTAAAGGCAAAAAATGTTTCTATTGTGGTTTGAGACTCCTCCGCTCACAGAAAGAAGGGTCTCTCATGTTTCTATTGTGGTTTGAGACTCCTCCGCTCACAGAAAGAAGGGTCTCTCATACAAATGAAACACGAATTTCTGCATAACTCGAGAACAAATCAAGCAAATGGAACCAAATTCTGCATCTGGAGGTTTTTGAAGGAAATAAATGTTTCAAAGGTAGTTTGAGACCCCTCCGCCTTCTGGAAGGGGAGACTCCCACAAAAATGAAACATAATTTTTAGCATAACTCGAGAGCCAATGAAGCAAATGAAACCAAATTTGGTATGTGGAGGTTTTTGGAGGCTAGAAATGTTTCTATGGCAGTTCAATCAATACCCCTCCCCATTTGAAGGGGGGAGGGTCTTCCATACAGATTAACCGCAACTTTCTGCATAACTCTAGAACTATTCAAGTAAATGAAACCACATTAAGCATATGGGGGTTTTTGGAGGCTAGATTTCTATATACATAAAAATGAATTTCTCTCTGTCTGCCTGTCGGACCCCTATAGACTCGGAAAGTTCTGCACCGACCAACGTGAAAATTTGTATGAAGGGGTTTTTGGGGCTGGGGATGGTTTTTATGATTGTTTGAGACACCTTTTTTCTCAGGAAGGAGGGCTCTCATATAAATGAGACACAAATCTCTTCATAACTCGAGAACTAATCAAGTAAATCGAATCAAATTTGCCATGTGAGGAGTTTTAAAGGCAAGAAGGTTTCTATGGTTGTTCAAGACCCCTCCTCTTTCTGAAAGAGGGAGGGTGCTTTCATACAAATGAAACTCAAATTTGTGTATAACTTGAGAACTAATCAAGCAAATGGAACCAAATTTGGCATGTGGGGGGTTTTGAAGGCAATGATTGTATGGTGTTTTGAGAAACCACCCCCTTTTGGAAGGGAGGACTCCCGTACAAATGAAACACAAATTTCTACCAAAAATGAGAAATATCCAGGTTACTTAAACACAAAACGTGTATTTCTCGGATAAGAAGCATGTTTTGATAGAGGTTTGAACTCCTGCTTTTTCAAAAAACAACTCATTTTATTTCATTTAGTTGCAAGCGTAGCAGCGCACGCACCGGGTTCAGCTAGTATATATATAAAAATGGATTTTTGTCTGTCTGAACCTTATAGACTCGAAAACTACAAAACCGATCGTCGTGAAATTGAGTATGGAGGAGTTTTTGAGACCGGGGAAGGTTCTTAAGATAGTAAGACACCCCTCCCTTCTCTGGAAAGAAGGGCTCCCGTACAAGTGAAACACATATTTCTGCATGGCTCGAGAACTAATCAAGCAAAGGAAACCAAATTTAGCATGCGAGAGTTATTGGAAGCAAGAAGTGAGTCTATCTTGGTTTGAGATCCCTCCCCGCTTTGGAAGGGGAGACTCTCATACAAATGAAACCGAAGTTTCTGCATAACTCAAGAACTAATGAAGCAAATGAACCAATTTTTTTATGTGGGGTTTTCTGGAAGCACGAAATGTTTCTATAGTGGTTCGAGATCCCTCTGCTCTCCAGAAGGGGCACACAAACGAAACTGAAATTTCTGCGTAACTTGAGAACTAATGGTACCAAATTTGGCATATGGAAGTTTTTCGAAGAGAAAAATATTTCTATGGTAGTTTTAGACGCCTCCGCCAGCTGGAAGAGAGAGAAGGGAGGCTCTCATACAAATGCAACACACATTTTTGCATAACTCGAGAACTAATCAAGTAAATGGAATCACATTTTGGCAGGTGAAGGTTTTTGGCGGAAACGTACATCAGACAGAAGGCTGAAGCTGGTAGGTTTGGGCTTGGGATTAATGCGTTGAAAACAAAATACATGTAGGAAAGATGCTCACGAGAAGACAATGTTAGCCTCCTACCACGAGTTCAGATCGACGGTGAAATCGAGGTAGTAGACGAATTTGTGTATCTGGGTTTATTGGTGACCGCTGACAACAACACCAGCAGAGAGATACAACGGTGCATTTTGGCTGGCAATCGTGCCTACATTGATTAGATCGGTAGTCCTCTACGGCCACGAAACATGGACATTGCTAGTGGAAGATCAATGGTGGAGTGCAGATGGAAGAAGGAACGTGGAGGAGGCAAATGAACCACGAATTGCATCAGATGCTGGGAGAACTAAGCTGGGCTGGGCATGCCGCAAGAATGTCGGACAAAAGTCCTGTTAAAAAGGTTCTTGGAAACGAACCGACGGGTACACGAAGAAGAGGCGCGCATCGAGCAAGGTGTATTGATCAAGTAGAAGGCGACCTGTGGCAGACAGCGAGGCTGGCGAGGTACAGCCATGGACCGAATAGAATGGAGACAACTTCTGTGTACAGCAGAGGCACACCGGCCTTGGTCTTATTGACAAGGCAAGGTAAAGCAAGGCAAGACAGTTGCCATTATTTGTTTTGTTGGCAATGAATCGACTTTTATTGAAAGTTTCCGTAATTTAAAACCATTTGAGGAGTGAGAGCACTCTTCAATTGCGCGCCCCTTTATCAGTCAGAATCAGATTCATTGCATAGAAAACAAACTCTGATTTCGATACTAATAGAATATGAAACTTGACATATATAAAGACTTACCACGTTTTCCTAATTCCAAGCTCATCCTCGGTGGTACAATCCGAGATTTTTACTTTTCACAAGCCATAAAATGTAATAAGGACTAAGGTATGTTCTTTTGATAAAAAGCCCTAGTTTGAATTAATTCAGACTCGGTTTTCTGGTAGATCTGATATCCCTTAACGCACCACGAAAATGTGAACAATTCTGAGAATACTATAATATGACAATAATTGAGCAATGATTTCCCATGGAGCTTTGCCAACCCATAAGTACGATGAAGACCTCGTATATCCCTTTGTTGATCATGCAATACCCCATGACCTGCTTTCAAGAATAGTTTTGAGTACCGTAGATATTCTGAGAATACTGTAATATGACTTTAATTGTGCTACAATACTCCATAGTGCTTAACCAAGTCATAAGTACGATGAGAGCCACGAAAATCGACTTTTTGATTATGTAAAACACCATGACCACAACTCAAGAATAGTTTGAAGAACCGTAGATATTCTGAGAATATTGCAATATGTCTGCAACGGTGTTTAGATTTTTCTTGTAGCGTTCACAGCTACTAAACCAAATCCTCCTGGTCGATCATGTATAGCATCAAGATCTGAAGTTTGAAATGACCTCGATCATCAGTGTGTCCGTAACCATACTTGTTCAATGTTTTTCCTAGTTATAAAGTTCTTTTGTTATTTTTTAAGCTAAATTTTGACTTCAATCATAGATCAAATATTAACCCTCCGTTTTTAATCGGTTGAGCCGGCTGAGAATAGATTGCTCTTTAGAACGTTCAACTGGTAAAATAGATCATTGAATGTAGTTGTACAAATTTCAAGTATTTTTTCAACGATAAAGCCCTATCGTTCTTTGTGAATGGCCATAGCAGCATCCTAACTTGTGTTCAAATGGGTACAAAAAGGATCTCAGGCGTTACTTATGCTTTACATTGTTTTCCCTAAGGAATGTAACGAAAATAAGCTATCCACGAACATATGCGTTGTACGCGTGTATTTGTGATGGTTTCAATGTGTTCATCATAGCATGCTGTGCGTTAAACTTTCATATTTCGTTTGTTTACTTGTTTGCATGGTTTAAATTCAATGTAGTGCATTGAAAAATACATGAAAATTAAGGTTTTGGACACAAAGCTACGTGAAAAGGGTGTAACTCTGCGAAAGGTGTAACTTGGCGAAGCGCTTTGAAATACATCACGTCAGTTGAAAATTCATCCAATCTTCGGAAACACTGTTCTTTAGATGAACTGTCAGGAAGAGATAGAAGACCCGGATCATCCAACCCTAAACTAGATCAGAAAGTGGTAGCCCTAATTCGGATGAATAAACCAGCATCGGAATGATTCAACGTTGCAAGAAACGGAACAAGCTGGAGACCCTCAAATACAAACCTACGCGCAGCTACAAGGGCCCGAAATTTTTTTTCGTGAGTTTTGCCAGCGATCGGATGCATGTATTCTGATGGACGACAAAATCCCCTTTATGTCCACAATATTACATTGTCGTCGCAGGGAAGCTTGTAAGCGATGCAGATAGATCGATTCAAGTGGAGAAGTTTGGCCCAAACGTGCTGTTATGGCAAGCAATGCGTTCTGCGGTATGAAGTCTTCAATTTTATACACTACCGTAAAAATCAATTCCGTTGATGCCTTTATATCAGAAGCAGTACCCCCCCACTGTTTTGGCCGGATTTAGCGTCAGCAAATTACGCCAAAACGACTCTCAATTGGCTAACGGAAAAGGGGTATAGACTTCGTTGACATCAGTATGGCAAATTGTCCTCAGCTTTGGCCCATCGAACGCTATTGGGCGATTATGAAGAGAGTCTTTAAAAAACTGGTGAAGCAGCTGGGAATATACAGGATTAAAAAAAAATGGGCTAAAGCGCCCACAAAATGTAATGAAATACAGATGTACAGAAGTTTATGAAAGAATAATAATAATTTCAACCGATCTTCACAATATTTTAGTTCTATCCCATACAATAAAGAATAATTCATTTGTTTGAATAAAACTTTTTTATATGTTTTGAAAGAAAAATATGTGGATATTTTCGATACAGTCCTTATGAAAAACAATTATCACACTCTGTGAGTGTTTCCAATAGCATATCTACTGTTGGTTGAAGTCAGTCGAAATCAGCTCTTAAACGTAACCTAAAATTTACCTTTTCTTCAATATGATAAACCACTATCAAATTTTGTGAGTGGCCCTAAGAACTTGCTTACTATTGGTTCAAATGGGGCAAAATCGTCTCTTAAGGGTTATTTTGAATTCACTTTTCCTAACGAAAAACCACCATCACACTTTGTTATGCCTGGAACAGACATACAACGTACAGCTTTGTACTCCTTTAGTCTAGTACGTGTTTTTTAGTACTGGATTAAAGAATTTGACAGTTCGTACAACGCTGTACGTTGTATGTCTGTTTCAGGCATTAATGGCTCCAAAAGCATCCCTACCGTTGGCTTAAATCGGTTAAAATAGGTTCTCAAGTATAACTCATAATTTACCGTTTTTCCTAAAGAAAGCCCGCTATCAGCTTTTGTGGATAGCAATCGGCCATTCATTTTTGAAACTCTAAAATGAACTCAATTGCACTAAGGTCTTTTTTTCAAACGTTTTTTTTAACAAGATTTGTTTTCGGCGATAACTCCAGAACGGAAAAACTTATTGATCTAGGTCGAATCATATTTTACGTTTTGGGCTTAGAGTAATCATATGATAGTTTTTCAAAAATGTCACAAATTTTGATGTAAATACTTAAAATTTTAAAAACTGTATTTTGACCATTGTACGGAAAGGTAAAACATGTAAACAAAATAAAAAGGTAAAACATGTAAACAAAATGAAAATGTTTATTCATGCGAATTTCTCAACTCTATTTCTAGGGTTTTTTTTCATTAGGGCGAATCTACAATTAAGAGATTTTTCCGGGCTCGCTCTCTTTCATTCATAAACCAATCACCTTTACGTTTTTCATTCTACTATTTGTAGAGTATGCTAGCCAGCACTGTTATGTTTCGATCTGTACTAAAGAATGCCTCGTAAGTTTTATAATGGCGCTGTAATGAATGAAAGAGAGCGAGCCCGGAGAGAATCTCTCAATTGTAGATTCACCCTAATGAAAAAAAAACCCTAGATTTAGTCTTTTCTTTCACAGTTTCATAGTAAAAGTAGAACGTATCCCTCGTGTAAAAAAAAACCTTAGTGTATTTCTTTCTATCGCGCCCTGTACAGCGTATCATCGATAACGCCACGAATATGAAAATTGAGACAGTTAGAACGAAAAACTGGTTTTTTGTTTTCGAATCAATCACGGAGTAGTAAACCACGAATGGTCAATATGCTCATGCCCGAACGATTTTTTGGAGTATGAGTTAGAGAAGATTGGACTCGGATCTGACCCCTGCTATCATAGCTTCGTCCAGCATAGTGTTGCCACATAGCCGCCCTTTATCGACAAAGCTTTGCAGGGAACTATTATAAATAAGTGTTGAAAATAAAAATGGACCTAAGGTTAAAGAATGTTGCTGATTATTAGAAGATTCTTGATCACTTGATATGCATGTAAACATAAGAGATAAATCATGAACGCTTTGATTTGACTACAAGTTGTACAGAGTTTTCTTTCACTACCAGCACACTTGTTAGAAATGAATTAGTAGAACGTTTTTGTGACTTAATTATTCGTTTATTTTTTATGGTGTTTGTTCATTACTTGAAAACGATAACCAGAACACTTATCTGGTTGTTTGTCTGATTGAGATCTTTAATTTAATTATCATTAGAATCACCGAATCAATAATACCAATGAGTTTTCAATGTGATGTTGAAGGGTGGATTTATTACTGTTAATTTTAATATTTTTAACCGTGAAAACGTCCAAAGCACACGACTAGCTGCAATAAACCGATTAACTTTAAGATACTCGGTTGAACTTGCACAATTTCACAAAGCCTCGACAAAAACAAAACGACAGCACAAGGATTCATCAGCTGTGAAAACAGCAAAACGACATTGACGGAAAAATCCACTGATTGTGATCGCTATTCGCCTCAGCGAGGCCTACTCGGACGAATTTTACAGGTGCCTGAGCATTACGAGTCAGTTTGACCTTTTCCTTACACTGTCACGTCTCCTGTGGCATCCATTCGTGTACTGGTTCATTTTTGCCCTCAGTGCTTTGTCTTCTCCTTCCTTTATGCTTGTTTCGAAAAAGTTTAAGCTGCTGCTCTTCGGTGCTACTTAAGTTTGACTAGCATTAATAATTAATAAAAACGGAGGGAATTGAGGAAATGAATATATTTTTGAAAACAAATCAAATTGAGTATCACTAAAATTTAGACGTCTTTATAACCATGCGTCACTTTTAATTTAGAAAAAAAAACAACTTGAGATCTGCGGCAGCAGCAGCACTGAACTGCTGCCGCTAAGGGTTTAAAAATGGCAAATGGGAAGTATAGAACCGTGAGATTCTTCAAACGCGCCTTGCAGCAATCCCAGCAATAAATGCAATAACACCAAACCCAAGAGGAGTGTGAGGTTTCGGCAGCACGATGAGCAATTCACCGGAGACAGCACACAGTGATCGAAACTAGAAAATAAATGAGTTATTTGTTGTTCTGGTGGCCTTTAATCGAAGAATGTCGGATGAATATAATTCTGTTGCTATGTCTCTATTTCAATTTGATTATAGGAAGTCAAGTTAAATTATATAATTTAAAACTAATTTATCATAAATAAATAAATTAAAGAAATTTAACTTAAAACAACCGATTTTAATTCTATGGAAAAAAAATTCAATTTTCAATTATATGAAACTCTTCCACAGTACGGCAATAATGAAGCTGGTTTATAGCGGACCCGCGGTGATGCATTTTTTTCTAAATGTTGCACGATCCTTCGAGGGTTTTACAAAACCTAGGTGCGACTGAGCATAATGCTTCGAACGCCACCACGTTGCCGACGTCGTGGTTAGTATTATTTTAATGTAATGTCGGTTTGTTATTTAGATTTATTAATGTCAGCTTTCGTCACACTAATAGCAGAAGTGCGGCAGTAGCATCGCTGGTAGACGGGATGGTCCTCTGAGACAATGGAAAGGCAGCGTTGAGTTGGTTGGTCCTCTTCTGTCTAGAGGATAGAATGTTCAAACGATGCTGGGTGGCTACACTGTTTGTGCAAACGTTAATTGAAAAGACACGAAATAGTTGGCGAGAAATGTCAAGCTTCTGGTATCGTAAATGTACCGATGAGGATGTCAGTTTACTCATGAGAAAATCAGCAATATTTGAAGAAACTAATTCACTGAAATCTAAATTAAATCAACAAAGTTGTTTATTCCAATGTTACGTAATAATTGTTGGGTGGCAAAAATGACTGATCCAGATTTTAAGCAAACCTCTATTGGCTGCTCCACTCAACTATCTAAACAAAACGTCATTCAAACCGTAACTTTCTTCAAAACAGCAAGTGTTATCAAACACACAAAAAACTCTAAAAGCTTTCCATTAGTATTATTGAACTTCCTGTCATGTTAGGTTTGACAAATAGGTAGGAAAAAAAAACTCAAAGGTTGAACACAATCTGCAAAATATAACTCAATTCCATGTCCAGCATTTTGCTATCAATCATTTACGACCCGTGCCGTTTTGCAAAACTATTCACTGAGCGACATCCCCCGCCGAGGTTAAGAGATTTAGATGTCACTTCACAGTCACCGATTGCTGGTTCCGCCGCCACCGGCTTAGCCACCGCCGCCGCTTTCAATAATGGATGAGTTGAGTAGAATGGAGACGGAGCAGCACGGCAGTTTGGCGTCGTGGTTGAGCAAATCCTACTCGAAAGGAATGGCTCAATCCGCAATCTATGCAACACCTGTCTGCTGCCAACGTAGATCATATAAAAAAACCGCACAACTGGGACCCTTTCTCTTCCCTCATAACCAGCCATATGTCCTAAAACGAATGATTTCGAGAGACGATCATCTATGGTTGATGATGTCTGTGAAGGTGTATAAGTGAACAGTCACCCGCCGTTGTTGATCGAGCTGTAAAATATTTGACTAAATTAACAAAACGAACAGATGATTAGTATGCGAAGAAATTGATTTGTGAGGCAATCATTTCAACTAATTGGATCACTATTTATTTTTATCTTTTTGTGTAAAAATGAAAATTGAATAATTAATTTTTTTTTTTTTCTTTTTGCAAAACACTTTAAAACCTAACTGGGGCGAACTCAAAAGTTTTGCGTATGCTAAATAAAGTGGATGTTATGTTGATTGGAGGGTTATAAATGGGGCATAGTTTAAAAACAATTTTCGGATACATAATAACTGTATTGTCTTATGGATCATACCCACTAGGGAGGTGTAAGAGGTATTCAATCTTGTAGATTTTTAGACCGAAAATAAACAGTTCGTTAAACTACACTCAGGCAAAAAGACTCAAGAATTTGATTAGGTTCAACTTATGCACGATGCTTCGGAATTTCATAAGATTAGCTTATGAATAAATTTTGTTTTACGCTTCGTTGTTCTTGTTCGCGTAAAAGCTTTCCTCTCTAAAAGTGTTAATAAATATACTAGTGGTAAAGTCACTAAACCCATAACCTTAACATTCAAGGTTCGAATCCGGGCTGCTCAACATAATATTTTTTTCAACATTATTACAATATTTCATAAGGCAAATTAATGAAATTCATATTAATTTCTTGTGGTAAATAATCATAATGCATAATGCAACGAAATTGATGTGTGCCATTCATGAAATTGGGTTTGTGTGGAGTACCACTGTAGCCGTGAGCAGGGAGAGGTCCCATCGTTAATGTTTTGTTTGTTTCTGATTTGAGGATTGATCCTGTTGAATTGCGAAGAGCTGTTACGGAACCCGTTCGGGAGGGTCAAAAACGGGATGAGTGGATCGATAGGCAACACAACTTATACGTTTTCTCAGGGATATAAAGAGTCTCCTTCCAACAACAAGATTGAACAATTGGTCAAAAGAATGAGCTGTCTAACATGAGGATGCTCCATTGTGCGGAAAGAAGAGCCCGCCCTATATTAACAAAATATTAGCAATGGGGATTTGGCATTCTCACTCTCCCATCCAGAGTGCTTCAATCGGGTGCCCTGATGGTCCTTCCCATTCGCATGAAATATTTTTAGAATAGTGTATATATTTCTGTAAATAAGAAATACTACAAGCATTCATATCTATTTTATATGATCTTCATTTTGTTGATCCTGAAATGCAAGAAATGTTGTAGGGTGTTAAAGTGTAGAGTTCTGTAATTCCCAGCTTAAGCTCGTTTTCGTTTGCTTTCAGCGATAGAAACAATTCACCAAAATCTTGATTTGAGGTATTCCAAAAAAGTTTTTTAAATCTTTTTAAATTTTACAATACTCACATTTATACATTTTGATTTACTGCTGCCATGGTCACTATTTGCTGCTTGATGCTAACTTTACAACAGCAATCCGCTTTTATTTTGGCTGGCCAAATAGTTATTGCTCCTGTGTTAGGAAAACAAGGAGCATATTATTGAAAGGGACAAATATAGATATAAAGAAAAAGGGACTTGTCATCTCTGAGCTAAAATTACTAAAACAATATTATCTAATATAATGATATTGTGTGTAATGATAAAGTAATGTAAAAGATTGAACTATAAAAACATAAAGGGCGATACGGTCAAAATTTGGTCAATATCAACTTGACGTATTTCTTTCAATTTTGCATTTAAAAAACCTGAACACCCCTCATTTTGAAGGTGTGTGTGTGTATAATGTTGCTCCTATTTTGATTTTGGAATTCACTCTTCAGTTGTCAAAATGCCGTCCAAGCAAGAAGAGCAGCGTATCAAAATTTTGCTCGCGCATCGCGAAAATCCGAGCTACTCGCACGCAAAGTTGGCAAAATCGCTAAAAGTTGCCAAATCAACCGTTACAAATGTAATTAAAGTGTTTGGGGAACGTTTGTCGACAGCCAGGAAGTCTGGATCGGGGGGAAATCGAAAACCGGAAGCCACTGAGACGACAAAGAGAGTTGCCGGTAGTTTCAAGCGAAACCCTAACCTATCTCTCCGAGATGCCGCAAAATAAGCTGGGTGTATCGTCTACAACCGTGCATCGTGCCAAAAAACGAGCCGGACTATCGACTTACAAGAAGATAGTGACTCCAAATCGCGATGATAAACAAAATACGACGGCCAAAGCGCGATCCCGGAGGCTGTACACGACGATGCTGACGAAGTTTGACTGCGTGGTAATGGACGACGAAACATACGTCAAAGCCGACTACAAGCAGCTTCCGGGACAGGAGTTTTATACGGCAAAAGGAAGGGGAAAGGTAGCAGATATTTTCAAGCACACGAAACTGTCAAAGTTCGCAAAGAAATATATGGTTTGGCAAGCCATCTGTACCTGTGGCTTGATAAGCAGCGTTTTCATAGCTTCCGGGACTGTCAACCAAGAAATTTACGAGAAAGAGTGTTTGAATAAACGTCTGCTGCCTTTCCTGAAGAAACACGGTTGTTCCGTACTGTTTTGGCCGGATTTGGCATCTTGCCATTACGGTAAAAAGGCCATGGAGTGGTACGCCGCCAACAACGTGCAGGTGGTTCCCAAGGACAAGAACCCTCCCAACACGCCAGAGCTCCGCCCAATTGAGAAATACTGGGCTATTGTCAAGCGGAACCTAAAGAAGACCAAAAAAACTGCTAAGGACGAGCAGCAGTTCAAGGCAAACTGGCTTTCTGCGGCGAAGAAGGTGGACAAGGTGGCTGTACAAAATCTGATGGCAGGGGTCAAGCGTAAGGCCCGGCAATTCGGATTTGGAAAAGCGGAAGCCTAACTGAATATTTTTCCTGAATTTTATACTAATTGAACATGAAAAAGAAATTTAATTTGATTTTTTAAATAAACGATTCCACCGATTTACACGCGTTTTCCCTTGACCAAATTTTGACCGTATCACCCTTTATACTTGCCAAATGGCCCACAGCGCTGAATCATATCAGCTCAGATTTGGTAACATGTCCATTTGCAAACAAGAAATGAAAAATACTTTCAGTAATAAGTACAAATCCTTCTACAGATTCTTGTATTCAAAGAACTAGATACTGCTAAATAATGAGAGGAGAAGAAAGGATCACTGGCGGGACTCTTAATAGAGTAGAAACCTCTGCGCCAGGCCTTTGATGATATCGTTGCGTAATTCCTTTCGAATCATTTTGTCAGCCGTACACGGAACATGTCTTCCAAGAAAACGCTGTTGCAAATGACTCGGAAGGAGACACGTTTGAGAATTTTGAATCCTTTGGTTTGTTTTTTCAACTGTCTTATTATTATTTTTATCAGTTTGTTAGTCAGATTTATGGTTGCAAGTTTAATACAGCGTTTCCTTATTTCTGCAGTCCCTTGTTGTTCAGTCCGTGAAGTGTGTCATTTATGTGCTATGAGATTCTTCCGAAGCAGTTTTCTCGAACCAAAAATAAGAAGCTATTGTATTGTTCCTTGTGCGTTAGAATGATATAGCTTAACTCATTTTGAAGCATTTCCCCAGCCGTGCAAGGATCATCTCATCTATAGAGACGCCGTTGACACTGCCTCAAAAGGTGTTGCGATTTCAAGTTTGCCTTGTCTTTCTCTCAGTCATGTTTACGTTTTGTATGGTGTCGTTTCCTCTTTTTGGTATTTACTTCTGAGCAGTTTTCTCGTATCAAAAGTAAGTTGTCATTATGTCATCGAGATATTTGAATTCTACCATTTTTGAGTAATGTATGATATTCATGAACCCGTAACGCTGGTAGATCACCTTTTCGTGGTGCGTTACGGGGTATCAGATCTACCACCGAACCCTAGTCCGAATTATTTCAAACTAGGGAACATATTTGTTATTTGTAGTCAAAGGAACATATCTTAGTCCTTATTACATTTTAAGTCTTAAGAAAAGTGACAATACTCGTTTTGCAATTGTGCGAGGATGAGCTTAGAATAAGTAAAACATGGTTAGTCTTCATTTATGTGAATTCTCATTGTCTATTTGATGTTCTATAGTTTGAATTGGTTATGACTAGGGTTCTGATGCATGGTCAGTATCGGAGTCATAGTTTGTTATTTTTTTTGCAATGAATCTGATTTTGACTGATAAAGGGGCGCGCCTTTGAAGAGTGCTCTCACTCCTCAAAGGGTTTAAATAGCGGAAACTTTCAATAGAACTTAATTCATTGCCAACAACAAACAATGACAACTGTAACAACACCGAATACTTCATCATTTCTCAATAGTGATGAAGTAACTCGACATGCACTAAACAAAGGATACGGGATATACAACAATAGATCTAATTATTGGTCGCAGTGGTTTATGTCCCGAACAGAGGAAAACAAATGTATGAAGTTACAAGTCTCAATAGGCGTGTAGGCATGTTTTTGAGTTCTTTCTTCGTTTTATTTATCAATTTCTCCTCAGATTTCGCGATAAAATGGTTGGAGTAGATCTTACGCTTCAGTAGTGGGCCGACGCCAGGTGTGTGAAATGAACTTCACCTCGGTACGGGTCACCTCCTTCGTGGGGGAACTAAAATACGAAGTGCCCTGCCGGTTGTTGCTATCCAGGGTGAGATAGGTCTCGTCGACCATCTTATTCAGCCGCTGCCGCTGCGTCAATGTCTGCAGCTCCGAAACCAGTGGACGCGACTTTTTCACTGTTTGGCCGGTTGAACTGACCTCTGGGCCAAGCGCACGCAGCGATGTAGCCACTTTTCCCTCGGTCTTCCTATTCAGCATCCTTTGGAGCTTCTTGTTGCTCAGGGTCGTCGGCCATCCGGAACGGGCTTTCTTTCGATGCTCTGATTGTTGTCTAATAGTGCCAAGATGCTGTAGATGCCGGAACGGGCGTATCCGGCGTCCAAAGTGCCGCGCGATGTCCGTTTTCGACGCAGTGGGGTGCCATTCTTTGAACTCGTACACTTTTGAACGGAGTTGCTTCACTGTTTTTGCCATCACGGTTAGAGTTCGACTGAAAGAGCTGTCAAATTTTGTCTGCAGACTCATGGGTTACTATGATTAATGCTGCATGGGTAGTTTTGTCAACCCCTTAAAAATTCGTAAATGTTTGTCCATAGTTAGGTTAATTCCGTGCATCTATGAGAAAACTAAACTCTAATTCTATTCAAAATTTGTTTAATATAATAAAACAACCAATGTATTACCAACCAGCTTTTTTATCAAGTTGTCTTCTCAAATATGCAATCTTGAAAATCAGAACTAAATTTTCCACAATCATATTACAAATATTGTGCCCATGTGGTATTTGAGTGTTATAGTTTTTATTTTACACGATTCAACTTGAAATTGTGGTTGTTGGGAAGCTTATTTGATGGCGAGGCCATGGAATGTACGATGGTTCGGCTGGACCAACCACTCACGGTTCAGCTTCAAGGCACGGGATTTGTCCACCGTTTTCTGTTTATCGGTTCAGTTTGGTGCTATCCTCATCTCGAATACATAAAGTCCAGCCAGCTTCATTGTCTGCTGGTCGGAATAATTGACTTTCTTGACCTCGTCTATACTGGAATGGCTCGGATTACGCTTGAATTAATCCCTCACCTACCTTCCGTTCACGGGGTTAGTCGTCTTCACTTACTTCCGCTGCCAGCTCACCGCTAGATTTCCTGGGTATGTCTGAACGATTTTACCGCATGGAGAATTGGAGAATTTTCGTTTCACGATCCGATAACGGAACTGTCCTGGCTTTTTCACGATCGTGCCCCTATTTTTTTTGTCTTAGCACTTCTTGCATTAAAGTCATCTCGATAACCATTTGACAGATTGTGACAAAATGTTGTGCATGTAAATATTACGCTCTAAACTATTTTGACCCAAACCCAACATTTTTCATTTTGACCCATGCAAGAAAATGTTATAAACAAAAAAAAGTGTTGTATTTTATCGAGTATAATCTTTACCATAGCTCAATAAATTCTCGGCAACTTATTCAAAACGATGTATCTATTTCTGTAAACAAAGAGAGAAGCACAGATTATAACGTAAAATTTTTAAAACTCCCAGCACGCCCATAGGAAGTAGCATCATCATAAAGTTAGGGCAATGTTATTTCTTGTGTCCTAGTTTGTGTGAGAATTTCATTCCATGGGTTTCAATAATTTAACATTTAAATCTTTCTTCCCCTCGTTGTTTTCAAAATCAGATGCCTCGATTTGAACATGTTATCGAGAATTATACACATGTGTGAACAAAAGATCAGTTTTGACTGAGAATAATGCGAGCATATATAGTATAAAAATGTTTTGAAATTGGAAATACCTTCCCATCGTCTAGGGATCCCAGTAGTGGACAGCAGTTTCAGCTGGAACCAAAGACGTGAAGAGAAAGTATCGATAGACTTGTTCGTTTTCAATACAGTCTTTATGTTTTTACTACCGCTTATACCCCAGGGTGAAGAATTTGGCTATAAATGGTAGCCAATGAAATTTAGCAAATGCAGCATCTACAAGATCATCACTACACTGAACGAAAGAAAGAGTATCGAAAGTCTAGGCTAAGTTCTGGCCGTTCGACAGTCAGGCGCGACCGAAAAGTTCAGCAGAAACTGAAGCGGTAACCCAAGCAGCAAACAACAAGATCCTTCCGTGCCGTGGGCCAAGAGGTTAGTGCAACTGGCCAAACTGTCCTAAAAGTAGATCCAGTTCAGACCCACGGAAGCGCAAGCCCATTCTGGCCGTGTCGGAATAACAGACCACCACCCACAAGCAGCGGCCTGAAGACAATGGTTAAATAAATTTCCCCGGCTAAGGGCGATGTACAGTATGCCCCATAAAAAAATGTGAAAATCCATACCTCAGTTTGAAATAAGTTTTTTTCACAGAAAATGATAAAAAAAATCATAATTTTATTTAGGTTACCGCTTATTAAGCCTTTCATGATTACATTACTAAATATGTCTCCAAATATGTTCTCCAAACGGGGACGGAATCGAAAGCATACCTTCTCAATGTATGAGCCAGTCATCGAGTTCCATGCCTTGGTAATGGAAGCTTCCAGGGCGCCAACACTGGGGTGAGAACCTTTAAGGCTAAGCCTGAACATAGCTCATATTGAGTAATCCAAAGGATTCAAGTTCGGGCTGCTAGGAGTCCAAATGTCCTTTTGCCGAAATTCATGTTTTCCTCCAGCCACGCTGGAGTCCTTTTTGAGGTATGACACGGTGCTTTGTCCTGTTGGAAAATGACATGTTGGGGTGATCTAAAGTTAGCCTTTATCCATGGCTCAAAATGTTCATGTAAACCTCGGTATTAACTTTCAATTCAGTTTTGATAAATACTGGAGGCATTGTCAATCAATTGGGCGTAACTGTCCCGAAAACCATGACTTGGGCCGGATGTTTGGTTGTAAACTTGAATTTCACGTTCTCTGGAACATCCTCGATCTTCTTCGGCGAAATAAACCTGTCTGTACGTGTGTTAGATACGGGATCGATGGTGCACATTTTCTCATCGGAGAATACGATGAGTGTATGCTTCTTTTTTAATGCTTACACCAAACGTTTCGAGTGCTCCAGCCGTAGTTGTTTGATTCGGTCCGTTATATGGTGGCGCTTTACTCTTGCCCTAGACGAACATTTTAAGTCATCTTTGACCAACCGTTGCAAGGTAGTTTTGGAAATATCGCCTTCCTTACTGCCCTGGGATGCATAGTTGACGTAAGCGCCAAGACGACCGAAAATCACTTTTTTGGTTTTTTGCATTCTTTACCTTATAATACATTACCTCCAAGTAAAAACAAAAAAAGTTTCTTCGAAAAATTGCGAGATAAATTGAAAAGAACGGTTTGGCGTAAGCACCATTTGGTCGCATGAATGACGTCACTCCACATATTACATCACGGGTGGCTGTAAGCAAAGTTGAATGCACCAGGGAAAGTAGATTAGAGATTACATATATACTCTGAAAAAAAAAACTGGCCGGTTCCTTACGATCAGTGATACTGTATCCATCATACTACTTTTATAGGCATCTGGAGTTGAAAATGGGATAGAATTGATGGATTTTTTTCCTTGGCGAGAAAGTGAAAAGGAATAAGCCTGGAATTCTGATATATAATCAAAACCACAGGTAGTAAAATTGCATAAGGAACTAGTAAGTGGGTGTTGAAATTGACGTAATCATTTATTGTACACGTTCCGAAAGCCCACAGCATTCCAAGTAGCCGCCATAACACCACCTCGGCCTTCCTTAGGGCCTTCAAAAGCTCTTCGTGAATGCACGTAGGATTACAAAGCAAGACCATTCTGAAGGTGCCTTGATTCAATTCCCGGTACGGTCCATGAAAATTTACAAGTAGGAAATTTTCTCGACTGGACAAAAAGTATCGTTGTACCGGCCACAAAATGATATGAATGCATAAGAGGTAACTTTGGCATAGAAAGCTCTTAGTAAACAAATGTGGAAGTGCTAGGTGAAAATTATTTCTTTGAATGATTCCATTCTTGGAAGTTGGACCACCTACAATCATAAAATGAGGTATAAGTAATTCACAACGACTGATATGCATCAAAGGTTACCTTTTGAAGATCAACAGAGAAGACCGACTTGTTGATTTCCGCATTTAACCGATCGCTATCATATTCATCTCGCCCAGCAATCGCTCGTCCGTGATCCTTCCACACAACTCGCATTGGACTTCGTTCGTTGTTGATACTCCCTGATCAGTATCATCAGCTTTAGCAGAGTGCCCTGTCTGCTTTTCGTGAACACGATGGGCTTGACAACGTTCGCACTCTTCATGCCCCAGTTGGGTAAATTTTATGTTCAGGTCTCTCAACACCTTACAGTAGAAACTGTAACTGCTACATTTTTGTTTTTTTCCCAACTGACGCTTTTTCAAAGAGTCGAACATTTTCTGGACTGTTAAGTCCGATGGTAAATATCGGCAAAATCAAATGGGAGCTTTGCTGGTTGAAACTGTTCGTTCGTATTCGAGAAGCCAATTGGCGAGAGCCTAATTTACGACAGAACAGAGCAGCCTGGTTTTTACGCCGAACTATGAGAATAAACGTTCAGTAATATGCCTGTTTATTTGCATAAGTTGGCGTATGCGTTTTAAATATGATAAAAAAAATGAAACTATTCTAATTTTCTTGCTGGCCCACTTTTATTAGTAAAACTTTATCAAATGGACAGAAAATTTGGCTGTTTCTGTTGGTATACATTGCATTTCAGCTTAAACCTGGAAAAACGCGTTTTCTCAACAATCATACCGATGGTGGTTACGTCAACTATGTATCCCAGGACAGCTTAGCCAATTTCCGGATCTATTTGATAGGATTTCGCCTCACTTTGTCTCTCACTGATCTGATGACCTTCGGTGTGCGTGGTTGGCCCGGCTTCCGTGGAGGTGGTCCATCAAGAAGTGAACGTTGGATACGGTAAACGGTCGCCAGGTGGCATTCCACAATCGTTGCAATTTTTTTTATGGGCTTTTGGGCGAGCAGTAAACTAGGCACAACCTAATTTGCGTACATTTTTCTCAACTTTGTTACTCACGAATCACTGTTTTGTTTACATCGTCTCGGAGTATATAGTCAATGATTACACACACGCATTGAAACAGTAAAAATAATGTTTAAAGCTACCCAAAAAAAGTATTGAAAACTTTCGCATTTTTCTATGGAACATACTGTACTTTTAGGATAATCCAGCAGTTTTGCTAGTTCCCGAATTGATGCAGATGGATTTTGCACAATATTTCTTTTTTTTTTGCATGGTGCATAAGGCTTGTTCACGACAAAATCTGGACACTCTCAAATACGTATATCTCTGGAAATACTTCATAAACGCCTGAAATATTTCGCAGACTGATGAGGGCAGGTCTGTTAATTGTGTGAAATAAATTATTGGTGTTGCTGCAATCTTTTAGATCGAAGTTGGCATCGAATGAAGAGCAAGTGTGAAAAGCAATTATGTGCGGTCGCATTGAAAATCCGGAACAGCCACGAAGGCTGGGAGCGGAACAAAAACGGATCTCAGGAACCACCAGAAGGACGCGAAGGTGAAGCAAATATTACAGAAGAAACCAGATCTTTCGGTACGTACTGTGGCTAGAAAAATAAAAATGTCCTCAACTTTCGTGCATACTTTCAAGCACCGGCAAGATAGGAAGTCGTTCAAGGTGAAAACTGTACCGAACAGTAATGATAAACATAATGTGACGGCTAAAACCCGGCTCGCAAGTTGTATCCCAAATATTTGACGAAGTTTTCCTGCGTGATAATGGACAATGAAACTTATGTGCTGGAAGACTTAAAGCAGCTTCCCGGCATGTCTTATTATAATGCCATGCAACAGAACGGCGTAAAGGAGCATTTTAGGACGAAGAAAAAGGCCAAGTTTCTCAAAAAATATTTTGTTTTGGCAGGCAATATGCAGCTGTGTCGATCAAGCCAAAGCTCTATCACTACCGGAACGTAAACAAGGAAATATACCGTAAAGAATGCCTAGAGAAGCGACTGTTACCATTCCTACGTAGCCATGACGCTCCCGCGCCTTTCTGGCCTGATTTGGCATCTTGTCTATACGCCGTAGAGGTTTTGGTATAAAGCGAATGGGGTCCATGTTGCACCGAAAGAGGTGAATCCACCTCACTAAAGGTTGTACGGATTCAAATTGCACCACTTTTAAATGGCTGTAACTTTTTACCCGTTGGGTATTTGCTGTTGCAATTTTGGGTGGAATTAATTCAATGTATATTTGTTTACGTGTAAGTTTCACTAGCAGATGTGCAATCGTTGCAAAGGTGAAGTCCGAAGAACAGCAGCGGCGCAAAGAAATTTTGCGCACGTACCTCGAAAATCCGGATCTTTCTCATTGTGCCCTCAGCAGGAAGTTGGGAATGGTACATTCTACGGTGTCTCGTGTTTTAAATCGGTACCATGAACGTTTGACCATCGATCGAAAAGAAAAAAGTGGCAAAAATGGATCTCCGCATAGTGTTAAGGATCACAAGCGGGTAGTTCAAGCTTTCAAGAGGAAACCCAACAGTTCAGTTCGAGACGTGGCGAAGAAACTGAATCTAACCAAAATTTTCGTGCAAGATGCAAAAAACATCTAGGACTACAAAAGTACAAAGTCTAAATGGCGCCGAATCGCGATGAACGTAAGAATACGGTAGGTAAAACACGTGCACAGAAGCTCTACACCCAGATGTTGACGAAACCACATTGCCTCGTTATGGATGATGAGACGTATGTAAAAACAAACTTCCGGCAGCTTCCGGGCATCCAGTTTTCACTGCTCATCATAAATTCGATGTCCCTGAGGACGTTAGAAAGCAGAAGATGTCAAGGTTTGCCAAAAAATATATGATTTAGCAAGCAATTTGCTCGCGTGGTAAGCAGAGCACCCCATTCATGACAACTGGAATGCCTCCGAAAGCGTCTGCTTCCTCTTCTGAGGTCACACGACGGTCCTACGATTTTCGAGCCTGATTTAGCCTCGTTCCATTACTCGAAAGAGATTTTGGAGTGGTACAAGGCTAAGGGGGTCAATTTCGTGCCGAAGCATCTCAACCCCCCGAATGCACCGGAACTGCGGACAATTGAAGAGTACTGGCCCATCCTTAGAGCAGGCACTTCAGAGAATCTAAGGAAGTGGAAGTGGAGAAAATATGAAGGAAAACATTGAAGTTGCCAGGCAAAAAACGTTGAGCGCAAATGTTTACGGGACCTTATGAATAGTGTTAAGAAGAAGGTTCGTGCATGTGGATATGGAATTGAAATTGAATAATGAGAATACATACATAAGAAAATATTCATAACATGTTTTATTTTATTCCCTGAAAGTTTGAAGATGATTGGTTGAACGGAAGAATTTTGTCGAATATTTGTGTGTGTCGCAATTTGATTCCGTACACCCTTTACTCGGAGTTGCGATCTATCGAGCGGTATTGGGCTCTCGTGAAGAGAGAACTCTCTCAGTATAAATAACAAGCTACAACTATAGAAAAATTTCGCAAATCTAGGACAAAAGTAGCTAAATCGGTTGAAGAGAAGTCTGCACAGACATTAATGTCTGGAGTAAACTCAAAAGATCGTAGTTTTTTCATGAAGCCTTATTAAGTAACTGTACTTAGTTTTAAGATGACTAATAATGCACATATAAACGAATATGAAATGCATCTTGGATTGCACTAACAGCCAATTTGGTTTATTTCAAATTAAACCTGTCCAGATTTTGTCGCGAACAAGCCGCGAATAGTTAAGTTTAAAAATGTGAAAAAAATAGATCGAGCAGAACTGTTTACAAATAACACAACGCTGTACTTATCTGTACTGCTGGTATTTCTAAAATGCCACAAGTGCTCCATTTCATAATGATTCAGCCTAGTATTCCAACAATTGTGTGGCCAAATTCAAGAAAAATGTGGAAGAATTATTGCCAAATAACAAATACAAGTAATAATTAGGAAAACATTGTTTCATACAATTCGCAGTTTCCTTTTTCTAGCTAGTGGCGAAAACTGTGTATTTTTTTTATAATGCAGACGTTACATGTTACAGAACCGTTTTTCATTCTACCGTTTTGGCAAAAATAATTGATAAAATTATGAAACTACGTTATTTATGATGCTTTTGATGTTTGTTAAACCATAACCCTTCTTGTTTGTATGAACTTTTGCTTTGAATTTCTATCACTTGTTTGAAAGTTTATTAAAATGGAATCAAAAAAACATGCATTCCATATTCCGTTTTTAAAATAAGTGTGTAACATGTTTCTTTTTTCTATTTTCCATTTGCAGGTGAGTTATCTTGCACCAATGAAACGGAGGCTGGTATGTAGTTGATGCAGGAGAAGTTCGAACACGAAATGAGTGAAATTAGTGTGGTTGTTCACAACGAAAGTAAATGATGACAAAATATTGAAAAAAAAAGCATTTTTCAACAACAGTATTGCAAGTTATTGGTTTGTGAATATAATGAAGCTCACCATTTGTTACGGTTGCATTAAAAAACCCAACTTGTTTTTCATGTTGCAACTGTATAGTAGCATATTTTGCCGTAAACTCAAATTTGCCATTAACACTTTGAGCAGAGACAAACGTTCAGCAGAATGACCTCACTCTTATCCTATATATCAATAAACTTAAACTGAATATTATATTGTGCAACGGTTTTTATAGTGTCGAAACTTGTTTATCATTTCACGCTTCCTGCCAACGGCACCGTCTATCGAATTGCTCAAGATTAATGAAAAAAAAAACAAACTTGCTTGCCTTTTCCCAAACTGTCTACCTTAGGATATATTGTAAACTTGACCCTGAACGTCGGATTAAAAATGAGCTTCTGTACCTTATCAATAACCTACCGTTCAGTGTGGGTTGGTGCATTCAAGAAGAAGAGGGAACAGTATGGTCTTCAAGCATGTAAAAGCAGTTTTGCAACTTCTAGCCACGGCAACTTGCTCACGGATATTTGCATAGCAGGTTTCCGAATGACAACCAGTAGTATCATCCAGTGAATAATCAATGCAGTCACCTTCCTTCCACGTCGTCATTGACAAGGCAACGCACCTTCTTTCTAAATTTTAATTGGACAAATTATGAAACTGCCAAGACACGCGATAACGGTTACCATTGAGCATTTGTACCTTCATCGAGCGTTCAAGGTTAAGGTCTTTCTAGCCATTACTGTAGATAATCCCCGTTCGCTCTTTGCATATTGCAGACCAACATGTGTACCGAATGAGCCCGACCAGGCGGACAATCTCAGTTCATCACCGTTGTCATAACCATCCTCGCCGTTGCGTCGTCGTCGTCTTCCCTCAGTGGAGCGAATGAGGCATAGCTCGGCAAATCCAAGCGCACCGGAGACGACCAATAATTAGCCATCAATGTCCAAGTGGCAGGTTTTTATAGACCATCCTCGCGCAGCCTTCGAATGTGAGAGGAATTCAACCTACCGCACTCGATGAATATATGTTCACAACTCGCGATATAGAGCACTCTCAATAAATCAATCAATCATGCAGGCTCACATACTCATCAACTGGATCGTCCATCAGCTCAATACAAAAAATAAAATGCCTTCACGCGTCCAGATAAAAAACAGGAAATAATTGTTGCATAGTAAGGCCTCCATTAGTTTAGCCAATAATTCAAGGATCCATTCTTAGTTTTGACGTCATTTGGTAGCAGATTTCATCCATTTCATCCATTCATGCTGGAAGAAGAAAAATATAAAAAGAAATCAAAATCAATATCTCTCACTAAAAACATGGAACATTGAAATGCATTGATATGCGGAAACAATGTGCCACAACCATCCATACTTCAACTAGTGGATCATGAAGCAGCTAGTCTTCGTCGTCACTCAAACTCATCATCAAAGTGATCTTCACCATCATCATCGAATAAATCGCATGCCAGTGGGGAAAAATTGATCTTTTTCGGCGGGAAGTGGTTCACCTGACCTTGCAGACTGAAACGCTATTTAGAAACAATAAATATACAAATCTGACGATTTTCATTACCACTGTCGACGGATGACGGCTGACAGATGATGTTCATCTTGAGAATATGACGGCGGTCACAGTAGGGAAGAAGTGACCGTTGTGGGCTGTCAATGGTAATTTAGCGAAAGAGTGGAACCACTCCACTGACCATTGATAGATGTGCTCGTCCTTGTTTTTTGAATAATGTGAGGTAATTTGCCGCTCTTATGACAGCTATTATTTGATCATTTGGATTCGTCTTCGGAAATGCACAACCCTAGACATACCTACCTTTTGTGTGCTATTAAGGCGCTTCGAATTTGGTTTTGTTTTTTTGGCAATGATATTGTGAGTCATGCAGGAGCTAAATCACTAGCACATCTTTGCATTTGCCGCTTGATGACCGTATCAACTACGCTTTCTTTTTTTAATTTCTACGGATAAGCCAGCCGAAGTGAATCATTTTGTTGGGAGGGCAGACCCCGACTTCGTTAGGTTCTAAGATTACCTCTGGCAAGAAATCTGCGCTTTTTATTAAATAGTGCAGCACAGCTACATAATAAGGACTGTATAGAAAATAAGTGATCCTTATATTTTTATTTCAAATCTTATAAAACAAGATGTTTTGTTTAAACAACCCAGACAACCAAAATGCACGTATATTGAAAGTTGTTTTTATGATATACAAACACATGTAAGTAAACAAATCGTATTGAATGCAAAAATATGGCTTATACGTACAAAACTGGAGGCCATATACGTGCAAATTTCATTGTTTTCTTAAACGAGATTATTTGATATCATATGCGATTGAATATGTAATAGCAAATTAGATTTGAAAAGGTTAGCGATGTATATCCGATTTAGTTTGTGACGCAGTACGATGAATAAATGACACATCACAAAGAAGTCGAAAATATGCATTCTTTACGATTTAACTTAAACATAATACGATAAAAGCCACAAGTAATTGCGATTTTGACTAAAAATATAGGAATATACGATAGTATTTCAACACTGTTATACGACTTGTGGTTGTCTGGGAAATGGATGATTCTTTATTGTACGGGATTGAACTTAAATATTAGGAATACCGGATTAAATAATAATTATGCATTATGGGCCAACCTGTGCCAAATAATAATTATTCTTTCTCTAAATTACGAATTTTTGATCGAACAAAGGGTCTTCAAAAAGACTGGTAAAGCAGCTGAGGGGGCATGGATGAGGGGAGGGATGTAGGACTTCAAAAAAATTGGACAAGGCATACAAAAAAATATGTGATGAAATACTAGTCTTGAATAGTATTTCATCACATTGTTTTGTATGCCTTGTCCAATTTTTTTTCAACTCCTGCATCCCTCCCCCTATCCATCCCCCTCAGCTGCTTTACCAGTCTTTTAGAAGACCCTTTTCACAATCGCCCAAGAGCGTTCGATTGACCGGACCGGAGGGCAATTTGGTGGATTGATGTTTTCTTAACGAAATCTATACACTTTTCCGGGAGCCAATTGAGACCAAAACAGTGGATTGCAATCTTGCTACAGACACTCAGATCGATAGATTTTCGCATTGATTGTTCCAGTAGTGTAACAAATTGTAGATTTCATCCCGCACGAACAAATTGCTGAACATGAATTTTGCACTTTCTCTTTTTTAAACACTGTTTTAAAAACTTTTTTGAGCGTATTGGTATTATTAAGTATGAATTTCGTCCAAACTTCGCATTTGAATTGCCCTGTCTGCATCGCCTACATCTTTTCCTACGACGGCAATGTAATATTATGGACCTGGAAGGGTTTTTGAGTCCTCTTTGACATAAGTCACGTCGTCCATCAAAATGTATGCATTCGGTCGCTACAAAACTCGCGTATACAATTTCCGGACCCGTGTTTCTGCGGTTTGCTTCTGATCTGCACTTTGTTTGGTGATTTTCTGCATCTTGTAGGTCTTCAGGTTGTTCCGTTTCTTGATACGTAGAATCGTTTCGACATTGGTTCCCGCTTTATTGGCCAAACCACGTATCAATATTCATTTGTTCTTCCGAATTAGAGCAACCACTTTTTGACCCAGTTTAGGATTGGAAGATCTCGGTTTTTTTGCCTCTTCCTTGCAGTTCATTCCGGAAACAGTGTTCTCCAAATTTATTTGTGATAGATTTTACACACGCGTGACGAATTCCAGATGACAGTCAAACGCACAGCATGCTACGATGAACACATTAAAACCATCACAAATACACGCGTACTCTAGATTACAAAAACGAAGTTTATTATTCTTACTATTATTATCATTATAGTTTGCAAAAATTTGACAGAATTTTTTTTTTTAAATTTTTTTTCCTAATTTTTGAATAAAAAAATTATAACAGTTTGGAGAAGAAAAAAATTGTTCTACGATGAATCGTTCCTTGAGTGATGATGTTCGGATGTTCGGGAAAATCTGTTAGTGATGTTCGGGAAAATCTGCAAACTTCAATTGGCGTTTGCCAAGAAAACTGGCAATCATGATTCTATTAATATTGTTATTTGTTCATATGTCCTTGAATCCCACGCGTGGAGTAAAAATAATCCCCATCAGTCATCATTAAGTTTTCTGGTAGGTTTTTTTTATTAGGACGGTTCTGTGATTAATTCTATGCAAAAATATTAATCTTTTAAAAGAGATTTAGTGACTTTTGTCTAAATAAAGTATTTGGCTTCATTAAACGTTTCAATTGCTGAGCTATGGACGTGCTCGTTCAGTGGGATTGTAAATTTGAATCTTCCCATAATTTTAACTTATTTTCAAATTCAAAAGTTGGAAGGTCGATGAATGGTTGACCAGACCAATGAATCGATTAAATGACCCACTCTATGCTAGTCAATAAGCTGTTTCATTTTCTTCAATTTTACAATGACGATCTCAATAAAAATTTGCCTTGTTGTGACAGGACTATTGGTTTAGTAGTTGATACCACTCATACACTTGTTTTGTGGTGTAAGCCAATGATTTTAAAGCACTATATAAAAAACTACAAATTATGGCATTTTTAATGTTTTCTTTTCAAACATAAAGATTTGCATAACATTGAATGACATATAGTTCTACTTGAAATATTGTAAGTCATTTACAAATTTGCACAGATGAATGATACCAGGACCTTTTATTCCTGCTCCTACTTTATAGTCTTGTTAAGAACCATCCGTATAAATTATTACTGACCCTGGACGAACATTAAGTCTAAAAATTTCCCAATCATAACGATATGTATTGGTTACTGTAAATGGGACTACTCCATATGGCATAAGGTCGTTTGGCATAAGGTCGTTTGGCATAAGGTCGTTTGGCATAAGGTCATTTAGCATAAAGTCATTTTGCATAAGATGTTGGATAATCAATGGTCATTTGGCATAAAACCCGTTTGGCATAATGACCATTTGATTTAAAGTAAAGGATCTGAGAATTGATAGATTTTTCTTTCGTCTTGCAACAATGCCAAATGTAGTTGATATATCCAGTGTAGTTAGATACATGTTCAAGAGTGATTTCTTGAAACAACCAGAAACTTGTTTCAGGTCCTCGACCATCAGACTCGCACGGAGACAACGCCATCGATTTCCATATTTTTCAAAGGCTCGTATACACAACAATTATTTTGTGATCAGCAATCTTATTAGTGATTGCATAGTTTGGCGTTTCTACACGCAGTCTCTTAAATCTCCCTTTATGTATAGCCAAGAGTTTACAAAGGTTTATCTTTGCGCCGGATAGTAGTGCTTTATGCGTTAAAGTTTAACCTTCGAAGAGGTTATAATTTGGCACAAGAAAAATCCCAAGCACAAAAAAACCCTTCACCAATTAAATTAGATACCAATACAAAAAAAAATGTGTTGCAAATATCATGCAGAATACAAAAAAAAAAGAGAAAAAACAACTCTACTACTGGCTGCAATCGAACATACTACCGAGTTTAACTATATGAAGGGATTTTTTTCATTAGGTCGAATCTAACATTGAGAGACTCTCTTTGAATATTTTCTTTTTCATTCATATTCCAATCACCTTTACGTTTTTATTCTATTCTTTGTAAAATATGCCATCCAGTACTGTTGTTTTTCAATCTGTTCTAAAGAATCCCTCTAAAGTTTTATAATGGTGCTCAAATAAATAAAAGAAAGCGAGACTGGAGAAAATCTCTCAATGGTTTTGAAGAGACAGGAGAGAATCTCTCATTTGTTTTTTTCAGGTTCGACCTATTATAAAAAGTTTCTAAATATTCGTTCCTGCTTTCTACGATGACAGACAGACGCACACGCTGCTGCGAGCCAAAATTTCACAACGATAGCTATTCACTGGGGTTGAAGTACTATTTAAAGGGTGTTTCCATCAAAATTTGGGCGACTTTAACTTCACGCGTTTCTTTTCATCGTGCATTTAAATTTTTTGCACACCCCTTATTTTGAAGATGTGTGCGTGTAGCATCATGCCTCTGAATCCTAGAGAGTTTAAGCTGTTTAGTGGAAAACTTGTAACTAGAAATCAGAAGAAAAATTAGTATTAGTCCATTTAATTCCAACTACCTTTGCTTATCTTGACAGATACGCGTATTTCGTCTACAATGTGCAGACTTCTTCAGTGTCTCGTACTAATAGTTAGTTATTAGGCATCAAATTCCATACCTCATCTCGGAAGTACTGATGATGACAAAACAAAATTCTATGCCCGGCTGTAGCATGCATGCGACTGCTGCCCAAGCCAGGAGAAGGTATATAAACCAGTGATTGGAAATTTCAGGGCACATTAGCTAACGAACGACAACGGCATTCCACTTATCGACTTTGCCGCTTCCAAAAACATGGCCCACATCGGTACATCAAAGCAAACGGAATCACAAATCGAACATGTTTTGATAGATGGTCGGCAATTCTCAGACATCATCGACATCAGAACCCATCTAGGTGCCAACGTCGATTCGGACTACAACCTAGTGATGGTTAAGATGCACTCTTCATAGTGAACAATTTTCGGTACTGACGTCCGGTACAATCTCGAAACTGCGCTGCCGGGAGAGGATGAGCTCGACGAAGCTCCTCTCGCGGACTGTTGGAGCATCGTGATACAGCTATCAGCAGCGTAGTGGAGAACGTCTAGGGTTACGACGTCTTGGGAAGCTGACAGAACGAGTGGTTCGACGAGGAATGTCAGCATGTGTTGGAAGAGAAGAGCGCAACACAGGCACTTATGCTGCGTCAAGTTACCCGTCAGAATGAGGAACGGTATAGACTGAAGCGGAGACTCAGCTCTTCCGGATAGAAAAGCGCCACCAGGAGGAGGACAAGCTAGAACAACTGGTGCAGCTTAAATGAAACGCAAAAGTTCTACTAGAAACTCAACAGAAGGATTTGAGATACCAAACAGCTGCCAGAAGAGTGGAAGGATGGGGTTATATACCCTATCTACAAGAAGGGCGATAAACTGAACTGTGAAAACTATCGTGAGATCACCGTCCCTAATGCCGCCTATAAAGTGCTTTCCCAAATCATCTTTCAGCGACTGTCGACACTAGCAATCGGGTGGATTATCGGGTTCATTCAAATCTCCCATGGGGCTTTGTCAAGGTGATGGAATCTCATGTCTGCTGATCAACATTGCTTTGCAAGATGTTATTAGACTAGTAGCATTTGCGGAGTTTGAGGTAGTCGACGAATTTGTCTATCTCGGCTCACTGGTTCCTGAACAATGATAACACGCCAGCATAGCGCGCCTTTTACCGAGTGAGCTAAGAGCTTTTCGTACGAGATGCCTGTATAAAACTCTTATAAGACCGGTTGTTCTTTACGTAAATGAGCCGTGGATGATCATGCTTGAGTGAGATTTACAAGTACTTGGAGTTTTGGATAGAGGGGTATTAGGAACTATGTTTGGTGAAGTGCAGGAAAAAGTAGTCTGGAGGCATAGATTGAACCATAAGCTCGCACAGCTTGCTGACGAACCCAGTATTCGTAAGGTGGTCGAATCTGGACGAATATACTGGCCCTAGTAGTACACTTGTTGCCATTCGGTTGAGATAGCATAAATATGACTTGCTAAGTCATAATCAAGTTACAACAACTAATTGAGACCGTAGTGTGCTACTTGGGGGGCAGGACTATCCCGCGAAAATGATTTTCAAAGGAAATCCGGTTGCCACAAGACGACGAGGAGTGCAACAAGCAAGATGGTTAGACCAGATGGAGCAAGATCTAGGGGGTAAAAGGTGCCCACGAGATTGGAGCGAAGCAGCCAATGATCGAGAACGTTGGAAGGATATTGTGTATCAGGTATTATAATAATTACGTTATGTAATGAAATCAAACAAAATAAACATCCCTTAAACGTGAGGATACTTCTAGGGATTTGGGCAATCTCGTTGATTCACGTTAAACTTTCAAAAATCATGTTGGTTACATTACCTTGAAATTTTCAAAGAAGTTGCTGATCTGGCAGGCAATTTGCGGATGTTGTGAAATAAGCGCTCCCTTCATCACTTCCGGAACAATTAACGTGGAGTAGAACCGAGCCAACCGAGTCAATGTTATGCCAAAAGATATGAACCCACCAAAGTCACCGAAACTTCGCCCGATTGCAAAATTCGCAATCATCCCAAAATGGAAAAATTTGATGAGTGGAGTGAAAAGGATGGTGCGGGCATTCTGTTTGGGAGATGAAATTAAATAAAACACATTTTGTAAATCAACTCATTGGTAGTTTTTGATTTCCTGATAGTTATAAGAAAATTCGATAATCGGTTAAATTTGGGTGAGCAATTATGCATGTCCCATTTTTATCCAATACACCCTTTATGTTTCGTATGTTCAATCACTGTTATTATGTCTTCGACTTCTACTTGTTTTGTTCTTGTTCTAAAAGAAGGTTTATTGAATTGCTTGGATACAATACTAACCTATAGTTTTTTTTTTATTTTTAAAGAATAAGAATAGTTTATGTTATTATTAAGAGTTAATTATATCCTTATTGTGAGTGTAGTCTGGTGATACCTAAAGAATAGGACCGTCAAAACTTGGTCGACTAAAATAAGACGTAGTTTTTTAAATCATGTATTTTAAAAAATTGAACACCCCTCATTTTGTAGGTGTATGCGTACGAAATGTTGACTCTATTTTCTATTCAGTTGTCAAAATGGCGTCAAAGCAAGAAGAGTGGCATATGAAAATTTTGCGCGCCTTAGCAAATTCCAAATTATTCCCATGCCGACTTGGAAAAATAACTTAATATTGCCCAATCAACCGTTAAGAATGTTATAAAAGTGTTCGAAGAAGGTCTGACGACTGCCAGGAAGCCGGAATCAGGAGGAAACCGAAACCAGGAAGCCGCAGTGACCGGGAGAACAGTGGCCAGCATTTTCAAACGCTATCCCAACCTTTCCGTAAGAGATATCGGAAGCAAATTGGGAAAGTCCCACGCAAGTTGTGTGACAAAACAGTGCAAAGAGCGAAGAAACGAGCCGAACTGTCAACATTTAAGGTTACAGTGACACCAAATTGAGATGATAGGCAAAACACAACAGCCAAAGGAAGGGTGCGGAAGTTGTACACAAGTTTGTTGACCAAGTTTGATTGCTTCGTAATGGATGATGAAACATACGTGAGGGCTAATTTCAAGCAGCTTCCAGGTCAAGAGTGTTGTACGGCTACCGCAAAAGAAAAGGTCCAAAAGTTTAAGCTGAAAAAAATGTTTCGTGTTGCGAAAGTTTCGTGACAACTGTCAACGAAGATATTTTTGCAAAGGAATGCAAGCAAAAACGCTTATTGTCTATTTTGAAGAAAGATAGTTTATCATTAGTTGATTGTATATGTACTGTCAATAGTGTGCAAATTGTACCCATGGAGAAAAACCCTCCAAACTCGCTGGAACTGCGCCCAATTGAAAAATATTGGGCAATCTTAAATAGAAACTTCAAGAAAACTCAAGTTGGAAGTGACAAACAGTTCAAATCAAGTTGGCGTTCAGCATCAAATAACACAAAGCATTATGGAAGGTACGAAACATAAAACCTTACAGTTCGCATTTGGAAAATCGGAAGCACATCAAATAATTTTTCTGTGTTTTGTAGACGATGAACTTAAAAAATAAGTAGTGATTGATCATTTATTTATTACACTAATCAGTGTGCACTTTATAATGTTTTACCATTCCACCCGTCAAATATAAGGAGGTTCTTTGGGGTTTTCATCTCCAGAAAATAAAGAAAGAAATAAAGAAAGAAACTGCTTGTCAAATTATTTAGAAATTGACAAGTAAGCTCATGGTAGTGCGTTTCTTCTCGTGATACGTTTTCATTTAATAAAATGACCATTTTTCGGATGGTGATAAAAAAAGCTAAGACAACTTATTGCTTTTGATAAATTTCCCATGGAAGGTAATTATTTAAGCTGACTTGCAACAAAATCCTACGCCCCTGCGAGCGGCCTTCTGGCAGTTAACCAGAACAATGGCCATGTGTGTAGGCATATTTTTGAGTTCTTTCTTCGTTTTGTTTATCAATTCCTCTTGAGTTTTCGTGACAAAATTGTTGGAGTAGAACTTACGCTTCAGGTTGGCCCAGAAATTCTCGATGGAATGTGGGGGAAATTGGGCGGGTTCGCCGACTTGGGTACCACATCGATATTCAGCCGCTCCATCTCCTCCAACGGTTGCTTCGAGTAGTAGGCCGACGCCAGATCCGGCCAGAACACCGCATCTTCGCCCGTATGGTATTTCTTGACGAACGACGCAACTTCCGACAGGCATTTCGTACGATAAATTCCCCCGTCTACGGCCAGTCCGGAGCGACAGAAGCGCGGCTTTGACATCCCCTTCTCGCTGATTGTCAGCCACAGCAGCTTTTTCTTGAGGAATTTGGTGTATGAAAGGAACTTCACCTCGGAGCTCACCTACTTCGTGGGGGAAGTAAAATACGAACTGCCCTGCCAGTCGTTGCCATCCAGGGTGAGATAGGTCTCGTCGAAAATCGAGTTGACCATCTTATTCAGCCGCTGCCGCTGCGTCATTGCCTGCAGCTCCGAAACCAGTGGACGCGACTTCCGCTTCCTGACATGTATTTTCATGTTCGCCAGGTACTTTTTCACTGTTTGGCCGGTTGAACCGACCTCCCGGCTATGCGCACGCAGTGATGTAGCCACTTTTCTCTCGGGCTTCCTCTTCAGCATCCTTTGGAGCTTCTTGTCGGGCAGGGTCGTCGGCCGCCCGGAACCGGGCTTTCTTTCGATGCTCTGATTGTTGTCTAATAGTGCCAAGATGTTGTAGATACCCGATCGGGCATATCCGGCGTCCATAAAGTGCCACACAATGTCCGTTTTCGACGCGGTGGGGTGCCGTTCTTTGAACGCGCACACTCCTGATCGAAGTTGTTTACCTGTTTTTGCCATCACGGTTAGAGTTCGACTGATAGAGCTATCAAATTTTGTCTGCTGACTTATGGGTTACTATGATTGATGCTGCATGGGTAGTTTCATCAGTGCGGGCGATGTTACACCCATGAAAATTCGACAATTTTTGTCCTTTTTTTTTTTTTATTGCAAGGGTTATTTTGACCTTGTGATTATCGCTGATCATATCTGACGCTGACAATATCCCAAAAAGTTCTAGTGCTGGTAACAACTATCTGGTGAGACTACACACTTTCTTTTTAAGGTTGTTTGTAAGATGGATTTTAAGAATTTATTATTATTAATATTACTATTTCTTAACGACACTTTATCATTTATGTGGCATTCGTGTCGGGATCCTTAAGAACCTCTTTAATCTTCGGACCGTGAGTAAACGGTCCATGTTCTAATAAACTTAGTAAATCATTCATTTAAAAAAAAACAATGCAAAACGGATCCGTGAAGGTAACGCGATTGAGCCTTCCAAATAACTAATTAGATCTGAAGTGGGTAGAAGTGGAGGTTTGGAAGCCGGTAGCCGAGAACAGTCAGGTTGCCGAAGCCAACATTTGAATTAGGCAATTACGCAAATCAGCAAGTTTGAACTTTTTCGGCAGAAGTAGCTTTTGTGACAAAACGACGAACTCACCATAAGGAAAAAAATACACACACTAAGTGTTGCTTTAGGAATTCCAGATGAGACCTTGGTTCTCTGAGGGACAGTGTTGAATGTTTATCTTGCAAAATCCAATGACCGTAGAGAATTCCCATACGACACTCTCATGATGTGATTCACGCTAGTACAACCGAGCTAAAGACCCTACCGCGGAGCAGTTGTTGAGCTTAAAAATGTAAATAATACTCGCTATTTCCACGGTGCAGCACAAATAATGACATTAGATCTTGTCATGTTAGTACAGTGGTTTTGCCAAGCAACGACAAATTTACTATCTACATGTCCAACTACAATAGCATGGGTAATGCATACCCAGTAGACAGTATCTACATTAATTCCGCCTACACACATGTGTTAAAACAAAGAAAGGAGCGCCACCTTTGCAATCAAAAACGAAACCGCACTTGGTGTTGAGTTGATCAAAAAATAAAAGTTTCCTCACTAGATCATTGAACTCCGCGACAGCCCTAGTCACTCGACTGTACAGCTGCCGTACGAAGTGAGTAATGAGGGTCTAACGCAAAAAAGCGCCTTGCAATTAGCGCCACTCTGCGATTGTTGCGAGTTACGAAAGGTTGAGACCAGATTCGTAGCTGCAAGCCAATTTTTTTTTACATCCAAATAATGTGTGTATGCATTGTTTGACTATTATCTAAGACGGTTGAGGGAGTTCCGATAATTGTACTCCCGACAACCAGGCGCCATTATAAGGAAGACAAATCACAAGCTGTGCGACTACAGATCTGTAGCTGCTAGCGGTGGGTGCAATGAGGATATGAGAAAGGTATTCAAGCATGACATAACAATTGTTTAATCCTTCTAACATCAAGCGTTAATTTGTTATGACATTCGGCGAATATTCCCCCAAACATTGAATTCCAATTTGATAGTGATTAATAAAATGTGTTGCTTTGTCATCAAACCAATCAAGCCAGAAAAGTGTGCCTCGGCCAGAAACCCTTCGAATGGGTGTTATTTCACGAAGAAAATACTAATCATCAGTAAGCTGCATTCGAAAATGCATAAAATAAAGATTAAAATAACTCACCCCGTCTCGATTGATTTTTTATGCAGATCCATCAAAACGAATTTCTTACGGCAGTCATCACCGACATCACAGCCTTTCGCAGGTCGTGGCGCATGCCAAGGGGCGTTGTTACATTCGCACCAGCCAGCAGCACGACGTCCGTCCATCCGATCGGCTCAACAGTGACGACCACGCGGCAAGTCAGTCAGTCAGTGGGTCAGTAAAGTCGTAGAGTATAAAATTTCTTCCTTACCACCATACTACACGCAGTTTTATCGCGTTTTGCATCTCATCGCCGCGTAGTCGCTTTAGCTGTCACTGTCGGTCCGGCGATTGGTCGTCGCTATGGTTTAAAACAACAACTGCCACCAAGAAGATGATGTAACGGCGATATCAGTGCAGAAATGTTCCACGCCTCGGCGACGCGACGCAACGTATCAAAGTTAACATCTACGTGAATGCATAAATATTTCTTCCTGAAATGAGACCACTAGTGCAGTCAGTGGCAGTTAGGGACCCGATTATGAGGCGTACGAAGATAGATTTGAAAACAATTTCTGATTAAATTTTCCGAACACGCTTATGCAATTGAATTAATAAAAATCACCGGCAGGATGGCCTACAATCATGGCATTCCGTTGAGTTCGAGAGAATGGTTATTGGACTGATGCAAATTTTGAAATTCCCGCTCCCTGAATGGTTGAACGATTTCAAATTAGGTCCTTCAGTTCATTCAGATTGTAACAGTTTCAAATGTGTAAAGGAATCACTATGGCAAACCTTGCATTTATATTAGCATCGCTATAAAAACTAATGTAATCAATTTGCGGGGATAGTATTAACAAAGCGAAAATTCATTCAACAACAGTTAAACAGAACATTATTTTTCGAATAAATGTAAGAAACAACAGTTGTTAACCAATAGCGTAGCAAATGTGTTATAATTAAGCTCAATCGAAGGCCCAGCTGGCAACATTGGAATTTCTGGCACGAGGAATAGAGCATTAGAATCATATCAACTTTGTCAACTGCACAATATAATGTTGCTGACTAAGCAACTGTTTGATCATGAGCAAAGATTATCGATCTCTTGATTTAAAAAAAAAATATTTCCTTTGACTTTTGTCTGAAAAATAATCTTCAGTTACAACCTTCTGAACAATATTAACATATTGTCAAAAGGATTAAACGTTCGCTTTTTCCATAGTAATGTTCATGTGCATAGGCATAGCCATGGAAGGGAGGGGGGGGGGGAGGAGAAGCAGGGGACGTTGATAACCGAAACAATACGATATTAAAATATTGCGTAATAAAGCATCGTCACAACTTTTCACAGGAAGCAAATTCTTTTTTTATAAATTCTCAATGTTAACAACTTTATCCTAAAATTATTTCACTACTGTAACTAATATCTGTATCGATCAAGCTTCAAAATAACAATCTACGCTGATTTATTTGAAATTGAGATTTAGGGATTCGCTAAAAAAACGATTGATGTTCTATTGATGTTCGAGCTCATCGGCTTAGCACCACTTGGGGGACACTTGATCCTATACTCAATAACAGCGCGTGTTCATAAACCGAAGTATTTTCGTAGGCAAACGGATCACCGAATAGAATACATACATAAGCACTCGGGTATTGTTTTGCAAGACAATGGCATAAAACATGAATAAGTTGAATAGGTTCATTGGCAGGAAATTCATCAATCAAATACCTACCACTACAAGTTGAGAACACTCGTATGAATCAAGAAGGAAGCTGCTATCATTGTCGATGTTTTTTTTTAAATCCTATCGTCAGATCCGGAATTTCGTTGACTAATAGGATATCTTGGAGACCACTTGCATCAGAATTACCTGAGAAAGCCAGGCTGTTGATTACTAAATACTAAGTTTCAATTTTATTATAAGTAAGTAATAAACTAAAAGATCCTAGATCAAATTAGAGAGCCATTTGAGCCGAAATTTGTGTATTGTACGTCCAGAACTGGGTATGTACTAATATCCTGCCAGGACTGACATACTGCAGATTGGGTCAAAACCGCAGTTTCACCAATTGCACCTTGGAAAGAGCTTGTGGCTCTTGGTGAACAAGAAATTCCTCGTCAAGAAGTCCTACCTACGTTCTTTTATAGGAGTGCCGACGACGACAACGACACGATTCGAGGCTACAAAGAAAGCCAGAATGACAACTTGAATAAAACAAATTGGAGCCAGCATGTCGAATTGGCGATCATTATGGATGGTTTATTGATGCGACAATTAGAACACCAAAAATTCGTCATCAATTACAAATATGGTCAATCGCTCATTCGTAAGAAGCGTAGTGTCAACCATCCAGGCGTTCACAAGGAGGACAGGGAAAAAATCGGGGATATGGAGGTAGACTCCTCTGACGAGAAATGTACCAACAATGTGCCCGATGACGCAAGTATTGACCAGGTGAGTGCTCCATCATGCTCGGGGACCAACATGGCCCCGGGTAAAGGAACTAAGGTACTCATGGACACAGATGCAGATAGCCCATACATCCGAAGTGACGACGCTTATCTCTTACTATAAGCAACTGAATAAACATTTTATAACACTAGTCGGCAGTGTTTCACTCCCTTCAAGTATATATGTTGAATTTTATAGATTTTGCCACGCTGAATTCAAATATGGGCTCAGAAATGCTGTAACACATTCAGTTTTTGAGAAAAATGTGATTAAAATTCACAAAAACACGTATTTTCGTAGTAATATGATCTACCTCATCAACAACCAGAATATTGGCTCTGCCCTTTGCAAGTTGGACTTGGACTTTATGGAATGGACCTCCCTGAATCCATTCGTGAACACAGATTTTTCGTAACACGTAAGATTGATGAAATAAGCCGGGTTTCCATTCACAAAATTACGAATTTTCATGAAAATCAAGATTTACTATTTTGAAAACATGAATTTTCGTTCCACCCTTTGAATGTTGGGTTTGGATTTTATGAAATGAACCTCTCTGAATCCATTCGTGTTGCAAAAAATTAGTTTTTATTCAGTCAGTCAGTCAGTCAGTCAGTCAGTCAGTCAGTCATTTAGTTGAAATTTTCTCTATATTTTTCAACTTAAATTCACTTTGTTTTCTTTTTCTTTTTATAGTTCTCCAAAGGTGTTTGCCTCTGTAGCATCCAGCAGTAGTCCGCTAGCATCGCTGGGCTCCATTTGCCAGCAAAGTTCTTTTCAGTCTGTGCGATATCTTGATGAAATCGTTCTCCATGTTCATCTATGAACAATGCAGAATGCAAAAAGTGCAATTTAAGTGACATATTGCATCCCAGTGCAGTATACGAATCAACCAGCTCTTGAACGATGTGTACATAATCCGGAGACTTTTCATTTCCCAAGAAGTGACCCCAAACCTTTTGGAACGCATTCCATGCTCGTAACTCTGTCGCGTGAAGAATTTTCTGAAAATTGTCGTCTTTAAGGAGTTTCTTAATTTGAGGGCCAACAAATACTCCTTCTTTCACCTTGGCTTCGCTTAATCTCGGAAACTTTTTCCTCAAAAAACAATATGGTTCTCCTTGAATATCCAGCTTTTTGACAACATTTTTGATCAACCCAAGCTTAATATGTAGCGGAGGTAGTAAAATTTTGTCCCTGTCGACAAGAGGCAGATTTGACACATTTTTCTTCCCAGGTACCATCTCGGTACGTGCTGGCCAATGCTGCTGGTGGTAATGTTTATCCCTCGCACGACTGTCCCATTCGCAGAGGAAACAACAATGCTTTGTGTAGCCTCCTTGAAGCCCAGTGAGCAATGCCACTACCTAAAGGTCTGCACAGAGATTCCACTTGTGTTCCGAATATTTGATCTTTTCCAAAAGTGTTTTTATGTTCTCATAAGTTTCCTTCATGTGAGCTGCAAATGCAACTGGCACTGAAGAATACTGATTTCCATTGTGCAGTAACACTGCCTTCAAGCTTTTGCTTGAAGCGTCGATGAAGAGCCTCCAGTCAGTTGCGTGATACTCTAACTGTAGCTCTTCCATTAAACCTTCGATGTTGTTGCAAAAGACAAGATCACCATCCATCGAAAAATATTTAATGTTATCTGAATGTCTCTTCCTATAAGATGACACTTTTACATCTTTTTCCAGGATATTCCACTGCTTTAGCCTTGAAGCTAACAGCTGCGCTTTGGTCTTGGGTAGCTCCAAATCTCGAATCAAATCGTTAAGCTCCTCTTGGGTTATAACATGCGGTTCCTCAGACTCCGAAGGTAAAAAATCTAGATCATCCTGAAAGCTTTTCTCAGATTCGCCTGGTTCCGAATCCAACTCATCAGCACGTCCAGCAATATTTGGAGATATTGGAACTGGCATTGCTTCGGAGTGCAATGTTGGCCTTGATGGTTATTCGATTTTATGCTTCAAAGCTTTGGAAAATCCATGAATTTTTGTCAAACAAAAGTAACAATCGCTCATGTGATTGGTTGGATTAGTCCACACCATAGGTTTGGCAATAGCTAAGCCTTTGTGCGTACCTTTCATCCAACCAAGCAATGTTCGGTAGCATGAGCAACAGGAGTATGTTGGAACCCATGGAAACTCACGATTTGGAAGCTCCTTGCCAAAATACAGCTGATATGCTGTCTCCAACAACGGTGTAAACCCCTTTCTCTGTTCCTTCAATATCACGTCTCCACAAATGCAACAAAATTTTTGCGGATCATTCAGACAAATTCGCGACATTTTTACAAAAATTAAAAAAACGCGTCCGTAACACTCAAACAGCTAGCTTTGAATGAATAAAAAATGATTGTGTAAGGCTGAAGAGAGTCAACATGAGCATTAATTGACGCCAAAGCAAGACAGCAATAATGACACAAATTTTGTGCCGCAAATACGCCAATAGACCTTTTCGACATTTAATCGTCTTTCTTTGTCTAACATGCGGGGATTAATGCAAGGTTTGGTTTCCCACAACTTCGTTGACTTCGCACTCGCACTGCTTCGATTCAAATCTTGCAGTAGTGTGCGCAAATTAAACGTCAAAAAGCTCTATAAAATGCCGCATAAGGCTACGTGCTTGAGGATTCTTGCTTTCTTTTTTAACATATCTTTTCCTTATTCTCTCGAGCAATAGTGACTAACACAGAGTCTTTTGTCTCTGTCTATTCTTTTGTTTTTTGAGTGTTTGCGTGTTTTAATGCTGTCTTGCTCACTCCTATCCTAACATAAAAAATACGGCACTGCTGAATAGAGTATTTAATGAGGCCTTTCTGAAGGGCTCTGTGCAGCTGACTTTTGAATTAATTAATGAACTTTGAAGGTCTTCAGTTCCCAAACTGCTGTAAGAAGCAACATCAATATACTCAATATACTCACAGAGGCACAGCTAAAAGGATCGTTCGTAAATTACGTAATGCTTTTTTGAGGGAGGTGGGGGGAAGGTTTAAAAAGTGACGATGCATACAAAAATTTCCAAAAATCCATACAAAAAATGTGATAGAGATAGGAGGGGGTTAAACATTTGTATTTTTGAGCGACGTAATCAATGGACGGGTCTTGATTTTCATGAAAACTCGTAATTTTGTGAGTGTAAACCCGGTTCTTACATCAACCTTACGTGTTACGAAAAATCCGTGTTCACGAATTCCGTGTTTGTGAATGAAATCCCGGTTTATTTCATTAATCTTACGTGTTACGAAAAATCTGTGCTCACGAATGGATTCAGGGAGGTCCATTTCATAAAATCCAAACCCAACATTCAAAAGGCGGAGCTGAAATTCATGTTTTCAAAATAGAAAATCTTGATTTTCATGAAAATTCGTAATTTTGTGGATGAAATCCCGGTTTATTTCATCAATCTTACGTGTTACGAAAAATCTGTGATAACGAATGGATTCAGGGAGGTCCATTTCATAAAATCCAAACCCAACATTCAAAAGGCGGAGCTGAAATTCATGTTTTCAAAATAGAAAATCTTGATTTTTATGAAAATTCGTAATTTTGTGGATGAAATCCCGGTTTATTTCATCAATATTACGTGTAACGAAAAATCTGTGTTCACGAATGGATTCAGGGAGGTCCATTCCATAAAATCCAACCCCAACTTGCAAAGGGCAGAGCCAATATTCTGGTTGTTGCTTAGGTAGATCATATTACTACGGAAGTACGTGTTTTTGTGAGTTTAAATCACATTTTTCTCAAAAACTGGACGTGTTACAGCATTTCTGAGCCCATATTTGGATTCAGCGTAAAATCTATAAAATCCAAACAGAAATGCCGACGGGAGCGAAAAAAGTTCCGATTTTGCCAACTAGTGTAATTGGTTGCAATGCAAATGTCCATCATACTAAAGGGTGTCCACGATGAAATTGCCACACTATGAAATTGCTCTAACCTTTTAACCGTTGGGTAGAATTTAATGAAAATTTGGGTAGATTTAGTTCATAGTGCATTATTTACATCCTGCAAGTTATAAAGTCCTGTGATCAAAACTCGCGGAAATGGAGTCGAAAGAACAGCTCGTGCGTGATAAAATCTTGCGCATTCATCACGAGAACAAGGATCTCTCGCATCGTTCCATCGCTAAAACGTTGGGAATCGCGAATCCTACGGTGTCGCGAGTGATTAAGTGGTTCGAGGAACGGTTGACCACCGATCGGAAGCCCAGAAGTGAAGGAAAAAGTATTCCGTACAACACCAAAAATCACAACCGCGTAGTTGGGGCCTTCAACCGAAATCCGAACGCCTCCGTTCGGGATGTGGCTAAGAAGCTGCACCTAAGCCGAAGTTTTGTCCAGAAGGCCAAAACTAAGGCTGGGATTCGAACGTTCAAGGAACAATAGGCCCCTAATCGCGATGAGAAGCAGAACAAGTCCGCCAAAACCCGTGCCAGGAAGTTGTACCTCAACATGCTGACGAAAGTTGAATGCTGCATCATGGACGATGAAACGTATGTGAAGGCCGACTTCAAACAGATCCCCGGCAACCTGTTTTTCACGGCCAAGGATAAGTTCAGCGTTCCGGAGCATGTCCGCACTCAGAAGATGTCCAAATTTGCGAAGAAATTCCTGGTTTGGCAAGCCATCTGCACGTGCGGGAAGCGGAGTGCACCTTTCGTGACCCAGGACACGATGAACGGACAGGTGTACATAAAAGAGTGCCTCCAGAAGCGGCTGCTTCCTCTCCTGAAGGCCCACAACATCCCAAAAATCTTCTGGCCGGATTTGGCCTCATGCCACTACTCCAAGGACTTGCTGAAGTGGTATGCGGACAATAAGGTCAATTTCGTGCCGAAAATGTTCAACCCTCCCAACACTCCGGAGCTCCGCGCCATCGAGAAGTACTGGGCGATTATGAAGCAGCACCTTCTTAAACGACCTAAGGTAGTGAAGACAGTCGAGGAACTGAAGAAAGTATGGGTTTACATGCAAAAAACGGTTGATTCACAGGTTGTGAAGAATCTTATGGCCGGGGTTAAGGCCAAGGTGCGGGCATTTGCGTATGGACTGTAAATAAAATACGAGTACAATGGTAAAATGAAGTTTAATAGTTATTTCTCAATCCCTGAAAATTTGATGGCAATCGGATGAAAACTCGAATTTTGCGAATCAATTTTGTGTGTGGCAATTTCATCGTGGACACCCTTTATATGGGGTAGCCCCAACATCAATAAAAGAGGAGAAAATCTTCTGAACTATATAACTTCTAATAATATTGATGTTTGTAACAAGGAAAGTTATCCGACATTCATTACACCTGCAAGGCAAGAAGTGTTGAATCTTACGCTTTGCAGGGAATTACTTTCGGAAGTTGGACAGTATCCGAATCGCTGTCGGACCATAAACATATCAGGTTTGAATATACATCCGGAGAACTTATTTCAGACAGCCATAGAGACCCAAAAAGAACAAATTGGGATTTATATCGCTTTCACCTTAATAAAAACAGCGTACATTCAGAGCTCGAAATTCGAACTGTTGAAAAATTGGAAAACACGTTAAGCCAAATGGTGAATAACATTATAAATTCCTTTAATGCTAGCTGTCCTATCCGGCCTAGATCCTCTACCAGAGAGGTTTCATGGTGAGATGGGTAACTAGCAGCATTAAGGAAAAAAGCAAGGTGTTGTTCAATAGAGCAAAACCTTCCAATGCATGGGATTTATACAAAAAAAACCTTAATAGAGTACAATAAAAAAAAGGGGCTAAGCGCAAAGATTAGAAACGATAATGTGAAAACATCGAAAGTACTCCAGTTGTTGCGAGATTGCAGAAAGCTCTTGCTAAAGACCATTCCAATGGTTTGGGTAATCTAAAAAAAGAGAATGGATGTTTCACTACACAGAAAAAAAGAATTAATTTTAACATTCGCGTAAAATTTCCCCTCGTTTAATTCCAACGGATTTGTTTGCAATTTTTCATGAACCATACAACAATGTTTGCAATCTTTCATACAAATGGCTAGATTCAGGCGTTATCTGGCTTAAATTTACATGAAATATCCCATTATTTTCTGCCAAATCTAGCATTACCTTTATGTGCATTAGATAACGCGGAAAATTCAATGTTTCTTTTTATCTGTGTAAAGACTCATCTGAAACAATGGAACTGATGATGAAGGCCCATTTCCCAGATTCGATTACGATTTCGGGACCAAGCACACGACTGGTCTATAAATGCCTTCACTAAAGCCTGTCTAATTTTCACCCTATCCAAAGTCGGATGAGGCTTCGGTACTTTTAAGCCATTCAAATTTGCTGGAATGGACGGTATTTTACCCATCCTTCTTCAGCAAGGAAAAGAAAATTTAGGCGTGCGTCTTAATGAATTATTTAGAGCCAGTTTCACCTAATAACAAAATTGAAAATTCTTGTAAAGCCAAGGAGATATCATTATATACATTTCTAGCAATAGAAGGGGCTTTTGACAATGCATCTCATAGCTCCATATGCACAGCCATAGCGACTAGACGCTTTGACAAAGGGAAAATTATTTGGATAAAGGCGATGCTTAAAAATCGTATTTGAAGTAGTTGGATATGCCGATGATGTTTGTATCATCGTGCGCGGAGAGCAAGAAAATAAAATTTGCTGCCGAATGCAAACTGCGTTGAATCTTACTTCGAAGGGGTGCAAACAAGAGGATCTGGGTATTAATCCCTCAAAAACGGTAAATATACCGTTCACAAAGCGAAGAACGGTATCGTTGCCTAGACTGTCTATGACTGGGGTTTCAATTGATTTTTCGACTGAAGTAAAATACCTCGGTGTTACTTTAGACAGAAAACTCAATTGGAACTCAGACCTAGAGAGTGTTATTAGAAATGAATAAATGCCTTTTGGGTCTGCAAAAGCACATTTGGCAAAAAAAATGGGGTCTACATCCAAAAATGATCAAATGGATTTACACCAGCATATTTATGCCAAAAATTAACTACGCCTCTTTAGTGTGGTGGCCAAAGACAATAGTAGTAACTGCTCAGAAAAATTGCAGAGCTGCAGAAAAGCTGCAAAGACTAGCATGCCTTCTAATAATCGGGGCAATGCACAGCACATCATCGATGGCGCTAAATGCGCTCTTGAATTTACTAACCCTTCACCAATTTATAGAGTTGAAAGCAGGGAAAAGTTTTCAACTAATGATACGAGCTGACGGGATTCAAAAGGGAAAAATTGTGGGCCATTTAGAGATCCTTAAAAACTTCCATTTGAATACAGCCTCAAACTTAATAGTAGACTGGATGCCGATGAAACCAAACAATGAAATTTCTTTCAAAGTGGTCGCAACAAATCGTTACTTATGGAAACAAGGTGGGCCAAGTCTTCGTCCGGGCTCTATTGTGTTTTTCACAGATGGTTCAAAAATGAACAAGAAATAGAGGGAAATGAAATAGCGGAAAGTCTGGCCAAGGAGGGCTCCGAAGCTGCGTTCACAGGTCCGGAGGCATTCTGTGGAGTTGCAGTTTGTTCTCTAAAGATGGAGTTTAAGCAATGGGAATTGTCTATGGTACAAGCAAACTGGAATACCACAGATACATCACGACAAGTAAAAACATTCATAGTACCGAGTGGAAAAAAACACTAATCCTACTTAAATTGAACAGAAATAATCTGAGGGTGATAACCGGACTATTCACTGGCCACTGCCCTAGTAGATACTACTTGGAAAAAATGGGTAAATTTGAAAACCCGCGATGCCGATTTTGCCAACAAGAAAGCGAAACTTCGGATCATTTACTCTGAGATTTGCATTTATAAACACAATCACATATTTTAATGTGATTTAAGAAAAACAATAGAAAACAAACACATTTATTCACATTTTTCTGGAGGATCAAGGCTGCCACGAAGCGACCAATATGATAATTTGTCCATTTGAAGACTAGAAAGATAATGTTAACGAAAAATCATGAAAAATAATCATTGATTTTCGTATTTGTACAGTCCTAAACGGTTCTCTCTGGCATCTGGATTGTCCCGGAATGGCTAATATGGCCATTGATCCATTTCAAGGCTAGAAGTAGACTACTCATGAAAAATCATGAATCTTGAGCCGTCCAAACGCATGTTTCGGCGGAAATCGACATTTGTCCCATCCTAAAGTGTTCTTCCGGGGCATCTGGATTGTCCCGGAATGACCAATATAGTTTTAGGGTAAGAAGTAGGATACTTATGAAAACCCATGAAATTTGAGCCTCGAAAGACAGTTTTAGGTGAAAATCTGTATTAGCCCCCTGCTAAACGGTTTCCCTGGGGTATCCGCATTATCCCATATAATATAACCATTGGTCCATTTCAAGACTGGAAGTAGACTACTCATGAAAAACATGAAATACATGAGCCGTCAAAAAGCATGCTCCGTTGGAAATTTGTATCTGTCGTAGTCTCACGGATCGTTGCAAAACCTGCCCTCTTCACTCACCATGAAACTGAAAATTGGGACTCCCAACAAGAAATTTTGACTGCAAAGACGTTAAAATGCAGTCATATAAACTTTCCACAATGTGACTTTGCAATCCATGTCAGTATGACCCGAAACGAAAAAGTGGAGCTGGCATGAAAACGGTAAGAATGTGCATGACTTGCTCAATATTAAATATTTTATTGCCAAGGTGGTATTTGTAAATGGACAAAATAAATCATACGGCTGATTTTTTTTATAAAACAGTTATGCCTTTGAATTTATTCTTCAACTTGAAATACTTCATGTGACCCCCTTAGCCTTAAACACTGCACCCAGTCGACGTAGGGAATCCAAAGCTTCTTGGGAAATTCCAGATCAATATGTTCCCAGACTGTTTCAAACCCGTCAACATATTTATTTTTGTTGGTTACCGATGCCTTGTCCACTTTATCGTCCAGATAACCCCACAGATTTTTAATCGTATTCAAAAAATTGATTCGGATGGACTTGAAGAACGCAGTAGTTTACTTCACGGTGTGTTTTGGATCGTTGTCCTGTTGGAAGATATAAAAACTTCTAATTTCCGCAGAGAATTCCTCTTGATATGTGCCGAACTGCCTACTGCAGATCATGCGAATACTCCCCAGACCATGATATCCCCACCTCCATGCTTCATTGTCTTCTAGATTTATCGATCCATGTGTGCTCCACCAGAAGCTATTCAAAACTACTCTCGTCTATCCATAAAACCCGTATCCAGAAGTCTAAAGACATACAAGGCATCTGCGCTGTTACTTCAACTGTCAAAGAATGCAGTGCTGCCTAAATATTCAAACTAGTTTTGATAATATTATCAAGAAATCTGATTTTTAAGTCATTTTTTTGTCAAAGAAAAAAAATTGATTTCAAATAAAAACTAAGAGCTTATATGTTGAAAAATAATACTATTTAGTTTGCTACGTAAAGACGTAAATCATAAAATAATTTGTTTTGCCAGCTCTGGCAAAACAAATTATTTTATGATTTACGTCTTTACGTAGCAAACTAAATAGTATTATTTTTCAACATATATGCCACAAGCGCATCTGACAAAATGAAAATCGCAGCTTAACAAAAGCAAAAGCAAATTAACCAGTTTGCTGATTTCGGTTATATGATCGTACTTTAGCCATTATACCGTCCATCAATTCCTTCACAGTGGTTTTTGTGCACTTCCTGGACGTGGCCAGGTTTTTTTACATCTAACATGATGTGGGCCATTGCACCTGCTTTTTGAGGTTCCGCTTGACGATTGCCCAGTAGCGTTCAATCAGTCTCAGTTAAGACAATTCAATTCAAAATCAGCGTTGTTATAAAAAAAAACAGTAGAGTTGAACTGGCATAGGGCAGAGGCCAGATCCAACAAGGAGAGAGGAGGAATCTCATGCTGTCAATATCCTATTTATTGTTCCTTTTGTGTAGAAAATGGAATAATCGTAAGCCACTTCACACCGGATTTTCCCGATTTAACATATTCTTTTTCGATTGGGAAACTACGAGAGTTTAAAATTAACACTTCATTTGATCACTTTTTAAAAAATAAAAAATAAAACCTTGAAATACTTATTCAAATTTTCGCTAGTAAATGCGAGCAAATTCCTTTTAATTCTACTATGAGCTTATCTTTTGACAGATAGGCCTATTTCGTCTGCTACTTACAGACTTCTTCAGTGTCGAGCACTCAAAAAAGTTTTTTTTTTTAAATAGTGTTTAAAAAAAAGTGAAAGTTTTCGTTTTCGGTCTTACCACCTTTGCTCAGTATCCGTTATCCCACTGAACCGAGACTGACATCAGTCATTATGACAGCTACCCTTGCTGTTGATCTCCGTATCTTCTGCAGGCCTGTCACGTTGCTCGGCGGCACAGTGATATCCTGATATTCCAAACAAATTGCTTTTCAGTAGGCTTAAAATATTCTAATACTAGCTGAACCCGGTACATGCGCTGCTACGCTTGCAATAAAATGAAGGAAAATTGAATGTAACTGGCACTTTTATGGTTTTTTTCGGAATGAGTTTTTTTTTCTTGAATAAGCAGGGGTTCAAACTTCTATCAAAACATGCTTCTTACCCGAGAAATACACGTTTTATGTTTAAGTATTCTGGATAATTCTCATTTTGGTAGAAATTTGTGTTTCATTTGTATGGGAGCCCTCCCTTCCAGAGGCAATACAATGATTGCCTTCAAAACCCCCCACATGCCAAATTTGGTTCCATTTGCTTGATTAGTTCTCGAACCATCACGGTCTTCGATTATAATAAAAATTTGAGTTTCATTTATTTGCACCCCCCGCCCTTTCAAAAAGGGGAGGGGTCTTAAACCACCATAGAAACATTTTTGCCTTCAAAACCCCCCACATGCCAAATTTGATTCGATTTGCTTGATTAGTTCTCAAGTTATGAAGAAATTTGTGTCTCATATGTATCAGAGCCCCCCTTCCTGAGAGAGTAGGGGCCTCAAACAATCATAAGAACCTTCCCAGCCCCAAAAAACCCTTCATATAAATTTTCACGTTGGTCGGTTCAGAAACTTCCGAGTCTATAAGGGTCTGACAGGCAGACAGACAGACAGAAATTCATTTTTATGTATATAGAAATCTACCCTCCAAAAACCTCCACATGCCAAATTTGGTTCCATTAACCTGATAAGTTCTCGAGTTATTCAGAAATTTGTGTTTCATTTGTATGGAAAACCTCCTCCCGCCCCCTTCCAGATGGCGGAGGAGTCTCAAACTTCCATAGAAACATATATCTCCTCCAAAAACCTCCACATGCCAAAACATGCCAAATTGGGTTCCATATGCTTGATTAGTTCTCGAGTTATGCACAAATTTGTGTTTCATTTGTATAAGAGCCCCCCTCTTACAGAGTGCGGAGGGGTCTCGATTTACCTTAGAAACATTTCTTGCTTTCAAAAACCCTCTACCTGCCAAATTTGGCTCCATTTACTTGATTAGCTCTCAAGTTATGTAGAAGCTTTTGTTTCATTTGTATGGGAGCACCGCCTCCCAACCTAACAGAGAGAGAGGAGGGGTCTCGAGCTATCGTAGAAACATTTATTGCCTTTAAAATCCCCGCATGCCAAATTTGGTTCCATTTGCTTTATTAGATCAAGAGTTATGAAGAAATTACAGTTTCATTTGTATGACAGCACCCCTTCTAGGAGAGGTGAGGGGTCTCAAACCACCATAGGAACATTTTTCTCCTCCAGAAAACCCCACATGCTAAACTTGGTTCCATTTGCTTGATTAGTTCTTGAGATATGCAAACCATCAGAAGAACCTTCCGGTGTCCAAGACGAATCCAACAAAGCAAAAATCTTGCCAAACGGTCCTTCCGCTCGCGAGTTAAATCGTGACAAAGGAAACCCCAACTCATTTTTATCTATATAGATAAGTATATATGCTAGATGCATAAATCAATCGTGTGGCAGTTCATTTGTATGCCGCTGGAATGATAATTTATTTGGAATCATTGTTTTTGGTAATATGAAGGGCTTTCTACGTTTAGTAGAACCTGGACCGATCACTCGGGGTTTAGTCGAGCTTTGAATGGATGATATTGTTAGGGGATGGGTTGGACAAAAACATAGGAAAGGTACATTGAACTTCCATCAGGGAGTGTCACTATCACTGCAACATTGTGCGATTTTGCCACGGATCGCTTTAGGTATTGCTATTGAGCGACGATATGACTCCTCAAAATATTGGAACAAAACATTCTCTAACGATTTTCAAATGAAGCTTGGAAAGAAAAGGACCTAAAAAGGTCGAGTATTTGAATTTATTCGATAATGCTTCGCAATGTGAGGTAAGTGGTATCGTAGTTCAATATGTCAGAAAAACAAATAAACAACATTCATGATCAGGCATATTTCAAATTCGCACGTTTGGTCTGCGACTGAATTGCATCACCAAAAAGTGCTCACTCCGGTCACGTTCTATCATTGTGAGGTCGAATGAAGAGCTCTTCAGTCCAGCAAAGAGGAAAAACCTATAGCCAATCAATTCGATAGCACATTAACAACGGTCGATTTCACACACGTGTATGTCATTTTCGTCGGTAAATTACGCCGAATGATTTGCGCAAATCAATGCGCCCTCTCCGGCGGATCAAGATCTGTCAAAACTGTCAGTACGCATAGTGCAAAAGTGGATAGATGGATTTGTCGGCAATCGTGCAGCAGCCATGAGCGCCCAATATGCCACACTCGGCCGACGTGTGTGATGTTGTAACCCAAATCTCTCGACCAACTGACCGACGACAGCCATTCGACGATTGTTATAATTTCAGAATGGCCCCGAGTTTGCATCGAGAGGAAGATTATTAGACAGACAAAATGCGGGCTAAGGTTGTCTAAGTGTAGTGGATTGGTTTTAACTGCAGCTTGGACCCGAGTAGAACTGCAGGTTCAAATAGAGCTTACCAAGGCGTTGATCGTCAGCACCGGAACGCAACACAAGATGAAAGAAACGAACAATTGATTTCAGCCTTACGGAATCAAGTGAAGGAAAAATTGGCTCATCATTCGAGCTAACGAAGCGAGTATTGTTGGTGAGATGACGGTGTGATGATGGCTAATCCGAGTGTTATGATGGCAAACTGCAGTTACATATGAAGTAGCCAATGTAATGTAACTTACATTAGGGTTAGCATTTCGGCTTTCGTGAACGAAAGGTCATGATATGGTTTGAGGCATGGCATGTATGAGTTTATAAGACAATACCCGTGATCAAATTTGATATAGAAATTGGTATAGAAAAATAATCAAGTTAAATGTCCAGTCTAGTTCTTCATGACATATTACATGCCTTGTATATTTTTGCTGAGCCTCTGGAATCGAAATACATTTTGCAGAATATGAGCGTTTGGTGCGTTTAAGTGAAATAAATTTAAAGAAAAATGAAAAAGAAATTAAAAATGTTTAGAAACTCTTATGAAGCTTCAAGACTAAAATGATTTGTTAAAAATCACATTAATTTCTTAATTTGAATAATCTAACATATTATCCGTTTACTGTTGCACACCGAGCTGTCAGTGTGTGGTTTGTTTTTGACTACAAAGAAAAAAATTATTAATTTAAACAAGCACGTAAAATTACCCCTGGTGTAATTCTAAACCAAAGGAGGCGTAAATAACGAAATTGTTTGCAATCTTTCATAAAACGTGTTAGATTCAGGCGTTATCAGGCCTAAATTTACATTAAATTTGTTTTCTGTGAAATCTAGCTTTCCTTTTATGTGCATTAGATAACGCAGAAATTTCAATGTTTCTTTTTATCGATGTTATGTTATGTTTTACGGGAAGGTATAGGGGTGTAAACTGTAGAATTGATTTTCAAGCATTTTGCATAAATCGATCGGAAATTTCTCTTTGCGCTTTCCATTAACAAAGGACAAATGCTAATTGGTAAATCCACCTAGACATCGCCAATCGTAGCAACTCTGTTGTATATTGATAAAAAAATGACAGCGTTTTCAGTTGATTTGCAGCAGCCATCACAAAATCAGTCAAACAACTATGCTTGATGGTTGTTCGTTTTTCCGGCTTCACCTCGGAGCGAGACATTTTACATTATTGAGCATCGACAAGCCACAAGCTGAATAGACTTCGAGCAGCAACAACTGGGACATCCAAATTAGTTTCAAGTTCTATCAAAGGTTATGATAGCTGTGTATGTACCATTGCACTCAGCGGCATCTAATCTACGGTTAGTCAGCCGAGTGAAACTCAGTTCACGTTATCTTGTCATAAGGACATACACGACCTAGTGCTTTCCCAAATATAAATTCTAGGTAAGAACAATTTTCACTTCAAATGTTTGAAACTTTAAAAATCCCAGCTATATCGAAACAAAAAGGGTACAAATTGCTAACCAAAGGATGCTCCAAAGAAGCAAGCATTTGCCGAAAATGTCATGCATGAAGTCTTAACAGTAAGGCCTGTTCATTAGCGAAAGTGGGCATCTGTTCATCAATGGATCATTGTTTACTCTGGTAACATACCTTAAAAATCGAAAACAAAAACTTAAAAATTTTGAACGATTGGTTGGATCAGTTTATCACTGGTAGATTAAGGCTTGTTCACAACAAAATCTGAACAGATTAAATTTGGAATAAAACAAATTTGCTGTTAGTTCAATCCAAGGTGCATTTGTTATTCGTTCAATTGTGCATTATTAGTCATCTTAAAAATTTTGAGTTTACTCTAGCCACACTCTTCGACTTTTTCTTTGCGTTCCTACGGCTATTTGAAAACAGGATCATGTATGGGTCATTCCATATCAAGTGACCAGAGAAATGCATCGACCCTCTTCGATTCGAACCAAAATTGGCTGATTTACTTGTTGTAGGCTATTAATCGAAAATCCAAAGTTTTAGACCAATCGGTGAACCCCTCGGCCCATGGGCTGCCCCCATTTTTTTGAGATTTTTGAAAAGTCAATATATTGTTTATTGTATATCTCAATGAATAAACAATGTTAAATACTTTTCTTAAAGGAAATTAAGGAAATACCAAATAAATATTTTTTTATATTTTTTACAGTGTTGCCAACATTTTTATTTTTGTGGTTGAAATATTAAATTGCGTTTTTCTCAAAATGCCCCCACTTTTTTTTCAATTTTTATGGCTCCAATGTGTTTAGCAGACTTTTTTACATAAGAAACACTTGTCGACACAAAACAATTTGCTCCGTCATGGAGATATTGATTTTTAAACATTTCATGTTTAATATTCAATGCATTAAAATTAAAAAATAGTGTTAACATATTCAAAGTGTTTTCTGAAAATGGGTCTAATAACAATCACAATAGGTGTGCTAGCAATTATTTATTGCCAGATTCCAATTCGAGAAAAATCTTCAGTGTTGCCATCTTACGTTTTATTTGTGATTATTTTTCAAAACAGATATTCATGCTAGGATTCATTTTTTTGTCAATCGAATCATCAAGCTATCTATCTATCTTTCTAAAAAAATAAAAATGACATGGAACGGTATGTCACGATTTAACTCAAGAACAGGTTTACAGATTTCCTATTTTTTTAAACTGTTCTTCTTTGGCTCAATCAAATCAGATAAAAAATGGTACCCGTTTTTGAGCTCGAAATACTCTTCATAAAAACAGTGGCATCGAGCATTAGCAAATCTGACTGCCAAATGTTTTTTTGCTCTTGCACTGCCGTGATGCCACAAACTTCACATTCAAGTTGCAATTACATCGTGCCCAATCATCATCATTTGGAGTTTGTATGGTAGTTCCTTGAAGACTAGCTCTCGTCGCCAATCGCTTTAGAGCTCCACCTAATCCATTGCTTGGACCTTTACCGTATGCCGTTTGCAAAAAAGTGCCATTCAGCTGGAACGCCAAAGTGTTCTCGGTGGTACAGTAAATTCATTTATTTTGTACTGTAAAACCGCACCGTCAGAGAACTAATAAATTTTTGTCAGCTTAGTCAGCTGAGATTCAAGGAATTTTATGAATTTCTACTGGAAAGCGTAAAAGGTTGCTGTGTTGTGATCCAAGGTATCCGAAATGATGACACAATTCAATTGAACAATATTTCCTTGCTGCGAGAAATAGGCAGCAAATGGGTGAACAGTTGCTTGAGAATTGTTGTAGTGGACCCCTTGTACACTATCCCGAAAAGCAAATGAAAAGTTTGCGTTACTGTTAGCGTTTATAAAATACTCTTTGTAGATTTGATATTAACGTCAATCACTTTAGTTTTTAATCTTAATCAGACTTCTTTTGATCTACTGCTGAGTGAACATTATTTCAAGTTTGCAAATTTTTAAAAGCATGATTGTCACTATCCTTAGTCACATCTATCGTTACAGTAGTTGGGAAGAGGAGGAGGAAATGTTCATGTAATATCTGAAAAACAAATGAAAAGTTTTCCAAAAAGTCGGCCACAACCAAAACTTCTCCGTCGGTCAAGTTGTCCCGAGTGAACTGGTAGAACTCTCCCTGTTTCGCTGCAATATAGTCATGCTTCCTAACAAATGCGGCTTCTTCACTCTGGTGGGCGCAGAGTCTTTCGCTAAGGTTCGCCAGCACTAATCGCTTCTGCTTGAGGATACAAGATGTTCCTCCCGAACACTTTTACACTCCTTCTTACCAGCCAGTTCTTTACTCACGTCTGCCTCACGCAGGAGTTACCATAAGATTTTGAAAAATATCTGGCATGTCACGGAAATAAAAAATCTGGCAAAATCTGGCAATGTAAAAATTTGAACTAGCAATTGAAAAGGATCAAAGAGGTTTTCAAATGTTGATACGCCCTTACAAATGTTGTCCCAAAATGAGTCATTTTTGACTCGTATACTCGCATTCTTTAGTAACAGTCAAGCGTGGAATTACACTATTTGACCAATGCCAAATATTTGACAGACTACCCATTAGTACAAAATTGCTACGAATCGTTTTCAGTGGACAAGGACTGCAGTCACGCAGATCACTTAACGCTTTAGTGGAGCAGGATTGAATGACGCTTTTTTTTTATTCTGTTCTAATTTCAAAAAGTCTGGCATTATGCAGGGTTTCTCTTTTTGTCTTTTTGCCTATAAAAATTCTGGCAGTGCCAGATAAATCTGGCATAACGGCATCCCTAGCCTCACGGTAAAACGCTTTTACTTTCTGCACTATGTCTTATGAAACACGATTGCCTTTCTTGGGGTTAGAGGAACAGATAATTCCTTTCTCTTTAATGCAGTTTTTCATGGTTCGCACTAACCTCTCAGAGCACTGAAATTCTTCTAGTAGGCCACCAAAATGAGTAGACCATGTAAAACTGCTATTTTTTTTTTTAATTTAAACGGTGCTTTTTTGTTAGATTCGCCTTGATGAAATAAAACAGATTATGTGAGAGTGGTAGAATAAACAAATGTTTAAGACATGAAATGTTTAAAAATCAATATCTCCATGACGGAGCAAATTGTTTTGTATTGACAAGTGTTTCTTATGTAAAAAAGTCTGCTAAACACATTGGAGCCATAAAAATTGAAAAAAAAGTGGGGGCATTTTGAGAAAAACGCAATTTAATATTTCAACCACAAAAATAACAATGTTGGCAACACTGTAAAAAATATTAAAAAAAAAATATTTGGTAGAAAATTTAATTTCCTTTAAGAAAAGTATTTAACATTGTTTGTAGCTCTTTTATTCATTGAGATATTCAATAAACAATATATTGACTTTTCAAAAATCTCAAAAAAATGGGGGCAGCCCATGGGCCGAGGGGTTCACCGATTGGTCTAAAACTTTGGATTTTCGATTAATAGCCTAGAACAAGTAAATCAGCCAATTTTGGTTCGAATCGAAGAGGGTCGATGCATTTCTCTGGTCACTTGATATGGAATGACCCGTATTTTCAACACACACTACGGTAATATAAAGTGCAATTAAGGATGCAATACGTCAAAACATCAGCAATCCGTTTAATAGACAAACTATTATCGAAAGAGAATGTCGACGAAGAGAATCTCTCAATGTTACTTAGGACCTAATGCAATGTTCAGCTTGAAAGGACGGATTCACTGAAAACATAAGGTCATGGAACTTGTATAACGTTCTCCTCCGATGCATTTTGATGCAACCGAGAAGTCAAATGGGATAGACGTCAAATTGGATACCAGTACACTTCTAGGGGCGCAAACATCCGAAACCGCAAAATAAATTTGCGAAAAAGGTTTTGGTGTAGCAAGCCATTTGCTGCTGTGATTTGAAGAGTTCTTCATACTTCGCAACGGGCAGAATCAGCGGATAACATTACATAAAAGAATGCATCAAAAAACGGCTGCTACCCATCTGCCGAAAGCATACAGATCCCAATTGTTTCTGCCGAATCTGACATCAACTCAATACGTTTCTGCTACATTGAAGATACTCAAGAAGGAAAAAGTTAATTTTGTCGATAAATGCAAAAACCGCTCAAACTGCCCTGAACTGCGTCCTATCGGAAAATACTGGGCAATAACTAAGCGGCACCTTAAGAATAATGAAAAAAAGCAAGCTCTGTTGACTTATTTAAGAATATTTGGTATGCAGCACAACGAAAAGGTACGGAGAAAGATGTGCAGAATCTAATGCGAGGTATCAAGAGGAAAGTTCGAGCGTTCATCAGAAATGAAAAGTAAACACACGTGGATTTGGTTATATTTCTGTTGATTTTCATTTATATAAAGCAAACCTATGAATTTGATACACGCTCGATCCTAACAAATAAACGAACTTATTAAAAAAGAGTTATTTGCTCCAAAATTAACATTTTCTAGGTGTCCAGGTAGAAAAACAGGTGTCCACTTTCTTTAATGAATTTGAGATTTGTGCTCTGCAAAGCGTGAAGTTAGAGGGACTTGGTCGTGTATGTCCATAGCATTTATGGATGGAATGGCGGACGACAACTAATGAAGAAAAACAGAACAGTAGTTTGATTCGATCAAGTTCGGTTATAAATGATATAGTATTACACGATTGTTTAATTTCGTATCATAATGCATTGTAAAAGAAGTGCATGTGTACAATAACCAATCTAAACAGATGTTTTTTTTCTTCCAAAGTTTATCAATGCTACGGTTTTGTGGACGGTTTTGTAATATAAAATTATATCAAAATTTAAAATAAAGTCGAGCACTCGAATTTAAAAGGACGAAATAGGCCTATCTTTCAAAAGATAAGCATCTAGTAGAATTTAAAGGAATTTGCTCGCGTTTACTAGCGAAAATTTGAAAAAAGTGTTTCAATGTTTAATTTTAATTTTTAAAAAGTGATCAAATGAAGTGTTAATTTTAAATTCTCCTAGTTTCCCAATCACAATTGTTCTACTAATACGCTCAAAAAAATTTTTTTAAATAGTGTTTTTAAAAAAAATGTGAAATTGTATTCCTTCATATTGACATATCTCTACTGAGCAAACATTTATTTCACATGAATTTTGCATATTTTTTGCTGTGAATGGTAACGTGTATGTCTTCTATGAGGTTCTGTAAGGTGATTTGAAGCTCTGGGGGCTTTTCTAAAATTCCGTGAATTCCTGAAGAGTCGAGGACTTCTCTTAAGAACCAAAGACTTCTCAAAAGTTCCGAGGACTTTTCTGAAGATATGTGCACTTCTCTAGTGTTTCTTCCTTATGTTCCGAGGACTTGTAGTTCTGAACTCGAAGATTTGTTGTTCTGAGAACTTCTCAAAACTTTCATTAACATCTCTGAAGTTTGGAAGACTTCTCCGAATCATGGAATTCTCTGAAGTTTTCGGAAGTTTTAGAAACTTTTTGAAGTGTTCGGAACTCTTATTTAGTTCGCTAAACTTTCTGAAGTTCTCGGAACTTCCTGAACCTCTCGGATTTTTTCTGGGGTTTCGGTACTTCTTTCCAGTTCTTTGAACTTATCTGAAGCTCTCGGAACTTCGCTCATTCCTCGGAACTTTTCTCAATTTTTCGGAACTTCTCTGGAATTCTAGAGAGTTATGTGAAGTTTTTATGAGTTCTTTAAAATTCTAAAATGTTATCTGAAACTTTTAGGACTTTCTTAAAGTTTCGGAACTTTACTTAAGTTTTCGAGACTTTACTTAACTTCTCTGAAATTTACTGAAGTTTCCTGGGATTTGCTGAAGCTCATCTAAATTCTCGGGACTTTTCTGAAGTTTTCAGAACTTCATTCTCTAAGGTTTTTAAAACTTCTCTGAATATAGGGAAAGTTCTCTGAAGTTCTAGGAAGCTTTTTAAAATTCTAGAGAGTGATCTGAAACTGTTGGGTCTTCCAAACTTTACTTTAGTTCTCTAGACTTCACTGTAGTTCTCTGGAATGTGCTGATGTTCATCGCGTTTCACTTAAATTCTTTGAAACATTCCTGGATTTTTTTTAAGTTCATTGTAATTTAAGAGACAACCAACCCTGATCCCCTAACTCTGAAATTTCAACGTTTTCTTTGAAATTTCGATAATTTTTCTGAAGTTTCAAGGACTTCTCGAAAGTTTCGAGGACTTCTATGGAGTATCGAATATTTCTCAGACTTTGGTCGAAGTTGTTGAGTTCTCTTTAATTCTCTGAACGTTGCGCAAGTTCTCGGAACTTTTCCTAAGTTCTCAGAACTTGTCTGAATTTCAAGGAACATCTCTAAAGTTTTCATAACTTCTCTGAATTTCAAGGAATATCTCTGCAGTCTATGGGAGTTCTTTAACATGCTAGAGAATTATCTGAGACTTTTGGAACTTCCTTGAAGCTTTGAAACTTTACTTTTGTTCTCGATGTTCTCTGGAATTTGCTGAAGTTTCCTAGGATTCGCTGAAGTTCAGTGCATTTCACATAAATTTTCGGAACGGTCCTGAAGTTTCCTTAACTTCACTGTAATTCAAGAGACAACCTTAATGTTCATGAAACTTTTCTAAAGTTACAATGTTTTCTTAGAAATTCTTTGAATTTTTCTGAATTTTCAAGAACATCTCGAAAGTTTCGAGGACTTCTGTGAAGCACGGAGTACTTTTCTAAATTACTTCAAAATTTTCTAAACTTTCTGAATTCTCTGAACTTTGTACACGTTCTCGGAGCTTTTCTGAAGTTCTTAGAACTTCTTTGTATTTGAAGGAAAATCTTTACAGATTTTGGAACTTCTCTGAATTTCAATGAACTTCTGTGAAGTTTTCGAATTTCTTTAAATTTCAAGGAATTCTTAGAGTGAAGTATTTGTATTTGTAGTATTTCTTGTGTATTTGAAGTTTTAGGGACTTTTCTTAAATTCTAGAGAATAATCTAAAACTATTTGCACTTCCTTGAAGTTTTGGAACTTGACTTCAGTTCTTGAGACTTCACTTAAGTTCTTTGAAACTAGCTGAGGTTTCCTAAGAGGCGCTGAAGTTCATCGCGTTTCACATAAATTCTCGGAACATTCCTAAAGATTCCTTAACCTCACTGTAATTCAAGAGACAACCCTGATGTTGATGAAACTTCTCTGAAGTCCGAATAGTTTCTCTGAAATTCCGTGAATTTTTCTGAAGTTTCGAGGACTTCTATGAAGTATCGAATATGTCTCTGAGTTTCTTCGAAGTTTTCGAATTTTTCTGAATTTTCTGAACTTTTCGCAAGTTTTCGGAACTTTTCTGAAGTACTCAGAACTTCTCTGACGTTTTCGAATTTCTTTGAATTTCAAGGAATTAGAGTGTTATCTGAAGTTTAAGGGACTTCTCCTAAATTCTAGAAAGTTAACTGAAATTGTTGGGACTTCTTGAAGCTTTGGAACTTTACTTACGTTCTCGGGACTTCACTGAAGTTCTCTGGACTTCACTAAAGGTTCCTGGGATTTGCTGAAGGTTCCTGGACTTCACTGAAGTTTCCTGAGATTCACTAAAGTTCATCGCATTTCACCTGAAGTTTTGGAACTATCCTGATTTGTTTCTAACTTCACTGTAATTCAAGAACTTCACTGAATATATTGGGACATTAATTTAATTCTCAGCACTTTTTTTACATTCTATGAACATTTCAGAACTTTTCTGAGCTGCACCTAAATTCATGGGACTGTTTTGAAGATCTCGGAACTTAGTTAAAGTTCACCGAAAATCTTAGTTGAAGTTCATCGAAAATCTTAGTTGAAGTTCTACTGAAAATTTAGGGACTTCAATGAAATTCACTGGATTTCTACAAATTTAAAAAAAAATTCTTAAGTTCTCAAGACTTTCCTGAAGTTCACTGAATTTTCCTGAAACTATCGAGGCATCCCTGGAGATTTGCGGGTTTCAATAATGTTTTCAAGACTTTCCTGGAGTTCTCGGAACTTCACGGAACTTTTTTTTAAATTTTCGATTTTATCTTATATAGAGACTTATTTCTAGATGCTTTTTAAAAGCTTTTTCTAGATTTTTCTACGATTTATGTATGGGACTTGCTGAATTTCACTGGATTTCTATTAAATTCTCAGGATTTTACTGCAATTCGCAGGATTTAACTTTATTATTTTATTATTGGAATTTCACTGAAATACACCGTATATCTCTAAACTTTTTTGGACCTCAGTGAAGTTTTCATAACTTTCTTGACATTTTCAGGGCTTCGTTGATTTTCGCTACATTTTTCGGAAATTATCGGAACTTTCGTTAAGTTCTGGGACCTTTACTCAATTTTTCAAAGGCTTACCTGAAGTGCTCTGGATATTTCTTAAGTTATCGTAAATTCTATGCAGTTCTTGGTATTTCACTGAATTTATCGAGACTAAGACGGCGATCTTAAAGTTTTCCTGAATTGCTTGGAATTCAACTGATGTTTTTGACTTTTCGTATGTCTTTGGAATAAGACTACAATTTAAGGGGCTTTCCTTAGAGTTATTGCTGATACATTCCTGAAATTTGAAGAAGTGCATAGTAGTTTAGAAAAGTAAAAGAGGAAACATTTGGAATTTCAATTGAGTTCAAAAAATTACACAGCAAAGTTCAGTATATTACATGACGTTCCTGAAACAACAAATGACGCAACACCAGTGTCGGTAAAAATCAATTCATTTGCCACAAATGAGCGAGAATGAAGACAACCTTAACGAACAGACCAACTATCTGCGTGAATTTGACTTTTGCAATGACAGTATCATCTTGACCAGAGCAACCGCTGAGTTTCTTAGTTATTATTTAGTTTTGTCATTCATTATCGCCTGTGCTGTTGTCCATAATTTAATCTAAGAGAGGAAGGTTTTGAGTATCAAATGAAGAAACACTATTTTTTCTATTTTTTTTTTTTTTTCAATGTAGAACATGATTTGTAACTTTTCAGGCTTAGATCGATTGAATTCAAATACAACAAGTTGTAATTATGATAAAAGCGGACAGTAAGACTCTGTGACACTATTCAAAATAATCATGTTGGATGAAAGGAAAATGAATGTTTGATAATCACATGCAATTTTATCAAAGCTGGGTTGGAAACGCAAACTCTAATGAGTAACAAGAAACGAGTAGTCATAGAAGCACAATTAATTGCTTCGTTCATTGCCAATGTTTACGAAATCTGCGATTTTCAAAATTAATACAATTTATCTACACTGGTTCGAACTTTGTTTATTGCGTATGACAATTCACTAAATCTAACCGTACGGTCCTCTTCAGGATCCCCAAATGATTCCAAAGAGTTATAAATAATACTTTCTAACGTATTCTGCATTAACCAATTAAGCAACAACCTGCCTCCCCCACGTCTCCCTTTATTGCGTTGACGTAATTCCTGGACACGACTGCACACAAAAAAGTAACTCACATTATACAACTAATCAACCCGTCAAGTTTTTAAAAGTTTTACTTTTCTTTCATGAGCTATGAACCTTATCTTTGGTACTCCTCCTCCATCATACTGTGCACTGTGAACAAACCTCAGATACTGGCGCAAAAACAAGCCATCATCGAAAGAGAAGCTTCCTCACGATCTTCATTGAGCTCTAACACCGATTATTATTTCACTTTCACATTCCAGAAATTGATCGTCTAGCGATTGTTCCATGCTTCTTCCATTTTCAGCATCGACTTTTGTCCCGTCATTAAGCATCTGCAGGTGCAACTAGCATCTTCCATTCGCAATAATTGAGAAATCCTCTTACCTGTCCCATACCAAGTAGATCGGTCTGTCAATCTGCAATTTTCTTTAATTATGAAAAAAATCCTGGACGAGTTTGCAAATTGGTTATTACGTGGTTGCTGCAATATTTGTTCATGACAAGCCTTTCTTTTGCTGTCGCATAGCTATGTGTTCAATACGCTAGAAATAATTTCTGCAAAAATTATGTTCACACCACGAAGGTCATTATTATTCAAGTATTGTATCACCACTCAAATCTCGTGGTGACAGATCTTTTAAAGCAATTAACAATCTAATAGGCTATCCATTTAAGCCAAACAAGTGTCTTCTTTTCAACTCACAAGAGAAAGAGAGATAAAGACGTACGAACCACTCGAATGAAGATTTATGTGCGCATGATAAAGCCCTATTTGTAATAATTATACGATTATGCCCAGCGGCTACCGTGAGTGTAATCGTTGGTTCGGGCAACCACTTCTTCGGTGTTTTTGTTAGGTTTGAAGAGCTGTCGTGTAGCGCCACAAGTGTTTCTGATTCCGCGACCCGCCGCGTGGAACAGCAAAGAAGAGACCACGAAGGAATTTGTGTACTTCTTCGTTCGGTTTGGTATTATGTTTCCTGCGCTACATTTGATTTGCCGCGTTCCGTGCGTGCTGTATGCTTCTGGTGGTGTCGCTGCGTGGTGAGATATCATTGGGGCAAAAACAATTACAAAACCACACTGACGTGACTTGTTATCGAAATGTTTCAATCGGTGCCACACGGGTTCAGTGCCGTCATTGCACCACACCGGTCAGTTAGCCTGGTGTACAATTGCCCAAGACAGAAGGGATGACATGAGGGCATTTGGCAAAAACATGTGGCATTGTGTTTTGCTAGGTTAACAGTGGCGTATTTGGAATGTTTTTTTGTTGTTCTAAAAACATGATAAAGGGTGTTCCGATCAAAATTTGGTCAAACAATAAGGTGTGTAAGTCGATCAAAGTTTTATTAATAAGTCAGATTCTTTTTCTTTTTCAAGTTCAGTAAATACAGAATACAGGGAAAATATTCAGCTGAGGATCCTTTTTAACGAATGAGAATTGCCGGGTTTAACACCTCCCATAAGATTTTGTACAGTCTCCTTGCCCACTTTATTAGCCACAGAACACCAGTTTGCCTTGAACTGTTTCTCGCTCACAACAGCTTTTTGAGTCTTCTTAAGGTTCCGCTTGACAATTGCCCAATATTGTTCGATTGGTCAGAGCTCTGGCGTGTTTGGAGGGTTCTTGCCCTTGGGCACTACTTGAATGTTGTAGCAGTATACCACTCCATGGCCCTTATTCCGAAATGGCAAGATGCCAAATCCGGACAAAATAGAACGGAACAATTGTGTTGCTTCAGGAAAGGCAGTAGACTTTTTTGTAGGCACTCGCTCAGATAAATTTCCTGGTCCTGGTACCCGTCGCAATGTAAACAATGCTCTTCAAGCCACAGGTACAGTTGGACTTCCACTCCAGATATTTCTTCGCGAACTTTGACAGGTTAATGTGTTTGAAAATATCTGCCACCTTTGCCCGTCCAGTTGCCGTATGAAATTCCTGTTCAGGAAGATGTTTAAAGTCTGCCTTGACGTAAGTTTCATCGTCTTATACCACGCAATCAAACTTCGTCAGCATCGTCGTGTACAACTTTCGCGATCGTGCTTTGGCCGATGTGTTTTGTTTATCGTCGCGATTTGGAGTCACCACTTTCTTTTAAGTCGACAGTCCAGCTCGTTTTTTAGCTCTATCTACGGTTCAAGGAGCCATTCGGATGGAGAGGTTGGGGTTCCGCTCGAAACAGCGGGCAACTCTTTTTGTCTTTTGTGTGTACATTTGATAAAGCTTGCTTCAGATAGAATTGGAACAAAAACAATTGCCTGTATTTCAGTTATTTATTATTGAATTCAAGATATTTTTTTATACAAATGTAGCGTTTTCTTCAAACTTTTAAGAAAAAATACGGATAAAATTATTCGTCACGGTTTCGAAGGAATTCTCGAATTTTTCCTGTAACACGGCTCATTAGGCGGCGCACACCTTCTTCGTCCATCTTATTGCACCAGGTCTTCATCTGATTGATGTCTTTGACAACCTTTCCCTTTGCCTTAAGTCTCCTCTTCATGATTGCCCAGTATTTCTCAATAGGGCGGAACTGGGGGCAGTTGGGTGAGTTGAGGTTTTTCGGAACAACCTGGACCCCTTTCTCTGCATACCATTCTTGAACGACTTTGCTGTAATAACAGCTTGCCAAATCTGGCCAAAACATTACGGGATGGTCGTGGGATCGAATGAACGGCAAAATTCGTTTTTGGAGACACTCTTTTTTGTATAGTTCCGACGTCATTGTCTTATTTGTAACGAAAACTTTCGTTTTTTTGCCCTAGCTGCAAATGCCCTGCCAAATCATGAATTTTCGTGCAAATTTGTCGGCAAAAACAAATTTAAATTTTGCTGGAACATCCCCCCGAGCCGTTGCCAAGTAAAATTTTTGACCTGGGATTTTCCCGAAGTCAGCCTTGACATAGGTTTCATCGTCCATCAGAAGACACCCGTCGAACTTGGTCAGCACCTGGTCGTATAGCTTCCGAACACGGATTTTGGCCACACTATTCTGTTTTATGGTCCGATTTGGCTGTTTGCTAGCTCGATACGACTTGATTCCTTCCCGGAGTCGAGTTCTCCTCACGGTACTAAGGGCAGCACCGAATTTTCTGGCCAAATCACGGTCCGACAGATTGGGATTCCTCTTAATCGTCTTCAAAATCTTACCACGCAGTTTCCGGTCGACAGTTCCACTCCGACGATTGGCTTGAGGCTTCCGAATCGTCGTCAATGTTTCCTTACACCGTTTGATAACGCGTCCTACGGTATTTCTGGGCAATTTCAGCTGTTTAGCTAGCCTAGATGCAGACCACAAAGGATTTTCCAAATAACTGTGCACAATTTTTTCCCTTCTTTCGGCTTCCATGTTGATTGTTTACAAAGTACAGTCGATTTGCGGAATGTCAAAAATACATACGTGAAGCTGACAAAATTCCCGACACGTGGGCGCCAAGAACTTCCAAACCCGTCCACCAGGAGCGCCACAATTTGAGCAAAAGTTTGTTCCAATTCTAAATGAAGCAAGCCTTATCATGTTGATAACATAATTTGAAATTACCTCAAGAAATATCTTAATATCACAAAATTTTTTAACAAAAGGAACTCGATGATAATAAAATTAGTAAATATTGTGATATCCAGTGAATATTAATTTGTTATCTCTTTTAATATTTTGACTGTTTATTCAACCTAAGTGATAACATATGTTGTGATCAAACACTGATATTTGGATATTAGAACATGTTATCACTTTGGTATAAACCTTTGCTCGGAATAACATCCTGTTACCCAAGCAAAGTAAAATAACAAACTGATATCAAATAAGTGATAGATTTTGTTAACTCAGATATCATTTTGAACTCACCTGTTATCGCATATTTGGTTATCAACATTGACTTATTTTGTTATCAGTCTGAATGATAACGGCAGAAAATAATGCGAAAATTTGTTCTATTTCTTTCAAATCCCATTTTCAACTGATTCAAGCAATAATATCAATATTTTCGAGTGCAGTTATCTTTATAAAGTCCTTTTAAACAAATTTATTCAATTTGTCCTCCATTTTTATTAATAACATCCTCGAGCCGACGCCGGAGGCCAGAGCATGCCTTTCGGACAACCCGTAACGCTGGTAGATCACCTTTTCGTGGTGCGTTACGGGGTATCAGATCTACCACCGAACCCTAGTCCGAATTAATTCAAACTAGGAAACATATTTGTTTTTGTAGTCAAGGGCACGTGTAATCCTTATTACATTTTATGTCTTGTGAAAAGTGACAATACTCGGATTGCGCCACCGAGGATGAGCTTGGAATAAAGAAAACATGGTTAGTCTTCATTTATGTGAATTCTCATTTTCTATTTGATGCTCTATAGTTTGAATTGGAAAGGACTAGGGTTCTGATGCATGGACAGTATCAGAGTTATTGTTTGTTTTGTTTTTAATGAATCCGGTTTTGACTGATAAAGGGGCGCGCCTTTAAAGAGTGCTGTCGCTCACAAAGGGTTTAAACAGTGTAAACTTTCAACTAAACCTGATTCATTGCCAACAATACAAACAATGACAACTGTAACAACACCGAATACTTCATCATGCTTTCAATAGTGATGAAGTAACTCGACATGCACTAAACAATAGGTCAAATTACTGGTCGCAGAGGTTTATGTCCCGAACAGAAGGAAAAAAATGCCTTTCGGACGTAGCCCTCCGACATTGACTGCCATGTGCGCGTTATGGTTGACTTCAGGGTTTTCACACTAGGGTGTGATGTTTTGCAGGCTCGTGCTTCTACATAGGTCCTAATCGAATAATCCAACGGATTAAGATCTGGACTGCTAGGGGGCCACAAATCTTTCGGCCAAAACTTCGTTCAACCATTGATGGGTTCGATTGGACGTGTGACACGGCGCTCCATCCTGCTGTAGGACAACGTTTTGGTCCTCGGAGAAGTTGGCCTTCACCCAGGGAAGCACTTGGTCAAGCACATCAATGAAAACAGGCGGCATTTTCAAACCGTTGGACGCCACCAAGCCAAACATCATGACACCAGCCGGATGTTTGGTTTGAAATTTGAATTTCACTTGGTCCAGAACGTTCTCCATTTTCTGCGGTGAAATGAACCGGTCCGTGCGGCTGTTGTCCACAGCATCGATGCTGAAAAGCTTTTCGTTGAAGAACAGGATTATCATTTTTTCCTTCTTCAACAAGGAAAGCAATCTCTTGGAACGAGTCACTCGTAGTTCCTTGACCCGGTCCGCAATGAAGTGGCGTTTCACTCTGGCTCTGGAAGATGCATGCAGGTCTTTTTTGTCGATTCTTCTCTTGGATTTCTCCGAAACATTGGCTTCCTTTGCAAGTTTTCTTATGGAACGCACCGGGTTGCGAGCAATGTTTGCACGGACCGATTTGATCACGTTCGGCAAATCACGTGCGTGCAAAGCGCAGACGTCCGCTTCTCGGCTTCTGCTGCTTAGGACCATCATGCAGGGACTTTTTTATGCGGTTAACTGTTGTCAAATGGCACCCTACCACCTTGGCAATCTCTTTCGGCTTCTTCTGGGCGAGCAACAAACTGGTGATCACTTCTTTCGCGAACATTTTGACGAATTTGCAATAAAACAAATAGAATGTTTGGATGCAGCACTTGAAAGGAAACACAAACAAATACACTTTTGACAGAAATTAGTCACTATCTACACAAATTAACCCAATACTCAAGTTTGAACATTTTCGCATTATTTTCTGCCGCACCCTGTATGTATCTATGGTGAGCATAGGTTCCGCTTCCCTATTTCGTTAAAAATTGTAGATCAATAATCATTGAAAATGATACTTTCCAGCTCTGATTAGGAGTTATTAACTGAACATATATTTCTTTTTGAAATGAAGTAAACGGGTAAAACATGATAAGAACTAACCGCCCCACACTGTACAGAATGTAAAATACACGGAATCCACTGTAATTATGAGTTGGACATAGGAATTCTTCAGCAAATCTGCCTTTTGAGATAAAACGGAAACGTTTGATTATTTAAACGTTTATTATAATATTATTTGCATTAAGTCCTACATACTATTATATTCATACTTTTTCTAACAATTTTAATGATTTTTATTGAAATGGATGAGAAATCGTTTTTTTTAGGAGTACACATATTTTTCTCAATTTTCATTTTCATAGATTGACAATGACAATGCACAGTGGTCCAGAATGCGTATTTAGCTGGAAAGATACGTTTTCAGCCTAAGTTTGAAGTTTTGGAGCAAAATTATCTGCCACAAAGTTGTTTCTAATAACAAGGCGCTCCTTTTGGTGTGAATGAAAACAGGGTGGTCCTCATTTTCAGAAAAATCCAAAATCTAACTTTTTTATTTGCAGAAATGAAGGGATACATTATTGCTAAAAGTTATAAATTAAATTATTTTAAGCAACTTTGGTGGTACATTTTTTTCTGTACCTTTTGATATGACCGAATTAGAGCATTTCTTCCTACGTAGCTTAGGGGGTCCCTAGAAAAATTAATTGTTTTGCTGTAACTTTTTTGTTCAAATTTTTCAGCAAAGTTGTCTTCCCATTGATTCTAGAACAATAGAAGATACAGCTTTTGGTGTGCTGAAATTGACTCTATCGTATGTCAAACAAAAGTAATTATGGTTTTTGTAAACGAGATAGGCCTTTTTTAAATCTTGGTTTTTCTAGTTGGGGCAAATCAAAAAAGTATTTCTTAACAGCATTTGAAAGGATTTTTATTAGTGCATATCATGTCTGAAAACTGGAGATAGACTATTTTTTTAAATTGAGTAAAACACATTTGAAAAGAGCGTAACTATATAAGAAAATCGTTAACTACTCGCTAACGGTAGGAGGCATCGGCAAAATTTTTACGTCAAAACTTTTATTTTTCCTAGTTATAAAAATCATCTGAAGACAACGTTGTTGGGAAATTTGAAATAAAAAAGTAAAAGACAAAAAAAATTCCAGAATATTGAAAATTTCCGAAATTGATTTTTTTTACGCCAAATGTCTTAAAAATTAATGAATTTTTTTTTTTGATAAAAATCGACATTCTGGGACTTGGCCAATTTTCTAGTTGGGGGAGTGAATTGAATTTGACTTGAAGGATATGAATTCAACTGCTGAGATTTCAAACTAAATTTCCATAAGGGTGATCCTTTTTATCAAAAACTAAACAAAAACTACAAGGGACAGTCATATGGGGTTAGTTTTAATGGGACGTTGGATCGGCATAGATAGTTAAGAATGTTAGAAAATTCAATGATTTGCTCTTTGAAAATCTTTTGGCGGTCCTAGAATGGGTTTAAATGTTGGTATGATGAAAGGGCTACGGCGGTGCTGGCAGTTGTGATTGTCTTGATATGATCGACTGATGATATGATAGGAGGACTTTTCGTATGTTCAATCTTAAAGCGCATCAGCTATTTGCGCATAAGGTTGGCATCAAAACGATTAGGCATAACACTTATTCTCACTTTCACAGTTTTTCAAAACTTACTTCTTCTTAGAAGTAAAAATATATCCAACGCGAATCGTTAACACAACAGAATAATTGTTATTGGGATACTAAGAGAATTTAAAATTAACACTTCATTTGATCACTCAAGTGATCAAATGAAGTGTTAATTTTAAATTCTCCTAGTTTCCCAATCACAATCGTTCTACTAATGCGCTCAAAAAAGTTTTTTTCTAAAATAGTGTTTAAAAAAAAGTGAAAGAGAATAATTGTTCATAACAGTACTAAATGGAATGCGCAAAGAATATTATTTCTGAATATCATGTTCGAGAATTGGCACCATTGACCGTGTATTTTCTTGATACTTGCCGGCACGCGTCATTCTATAAAAATTTCCAACACCCATGGATGAATATGTACGTGAAATATGTACAACTTTTTTATGTGAAGTTTGAAATACTTAAGTAAATATATTGGTAATTGTAAAAAATCTTCACTTGATAAAAGCAACAATCTCAACAATAAATCAATCAAGAAACGATCGAATTACTAGCGTCAAGTGTTTAAATTTTTCGTGATGGCAGCCGTTTGTACACAATGTTCAGGGTATGCAACCAAGAAAAAAAACTAAAAGAGTTCTAGCAACTGTTTGCCAATTTGTAAGAACATTGAATGTAATGTTAGATAAACTTAAATTGAACAAATTGAAATTAAATTGGTCGTCCGGAAAAGGACGGATTTTAAATGGTCCGCATTTGAAATAAAACCTTCTCGGTCTTTTAAAGAAGCAACTTATCTCAACAGTTGCAAGTTTCCCCTTTGCTAAAAGATGGCAACCGACAAGATCACTCCCACAAGCACCATATTTCGCTGCTGGTGGCTGCACCTACCGATTGGCTACAAAAAATCACTGGCTTGGGTAACAGACAGCCTAGCTCACCATTGCATAATTTATGGATGCCTAGCAACAGCTGACTAGCCAACGGCTTGGTAGCAACAGCCTAAAGCGTAAAACACCGTTGCTCACATTTGAAATCTGTGATAGGAAAATACTGTGCATTTAGTGAATTTCGCCTGGAAAACCAATTATTATGATATCACTTTTTATTTTCGTTATTTTCAAAAGTGTTAAAATTGTTAACGGATAATGTTTGACAGTTAAATTGATACGCGAGAAAATTTCCAACCGCTTGATGTGAACATCTTGAAAATCTATCGAGCAAGTAATAAGCGTTCAATTTGTAACGATATTTCGTGACGGTTGGCCATTTTTGACTACTCTTGCCGTGAGACGAAGTCTAGGTTATAATATGCAGTGCAGAAAAACCACATGGCCATAAAAAAATCTCAGTTATGAAACAAACCTGCCTGACACAGTATTCTTCACTGGCTGGGTCAACCGACTGTACAACTAAACCATCACCTATCTGGCCGACGGCTGCTTGCCAGTAGTGCACCATCCTGAGTGCTTGCCACCGCTAGCAACTGATCTAATCTACCTAATTCACTATGTATAACTAGGAACTACAATATATGGTTGGTCTGTTATTACTAATGTTTCGTTTGATGGTTGTCCAACGTACTTGGCCATTTACTCCGGGACGCGACGTTTAAAGCAATGCCATGTTGAGCTGGTGTGTGGTAATGGAAATTTTGATGAGCGCAAGTGAAACTCCAACTAAACAAACTCTTCAGTTGGGAAAATTAGTTAGTTCGTCTTGAAAAGGACGGCCTGAAATGGACAATACCCTCTGAAATTGTCACATCGGAGAGAAGTTTTATCAGCTCCTCGTCATTGCGGGTGGCCAGCTACAGGTGATGTGGGATGATTCTGGTCTACTTGTTGTCACGGGCGGCGTTTTCTGTCAACTCGAGGAAAATGCTAAGGCGTCCCTCTAAATATCTTTTCCTGATGCATATGAGACGTTCCTTATTTAAATTTGAAGTCTGTGATAGGGAAGTACTGTGCATTTAGTAAATTCACTCTAACATATCGGCATTATAAGACATTTGCGATATTTGAAATAGTTTGATGTTAAAAAATCAATAGTTTTGAGCATAGAAATCGATACGTAGAAATATTTCCGATCCATTGAGGTAAACATCTAGAAAATGTTTGGAGAAACGCTCTAAATTTGACCGCATTTCGTGGTGGTCGTAATAGATATTTTTTTTAAATTGTACCCCAGTATAGAAAACAAAGACGTTGTCCTATTTGAAAAAATTGAAAAAAAAAGAATTTGAGTGGCATCTGGAACCAACTGTATTTAACACCTCTTTCCATTATCGCAGGTCATTGTCTACAACTTGGGTGGGTGGCTCATGGAACTATATGAGATGAAATGTACCAAATATACATAATGTATCAAAATTCCAGTTGACTCGTTACTTGCCTTATTACTACTACGACCATTGCAAAATTCAACGGTTCCTCATCGTAAGGGTCCTCGGGGTAAGTATCGAGTCGATACTTATATAATGAATTACTAGAATAATAAACGTTACACAGTTACGTGTTCTTGAAAGAGACCTTGTATGAACTTGTAAATAGAACACATATGTTAGCAGATCCTCAAGTATATTTCACGCCACCAGATAGTGACCCTTCCAACCATCGTAACAAATACAACCGTGGCTGTATCATCATTCAAACCAAACGGCCCTTTTCACGGTCACCAAATGCTTTCTAAAGAGTTTACAATAGAATTTTTTCACATACTTTTTTTTGGGCGTAGAACCCCGTCCACTAAATTGAACTTTTAAGGTATTCGCATACTTACTTTCTTATGCAGGTCTAACGTGTCATTAAGGCCACATCCACGCTATTTCTACTTAGAATACGTCTATCGGCTAGGCAGGGGTCAAATGAAAATTTTAAAAATAGCGATCGTCACGAATAACTGAAACACTTTGAACATTAATATCTTTATCATTTCTTGACAGAATTTTGAGATTGTAGCTTCAATCAGTTGGAGATTTTTGCGACTGCAACTTCAATTTTCAAAAATATCATTACTAATTGACTTTAAACTCTCAACCTGACTTTCAACATACTATAATGCGATAAGGATAATGGTCTCCCGCTAGTCGATCATATCAACATAATCACCACTGCCAGCACAGCCGTTGCCCGATCATCAGACCAAATTTTAAACCCATTATAGGCCGCCAAATTATTTCTTAAGGGCAAACCACAGAATTTTCTAAGATACCTACTTATCTATGCCAATCCAACGTCCCATTAGAACAGCACTTACTTTGCAATGTTGCTCTAAAGGGCGAACACGAAATTATTGCGACACATTCAACAGGGCATAACTTTTTTACCATTGGGTAAAAATCAACCAAATTTTGCACACTTTCTCATTGATGTGTATTGTTTACATGCTGTCAAACTCGAAATCGTGTTTTTCGATTCAACGAAAATGGAGGTGAACCAACGCGAGTCGAGAGAACAATTTTTTTCCAAACACCTGGAATTTCCTGACCGGCAGTTGGGAAAAATGTTGAACATTCACCATTCAACCGTCTCCAGAGTGTTGAAGCGGTTCCAGGAGCGGTTGACGATGGACCACGGCAAAGGAGCTGGAAGAAAACCGGGACCGCAGAACAAAGAGACGGAGGGAAAGGTGAAGCGGATGATTAAAGCAAATCCCAACGTCTCAAGCCGTGATTTGGCTAAAAAGATCGGCATGTCGCAGAGCTACGTCCAGAATGCAAAGAAGAGAGCTGGACTACATACATACAAGGTACAGAACTTCCCAAACCGCGATGAGCGGCAACAATCGACGGCTAAAACTCGGGCACGGAAGCTCAACGAGAAGATGCTGACAAAATATGGCTGCTGTGTGATGGACGACGAAACGTATATAAAAGCCGATTTTAAGCAAATTCCGGGGTGGGAGTTTTTCACCGGCAAGAGCAAGTTCTATGTGGACGACAAATTTAAGAAGAAGAAAATGTCGAAGTTCGCCTCCAAGTATCTCATTTGGCAGGCCATCTGCTCTTGCGGACAAAGGGCACAGTAAATGGTGATACTACAAATCTAAGTGCCTCGAGAAGCGCCTTTTGCCGTTCTTGCAGCAGCACGGCGAAGCTCCGCTATTTTGGCCAGATTTGGTATTATGCCACTATTCCAAAAGTGTCCTGGAGTGGTATGAGGCCAATTCTGTCCATTTTGTTCCAAAGGACATGAATCCGCCAAACTGTCCGGAGCTGCGCCTGATGAAGCAGTACTGGGCAATGATGAAGCGAGAACTTCGGAAGAGCAAGAAGACAGTCAAAGACGAGAAGGACATGTTAATAAAATGGAAAAAAAAACTGAGAAACTGGTACCAGATGACACTGTAAAGACTTTGATGGAGGGCATCAAGCGAAAATGCCTTCAATTTTACACTCAAGGCTCCATCGATTAACTTTTCTGTTGATTTTTGAAGTAAATATATGTATAAAACTACCCTAAAATTTTGGTTTGATTCTAAACATTATAAGAAAATTGGCATGACATTTTCGGTGTCGCAATAATGTCGTGTTCACCCTTTATGAAACAGACGAAACTAATCGAACATGTTGAATCAGATAATACATCAAACGATTTAACTTAGTCTGGATCAATTGATCGTGTGTTATACACAACCCCACCCCACCATTTTTGGCAAGGTTTCGCTTATTCCAAACTATCAATGTCGCCTCTTTACTAATACAGGCTGATTAAAAATAACAATAATAACATACATTACACATTGCTACGTAGTCCTACGTCAACTTTGCATAGTTTTTAAATAAAAAGGGTCCACAAAAAATTGCTTCGTTTGAAGGAAGATGCAAATCATACAGTTGAAATGTGAAAAAACCATTTCCACTTATTCTTAAAGAAAATTGAATTCATTTTTTTATTCAGAAAATGGAATCCTTTAAAATAACCGATTCATAAAATTCAGTTTACAAACTCAATTTTAAAATTTGAGTTTACAAACGAAAACCTCGTTCCTTCCGCCTTGTCCAAGTACTGACAGTTTGCTTGCTAGAAAAATTGCTGATATGTTAACAACTAGCTTTAAAACACTTCTTTCTACAAGGTCGTTGACTTCTGAAGGCCTTTATGCAGAGATGTCTCTGAAGCCATAACATCACATCATACATCACCACTGACAATTGGCTTTTTGTGATACATTTTTATTTAAATGGTTAAACTGAATAATTCTCCGTTTACTTTGGTTAAGTGAACTATACAAGTGTAAACTTATTCTAATTTATTTTACTTTTATTTTATTTCAGGTAAGCAATCCATAAGACTTCTAATAGATCATTTTCACTAGTAGGGTAAGTTTTCTATCTACCTCAAAAACGTTAAGGATTTAAAGAAAGTGTGAGTGGAAGTTTTTAAGAAAAATGGCGCAACTGTTGCATAGGATTTGATAGGTAGCGTTAAGTTCAAGGTGCCGCATTTACCCTAGGAGAGGAGGTTGAATAAACCAATTTTGCAAAAGCATAGCTTATATGAATTTATGTATTCCCTGATGGTTTCAAAAATATCCGACATAAAAATAATTTTTGAAGATCATTTTTTTCTGTTGCATTTTTCTAACTTTTGTATGTGCAGAAATAGAGGCATAGGGTAGGGAACGGCTCAAGCTCCACGGGACCCTATTCCAAGCACGGGGTAAACGTTAACCTAAAACGCTCCTTTTTACAGTATGGTGCTTCACTAGATGAAGCACCATAGTGTTAAAAATGAGCGTTGTAGGTCTACGTTTACCCCGTGCTTGGAATAGAGTCCCGGGTGCTGAAGCCGTTCCCTACCCTATATCATTCTGAAAAGTTGTAAAATTGTAAATAAAAAAAATTAGGTGTTCGATTTCTCTGAAAATAAGGACCACTCTAGTTTTCATTCACACCAGCGGAAATAACTTTGTGGAAGAAAATTTAGCTCCAAAACTTCAAATTTAGGATGAAAATGTATCTTTCCAGCGAAATTCGCATTCTTGACCACTGTACATTGACCCTCCGGAGAAAGTCCGCCCAATCGTGCAACATTTGCAGAGCACCACGTTCCATCGGTCGACCGGCGGCGCTAAGTGTCAAGATACGGTATAGTCAGCATTCTTCAACGGAGGAATTGCTGGCACGTACAGTCTATCAAAAGAATGCAGCGTCTTCTCTGCGGAGGCATACACCCTAGGACATGCTGTCACGATCCCGAAGTTGAATAATGAGTTGGTGATTCTATCGATTCTCCTAGCTGCCTACAGGCATTGGAGGTAGGGATATCCCAACACCCGTAGATTCAATAAGTGGAATAGATGGCGCGGAACGGCTGACCAGCTAGTTATAAGACATTTAGCGATAGGCCACACGCGGCTAACACACGCGTTCCTTTTGAAGGATGAGCAGCTGCCCGTTTGTGAGCTTTGCGGTACGGTTAAGGATGTCCAGCATTTAAATTTTGAATGCCAAAAATTTGTAAAAGAAAGGCAAAAAAAGACATGGGACTAACCCACACGATGCTAGTCCGGAGGATCAAACAGAGGTAGATGAAGAAAACTCAAGAACAAAAGCAAAAGAAGAAACGGCAATGGAAACAACTACGGAAAAAGACCAACTGACCAGTCGGAAAGGAGAAACAGAATAAGACAAGAGTAACAGAAGAAGAGCAGCGTAACGAAATCTGTGGAACAAGAAGAAGACAACCAAAGCGGGTGAAGTGAAGTGAAAGAACCGAGAAGTTTGATAAGAAAAATTGAATACATGAAGCAGAAGAAATTTTAGGATGAACAACGAAAGAAGCGAAGCAGAGGAAAGAAGTGTAAAATGAAGTAGAAGAATATAGAGAGAAATAAGAATGAGCAGTATCATGAGCATGATTGACCGCCCAAGGTTGATTCTCCGTTATTGCCATATCATCTATTATTACACAGAGTACCAACGGATGATGCTTGAGACTAACATACATCATCAATGTTTAATAACTGGTGATCCAAAACTAAATCAATACCAGCGCCGGCTCCGCCCAAATGCGGGTCAAGTAGGGAATGATAACGAACGTGAAATTCACTGCAGTTCCATGAAAAATCACTAGGATGTTGGAAAGAATGGTTGGGTATGCAGCAGGATCCATGTGATTCAACGTTCAACTGATGCCGGCAGCGAATCAGATATTTTACTGTGTTCCCGGTTTATTCCCTGTACAGATGCACACTAAAATTATTCAAATTTTGGCACCGATTTAAACCAACAGAAAGGTCGTTTAGCCACTTACAAGTGTGGGTGGCTTATTGCAATGGAATACAAAAAACGTTACGATATCGAGTTTAAACGTCGATTAAAAGCAACAGTTAGGATGCTGTTGAGGGCCACTCTCAAATATGAATGGTTTAATTTAGTAAAATAAAAAAAAATCCGTCGAGTTTGAGGACCGATTTAAACCAACAGAAAGGATGCTGCTGGGGCCGTTCACAAGAATGAATGGTTTATTTCAGCAGAACTCAAAAATACGTCAAAACTTCGAATTTAAGGACCGATATAAACCAACATGAAGGATGCTGTTGGGACCACTTACAAGATTAAACGGTTTATTTCAATAGACTCCAAAAATACACCCTTAACAATAATACCGAGCTCGGTTGAATTTAAACCGAATTTTTATCTGCTGAACTTCAGTTCAAAATGGAACAACCGAGCTCTCGTTAACTTTTTACTTTCTTACAAACTGTTTAATTTACCGAACAACTCGGTTGACAAAAATAAATCCAATCAGCAATAACCGAACATCGGTTTACTCAAATATTACCAAACGCTATCAAACGAACCGACCTTTCTGTTGCAATAACGGAATTTGTTTCTTTTTGGTTGTGCTGGAATGTTGGTTGCTTTGAATCTAGCTTCAAATTTTGTAGTAATAAAACCAGTTTTGTCAGTTACATTGTTTATTGATGCCAAAAATCCTTATATATTTTACTATTTTCAAATTGCAAGTGAGAGACATAATCTGCAATCTTTTCATGGCATTAAAATCAGACTATAGCGCAGGGTGCCTGCAAATCTAATTACAAAATTAGTATCATATACTTACAGAAGATTTCAACTAAACGTGCCTAGTCCTGTTGTAGTCTCTTGATTTTTATTATTTATTTATTTTTTTCATTTTAACGTGATAAAAAGTATAACAGTGTGGAGAATATTCGCGCCGCAAATGGCTGGCAATTTTTCAGACCTTATCGAGCCAGCTAAAATAACTGAGTTTTTCGGTTGACCTAGCCATCGCGAAATTGACTCGAAGAGAAGTATTGACGTTTATGAATATCCAGCGAATGCTCGGTTTAGTTTACCGAGTTTTCTCAGTTTTCTTGTTACGAACTCTTGAATATCCCTGCTTTATCGTAATGTTCTGTACATCTTTCATTTTTATCTGTCAATTATATCATATAGCAACCGAAATTCGGGTTTAATTCAAAAAATACACCCGAAAACAGTATAAATAAACGCTTTATTCAGTATCTTGTTGGTTACTGATTTGGTTCGGTAGAAAATTTAGACAAGTTCTGCGTTACTTGCTATCAAACTTATTGTTCAGACATGAACTTTTTTTTCACTGGCGAGAAATTCTTCAAAAATCTGTAAAATGAATAGTATAGCTTAAAATATTCTCATCTCAAATTAGATTTTTTTCAACCGACTCATATTTATGCTGAAATGCGCTGTTTTACTTCGTAAAACATAATGCGATTGAGAATTAGTAAAAAATAACTTATTCAGTTCTCAAAGGAAAACAATTCCGTAATGTTATTTCGTTACAAAAATTCAAAATTTAATCGTCATTTGCTTATATGATACGTACCATAGAAATTTGCTTAATTTGATACATTTTAATTCAATCGTAGTGCAAATATATGAATTTTTGAAAAAGTATTAATCAGTTCAAAGAAAGAAAAGCGTTCATGCTTGTGGTATAATGAATATACCACGAACATTTTTTAACATTATTCTGCCAGCGACATAAATTATCTATTTGAATATAAAAGTGACAAAAACTGCCGATTTTTCACCTGCACTATCAAACCCATGCTGCATAAATTATAGTAACCCATGAGTCAGCAGACAAAATTTGACAGTCGAACTCTAACCGTGATGGCAAAAACAGTGAAGCAACTCCGTTAAGAAGTGTGCTTGTTCAAAGAACAACACCACGCCGCGGACATCGTGCGGCACTTTGTTGACGGCAGATACACCCGTTCTGGCATCTACAACATCTTGGCACTACAAGATAACAATCAGAGCATCGAAAGAAAACCCGGTTCTGGACGGCCGACGACCCTGAGCGACAAGAGCTCCAAAGGATGTTGAAGAGGAAGCCCGAGGAAATGTGGCTACATCGCTGCGTGCGCTTGGCCGAGAGGTCGGTTCAACAGGCCAAACAGTGGAAAAGTACCTGGCGAACATTACCATACATGTCAGGAAGCGAAAATCGCGTCCGCTGTTTTTCAGAGCTACAGGCAATGACGCAACGATAGCGGCTGAATAAGAGTCGAATCGTGACGTGGCGGTGGTGATGGACGGCGAGACCTATCTCACCCTGGATGGATGGCAACGACTGGAAGGGCACCCGTATTTAATTCCCCCACGAAAGAAAATGAGCTCCGTGGTGAAACTTATTTCACACACCAAGTTTCCCAAGAAGGTGCTGCTGTGGCTGACAATCAGCAAGAATGGGATGTCAAAGCCGCTCTTCTTTCGCTCATGACTGGCTGTGAACGGGGAAATTTATAGTACGAAATGTCTTCCGAAGGTTGTGTCGTTCATCAAAAAATACCATAACGGCAAAGACGCGGTGTTCTGGCCGGATCTGGCGTCAGCCCCCTACTAGAAGCGTTCGTGGGAGGATATGGAGCGGGTGAATATCGATATAGTACCCAAGTCAGCGAACCCGCTCAACGTCCCCCAGCTGAGTCCCATCGATATGTTCTGGGTTACCCTGAAGTGTAAGATCCACTCCAACAATTTTGTCGCAAAAACTGAGGAGGAATTGATAAATTAAACGAAGAAAGAACTCAAAAACATGCCTGCATGCATGTTCTCGTTCGCCATGGCGAATGTTTGGGTTAACTGTCGGCAGGCCGCTCGCAAGGGCGTAGAATTTGTTTGCAAGCATGCTTAAATAATTACCTTCCATGGGAAGTTTATCAAGAGCAATTATCTGTCTTAGCTTTTTTTATCACCATCCGAAAAATGTTCATTTTTTAATGCAAACGTTATCAGATGAAGCGTTGAGTCATGATAAATAGTATGACAGGAGGTTTTCATCGATAGTTCCAATTCTTAAGATCCATTGGCCGACATTTTATCTACTTCTCTTTGAAGATTTACAAAACAATGAGCAATATTTTGCTTTAAGAACAATGCTCACTGGATTTAATGTATGTTTTATTTTAAAAAAAGCCTTAATCTATATGTCCAAACATTGTTTGCTAAAGTAAAGAAATTTCCTTGATCTGAAAAGCAAGCGAATATATTTTCATCAAAAATGTATACATATATGTTTGTAAAATAATGAAGAGGTTCAAGATTATTGGCAACATCTCAAAATGTAAAACTATAACCGTATCCTACGATAAGTTAATAAAATGTAGGGAAGCGGTACCTTTTCTCACCATAGTACATATATCCATCACATTTTGCAGCCATCCAACTTCAAACGTAAAAAGATGTTTAATTTCTCCAATAAATGGACGCAGTAACCAAGAATATATAGTACTGGCAAATAAAATACTCGCAAAAATACTCCAACTACGTCTGACTGATTGGGGCCTGTTCATAAACCACGTAGACTCATTTTTGAACATCTTAACCCCCCCCCCCCCCTTCGTAGACTTTCCTCCATACATTTTTTTTAATTTTTGTATGAGGCGTAGACTTTTGCCGAGCCCCCCCCTTCCCCCAGAAAAGTCTGCGTGGTTTATGAATAGCCCCTTGTTAAAATTGAAAATATATTCTGAATCAAAACTTATTAGTGAAAAGTGAACATATCTCCTCGACCCACCTAAAGCCGATCTGCGACTCACAAAATGGATCGCATCCTATAGATTGAGAAACGCTAATCTAGTGGAAGCGTTTTCATATAGTTAAGCAGTGTGGTTACTGATGGGTGGATTTTTCTTTCTACGATAGCCATCACTCATGCTCTTGTGTCTCCGCGCAACCCAAGGTGATGCCGAGCTAATAATTGTTTAAACGGATTCCCGGGCGAGCGGGTGTCGAGAGGCGTCGGTGGTGATTAGCTATGGCATAGTGTGCTGGTGGCGATCTCAAGATCTCGAAGCGATTGCCTCAAGTCTGAAGTGTTGCGAAAAAGTGCGCCTCCAAAACAGCACAGCGTGACAATGAGTGCACTTCAGAGAAGTTATATTGTTTCGAGGATTTTGCGTAAAGTTGACGGATGAATTTGGTTTCGGAATGGAGTTATTATTTGTGAATCTTGTGAAAGCATATGACTGAGAAACAGTCAGGCAGTTGATGGGTGGTTTTGAACATTTGAAAAATAAACTACTTTGTTTATCTGGAATCTAAACCCTAGCCTATCTGAATATTGAATCCGATTGAAAACTAAAGTTCAACAATGACTCGTTAAAACCAGATGTATGGATGGTGTGGCTAAGGATCGAAAATTAGAGATTTTCATTATTTCTGATAAAGTCCAGTTATCCACTCCTAACAGGCATTTGTTTACTTATTATGATATGAAAAAAGACCCACCTTGATCATAGCCTTTGGGGAAAAAAATCTAGTCAGAATTTTCCATAGGCACAATAATTGTATTTCAGCCGTAACATGAAATAGAAACATAGTAAATGTTTCCTCTTCTATTGTGAACATGCAATGATCTATTTTTTTCGCATTCACCGGTGATCACTTATCTAAAAATAAGTTCTTCTAGCGTTACTACACATTTGTCATATTTTAATAATATTTTGAACTGTTCCTTTTGTTTTCACATGAAGTTCATACAGTTCAGTCATTTTTTTAGGGGGAAAAGAGTTAACAAAAATGAAAAATTAATATGATAAAAAAATGTATAGGATTTTGATTTGTAAAATTCGCAAAAATTACGAGAATCGATAGCAAAACAATCCAACAAAACTAGATACCATAGAAGTCTCAAGCAAAGTTGAATTCTACCTTTAGACCTAGCCCTCAAACCTACACACTTCATCTAGTGCTATCCATTGAAGCATCCATGACCGGTGAACGATGGATGTCGTGACATGCCTCACCTTAGAATTTCTCAGTGCTTCAATCTCGTGCCGCATTTGGTACATACGCCAGCAGTACATGTTCTCCTTCATTTCGCGCGCTTCTGCGACATTAATACTATGTACTACCATCGAACTATGCAGCCCATATAAAATGCTGCTGCTCCTAGTTTTATTAGCCCATCTGAATACAAGTCGATCATTTCGGAAATCGACCACCACCGGCGATGATGAGCAAACTCTGCCATAAACGTAAGGTCATGAAACGAAGATGCCACCGCGGAGCATCGTGAGTTGTGTCTCTTGTTTCTCTTCCCATGATAGGTTCTGTGGCATTATTTTTCATTTTCAAACTGCAAAGTGCAACTCCGTGAGCTTGTAACTCCTCCTCACCACAAGGTGTTCTAGCAACATCATCCAAGCTAAATGTCAGATTGGTCGCCATTGCTTCGTTGGTGACTTTTCGTTAATTTGACCCAGTTTATCGAGCTTTTCGGTGTTGCAGATGAGAACAAACCAGACACAAAGCACCGACTAAAACTTCACTCAGGCTGACGCAAGTCATCAAACGGATGGGAGTGAAACTGTGTCAGGAATAAGCCCAGCACCTTCTTGAAGGAACATTTATCGGGCCCGTGGTTTGATGCTCTGATCAAAGTTTATTTATCTCTTACAACATGACAGAGAAGCGTATCTAAAGATTTCAACATGTCTAATCAAATGTTTGAAAATGAAAGGCAGCAACACTTATTCGAACACAATGAAAAGAGATACTGGAGTCAATAAAGCCTAATATGCCATAAAAGTTAATTTCCCTCCAAAACAAACTTGGAGCCATGCGCGAACAAAACATTTACTAACAGCGGTTAAATTTTCTCACGTTACAAATTCTATGAAGCCGCAGGTTTTTTTTTACAACTTGCCGCTTTATTAAGAGCTCTATTGAACCGGCTGCAAGTTGCAATACGGTGGTAAAGTGGCTAGGGTATTTTCAACGCCACCACCTACTCTTCAGACAGCTGTTTCGTGGACAAGTGAGGCTGACTTTCCTCCTCTCCCCTCTTCATCCTCTTGGACGAAGTTTGGTATGTGTGGGGTGGAAGTGCATGAGGCGGTTTGTTTTTGTTATTGTTTCTCTTTCTCCCAGGTTTTCGCAAGTTCATTTTCAATAGTCAAGGCGGTAATTTCTTTACTACTGCTGACCATCGGCGATTCATAACCATAAAATACACGTGCGCTATTGTGTGTGTTGAAATGCTGGCGAGTTGCTGTGCTTTAAGCCACTCTCGATTTCATGGCCGTAGTGTCCGGCATTCGAAATTTAAATTGAGGCGTTCTCATACTTTTAGAAAAAATGAGTAACGCAATGGTAGAAAAGATCCCAACATCCCCGTGCTTCACACGGTTGTAATTAAATGCGATTTGTTTTTAATGATTAGGATATTCGGTTTTCAAAATTACTGACAGTGCTATTACTGAAATAATTAGACGTTTCATTTGTTCTCAAACATAACTAATTTGGAAAATGTGTATGGCCTTGATTTTATCAAATTTAAAAACAATTGACAAGCTTTCGTAATGTTTAAAGGTATGCATGTTTCACCATGTTATTTATATTTCTATTCTCCCTTCAACATTGATTGTTTAATTATCGAAGCAGGCCTTGTTTTAAAAATGATGTGTTCGTCATTCGCAATTGTTTCAGCAAAAAAAAACTCCAAACATTATCGAAACATTTCATTTAATAATGCACCGAATCGAAACCTTACATAAAGGGTGTCCACGATGAAATTGCCACACTATGAAATTGCTCTAACTTTTTAACCGTTGGGTAGAATTCAATGAAAATTTGGGTGGATTTAGTTCATAGTGCATTATTTACATCCTGCAAGTTTTAAAGTCCTGTGATCAAAACTCGCGGAAATGGAGTCGAAAGAACAGCTTGTGCGTGATAAAATCTTGCGCATTCATCACGAGAACAAGGATCTCTCGCATCGTTCCATCGCTAAAACGTTGGGAATTCCACGGTGTCGCGAGTAATTAAGCGGTTCGACCACCGATCGGAAGCCCAAAAGTGAAGGAAAAAATATTCCGTGCAACACCAAAAATCACAACCGCGTAGTTGGGGCCTTCAACCGAAATCCGAACGCCTCCGTTCGGGATGTGGCTAAGAAGCTGCACCTAAGCCGAAGTTTTGTCCTAAGCCGAGTTTTTGTGTTTCATACGTCGCTTATCCTGTGGCTTACTCCGTTCAGTGCCCTGCCCCGCTCCTGAAGGAAGTTTCTCATCTATCGTGTTTTATTCTATGGTTATTATATTGACAGATTCTACGCCAAATGACAGATCGACCAAACTTCATGGTCGTCGATTGGAATGAGATTTTGCACATGCTTTCGAAGTCAGAGGCTGATCATTTTCTTGAGTTGAGTTTTGAAATGGGCGTAAGTGTTTTTGCACAAGTTTTATTTAAACAATTTTTATTCGAACACTGTCGATTGTATGAAAAAAACTGTCTGAAAAAGAATTGTAGGGAACTAAAAGAGGTTTATGGAAAGAAAATTAGAATAGTCGAAGAAAAAACCTTTCGTTATAAAACATCAATTTAAACATTATTATTATTTTGTCACCAATGTTTTACCAAAAACACAAGACATCTGAACGCACATTTCTATGACTTAAAGTGGATAGAGAAGTTTTAAACAAAAAAGTTTCGGTCGAAGCCATTCTTGGTACATATTTCAGATATTGATTATTTCCTAGAAAACACTTGTGTTCGATGGTGAATTATGAGATCTGGGCCAATTATGAACAAATTCAGGTTCACAAATGGAATTGTTATTTTCATTCTTATATTCATTCAGTATATTTTTTATCAATATAATATTCGTTCACTATTTATTATATAATACTATATGACATTGAATATATATAGGGAAGGGAGGGAGCATCAGGGTATCACTCAAGCTGGAGTTGGACAATGGAGTGGTATGACAACCGGCGTCTAGAAGGGAACAAACGGCATCATTTTCTTATCCTACCGATTCGATTGTGATGCTGTGAGTTCTACTCCAACAGTTTCAGCGAGAGTGATGCGCCCTTCTTAACAAGCCATCCCGTAGGAAGCTCATCAAGTATTGCGAATTGGGTTATTCGATTTGTTGGATCATATCGTTGGAAGGAGAATCTTATGTTCCCGTGGGTTTCGCGTAAGTGTCTCTGCTTATGGGTCCACCCCACCGTTTCGGCCCTTCATACAGCGTTACTGTGATTGCAAACCGATAACTCAATTTGATCTTACTATTAAGTGGAGCTGCATGCATGACAAGGTCTTGGATGGTGGCTACCTTACATACAATTTTTTGGAAAATTTACTGAATTTCTGGAAATTTCCCAGAATTTGTGGAAATTGCCTCAAATTTCTGGGAAGAAGCCTCAATTTTGGAAAGGTCTCTGAGTTTCTGAGAAACTGTCTGATATTCTGGCAAGAATCCCTAACTGCTGGAAAGTTCCTGATCATCTTAAGTAGATCTATGAACTGCTGAAAAATATCCAAAAAATGCAGATAACTCTACTGAACTTCTGGGACGCTTCTCAGAACATCTCCCTTGGCATGCGGAAACGATGCAGAGAATGCTTCTTGTCGTGGGTTGGCGTGTCACTAAAATTGTCTTGGAACAGCTTCTGAGGACCTCTCCGTTTCGACTTTTGTTTCTCCGTTGCTTAATTACGAATCAGCATTATCTAATATCGTTTAAATGAAATTCATGCATTCACACACTCACCTTCATCTAAACGAAAGAGTAAGTATTCCTCGTCGTCTGTTAACGACGCACTACTGACTTATTTCTTCTTTTAGCATTTCAAGCTTATTGCGTTCACAATTAGGTTATCGCTTGCTCTCAACTTAGTGTTCTAAATGCACTTCACTTCACTGAGAGCTTTCGATGCCAAATACCATTTGCATTAGTATGATTGTGTGGCAAGTACAATCATACCCTATGTCCAGGGAGTCGAGAAATTTCCCTTAACGAAAAATTCATAGACCAGAACGGGAATCGAACCCACCCAAGGAACACCAAACCGTCATAATAAGTTGCAGCAGCTTGATTGTGACCTAATTGAGCCACATTTTTTTTTTTGTAAGGTTTACTGGCGGGACTCTGAATAGGGTATATTATAGGTATATTATTATATTATTTGAAGCAATGTGTAGATTGTTCCCAGCTTCGTATAAGAGTGAATTGCGGCTAAACCCGCCAGTAATACACCTCTTTCAGTGCCTTAAAATAAACGTACTACGACGTGGCAATTTAAAGAAAGTAGAGTGTGATACTATCAATGCTGATCATGTTCTTAGTCTCCCATGCTGGCCTTTTGCATAGGATTAGCCCTCTCACCTACGACAAAGTGACAACCATGATCTTCGAGAGGGACCTAATTGAGTAACATTGAAGTATTTTTTACTAGTTTGCTACAAGTGTGCTACTAGGGCAGCCACATCCAGCATGGTTTTGCTTTGTAACGGCGCCGTTACTGACTAAGCTAAGGAAGGACCTCACTTCACTTAAGTTCCTCAATAGCGAATTTCGTTTTTGATCCAGTTCCAAAGTTCTGTCCTGGTTCTCACAATCAGGTTCGCCCTGACTTGAAGTTCGGTTTTGCATTAGGCTCGTTCGTCACGCCAGAGAGACAACCTTGACCCTACTTATCGAACCCACCAACACATGGGCCGGGACCAATGGGTTTACTTCCCGTGATCAAAGATTTTTCGTCTCAGAAAATCCCAACAGCGCCGATTGGAATTAATACCAGACCGACTGTGATGAGAATGAGAGGCAACCACAACGGGCAGACAAACTGCAGATCTGGTAACAAGTGGTTAATGAAGCAAACCAAATGCAAAAATTACTGTTTGAAACCTTTTTGACAGTTCGCTGGAACCAAAACATTGGTTCCAGCTTGTCTCCTATGAACTATGATTTTAGTATTTCGTTTCGGGAAGTTATCCACGATGGTCACAAGTTCTTCAACAGATATTTATTGTTTTAGTGATTTATGTGGTGTACTGCAGGCTTTTGACCTCCAAGATGGCAATACCTTTAGTCCATCGGATTCAAATCGGGTGAGTTAGAAAGCCATTCATCTTTCGTTTAACAGCTTGGAAAAATGCGTGCGCAAAAACTAATAGTCTTTTTTGCTCTATGAGCCGGCGCCCAGTCTAGTTGAAAAATCCATCCATTTTGCCGATATGCTGCAATGCCCAAGAAGCTACTGTGCCAGTAAGTAGCTTCTGATAAACAGCTTGATTAACCTTGTCGATGAAGATTAAAGGAGTTTTGCCGGAATGAGTCATTCCAGCACAAATCAGGACAGAAGCGGGGTGATGACTCTTGAAATACTTCGACGATTTTTGGAAGCAACAGGAAGCAAGTGCCGATCATTTTGGTGGTTGTGATGCTACTAGATTGTGAAAACTTTTTCATCGGTAAACAGCACTGACCGATAGCGGCCCTCGGATAAGTGGTTCAGGACAACCTTAGCTTTTCTCAACCGGTTTGCTTGCATGGTGTCATTCAAGTAGGGAAGGAATTCTTGCACAGTTTATATGAATGAAGCTTCAAATCGTCGTGAACTTTGGTCCAACGGGAGATTTAGAGTTTTCAGTTATTTTGCCAACTTTCGGATGGAAATCGAAGAATTTCGCTTAGATTCGTCGCAGAATAATCTCCCACATTTGTGGAGTCCAAACGGCGCTTTTTTTTCCCTCTCCAGACACGGTAATCTAGCGTCCCAACCTGTTCAGTATCGTTTTATTACGTCACTCAGTGTAGATTCTGCCATATTCAGGGTCTTTGCAATCACTGAAACAGATTTATCCTTATCTAAAAGGTCAATACACCTGCGCGCAGCGTGTTCGGCTTCTTTTTGAATGAATTAGAAATCACAACTGCACCAAACTTATTGCGTATGAAAAGAATGGGTCAAAATGTTAAACCATGTAGGTATGCTAAGTTTAATCTGCTTGGTTGTGTTGAGGCATGCCGACAAAGTCTGTACAGATAATTTGCAGACACCTATATGGTTATGATATTCACGGATTTCACGCCAATGACAGATCGACCAAACTTCATGGTCGTTGATTGAATGAGGTTTTGTAGATGCCTTCGATTAAGGAGACTGACCATTTTCTCAAGTATGATTCAAAAAGGTCCCACAGGATCCCCAGGTGTTTTCTCAAGTTTTATTCAAACAATTTCAACTCTAAAACTATCGATTGTATAAAAAAACTATCATAAAAGTATTGTAGGAACAAATAGAGGTTTATAGAATAGAGGAATATTGGACTAGTCGAAAAAAAACCATTGTAAAAAATCAAGAATAAACA